>JAQNBH010000017.1:36956197-37156197 GCA_028752905.1 Cladorhizidae sp. MBARI D1340-BT2
CTCTGCTGATACAGAATCAGTAAAACTCAAAGGAGAGATGTGTTGGTCGTAGAGGAGAGAGAACTGGCTAGTGAGCAGGAGAGAGACCTTTGCTGGACATTATGGAACAGTCCACAAGTTCCAGACGTCCTACATAGGGAAGGTTGTGTCAGTACTGGACATGCACGGAGGAGCTTTCACTTCTCTATTGAGACTAAGTTCTGTCTCCTCCACTGACTATGCAGCAAATTCCCTGACAGTATATACATCATGATGCTGGAATGGGATATGGTTTAGGGCTTAGGGAAAACACCCGGAAAAATGCTAGTGCCATCCTTTTGAGAGCCACTTAAGATTGCATTGCAGAACTCCCCCCCCCCCTAAACATCTCAACTAAAATTCACATTGGCAGCTTCTTAGCAAAAGGACTCTCAATGTGACTTGAATCATGCGTCAAGATCGGGGCAGGGCTCCCCTCCCCAGCTTATAAGTGATTACATATTTACATATCAGACTGTCAGTACATAACTACCTACTAAGTATTAGACTATATGTAGTAGTTTCATGCACAAACTCATACAGAATAATGACAGCTACTATTAATCCCACCCCTAGTCTTAATAGGTGAAGTAGTTGTTCCTCAAGATGTTATAGATGGTCTAGTTATCCTACTAAGTGATGCACCGTATATTCTCTAATAGGAACCATGGTTACCATTTAGTCTACCTGGGATTACTATTGGAAGGGTGATTGCAGTTGTGAAGGACCTGTTTGGAGGACTTGTAATCATTTGGATTCTTGTGGCTGAGTAATGCCACTTTGGAACAGAAGTCAGGGGTTCAAATCCCTGCTTATGCCCAGAATATCCCCCCCCCCCCCCCCCCCCGGCGTAAGTTCAATGAGCAATTATTTGGGTGTGTCTTATTGCAATTTGCCTCCAGGCTACAGTTGGAAGGTACCAATTGAGACTCAGCTACAATTAGATGTTGTAGATGGTCGAGTTCTCCTGCTAGGTGGAGAAGTTCTTAGATGTTGCAGATGGTCAAGTTCTCCTGCTAAGTGGAGAAGTCCTTAGATGTTACAGATGGCGAGTTCTCCTGCTAAGTGGAGAAGTTCTTAGATGTTGCAGATGGCGAGTTCTCCTGCTAGGTGGAGAAGTTCTTAGATGTTGCAGATGGCGAGTTCTCCTGCTAAGTGGAGAAGTTCTTAGATGTTGCAGATGGCGAGTTCTCCTGCTAGGTGGAGAAGTTCTTAGATGTTGCAGATGGCGAGTTCTCCTGCTAAGTGGAGAAGTTCTTAGATGTTGCAGATGGCGAGTTCTCCTGCTAAGTGGAGAAGTTCTTAGATGTTGCAGATGGCGAGTTCTCCTGCTAAGTGGAGAAGTTCTTAGATGTTGCAGATGGCGAGTTCTCCTGCTAAGTGGAGAAGTTCTTAGATGTTGCAGATGGCGAGTTCTCCTGCTAGTTCTTAGATGTTGCAGATGGCGAGTTCTCCTGCTAGTTCTTAGATGTTGCAGATGGTCAAGTTCTGCTGCTAAGTGGAGAAGTTCTTAGATGTTACAGATGGCGAGTTCTCCTGCTAAGTGTAGAAGTTCTTAGATGTTGCAGATGGTCAAGTTCTCCTGCTAGGTGGAGAAGTTCTTAGATGTTGCAGATGGCGAGTTCTCCTGCTAAGTGGAGAAGTTCTTAGATGTTGCAGATGGCGAGTTCTCCTGCTAGGTGGAGAAGTTCTTAGATGTTGCAGATGGCGAGTTCTCCTGCTAGGTGGAGAAGTTCTTAGATGTTGCAGATGGCGAGTTCTCCTGCTAGGTGGAGAAGTTCTTAGATGTTGCAGATGGCGAGTTCTCCTGCTAGTTCTCAGATGTTGCAGGTGTTGCAGTTCAAAGGCCTAGACACACTACACAAACAATCTAGATAAAGAAGTGGCTCCAATTCACATTTATTTACACTACTCGGGATGTTATTTTGGCACCACATGTATCAACAGTTACAATAAACAATCATTGAGTGATCTTCATCATAGGACTGATGTTGCTGAGAGAAGAGGATTTGGCGCTAGAGGAGTGTGTCCCGTGGAACTAGACAGGCACTGAATGCTGCTCTGCTGGCGCTAGAGGAGTGTGTCCCGTGGGACTAGACAGGCACTGAATGCTGCTCTGCTGGTGTCCGGTGGAACTAGACAGGCACTGAATGCTGCTCTGCTGGTGCTAGAGGAGTGTGTCCCGTGGAACTAGACAGGCACTGAATGCTGCTCTGCTGGTGCTGGAGGAGTGTGTCCCGTGGACTACACAGGCACTGAATGCTGCTCTGCTGGTGCTAGAGGAGTGTGTCCTGTGGAACTACACAGGCACTGAATGCTGCTCTGCTGGTGCTAAAGGAGTGTGTCCCGTGGACTACACAGGTACTGAATGCTGCTCTGCTGGCTCTAGAGGAGTGTGTCCCGTGGAACTACACAGGCACTGAATGCTGCTCTGCTGGTGCTAGAGGAGTGTGTCCTGTGGAACTACACAGGTACTGAATGCTGCTCTGCTGGTTCTAGAGGAGTGTGTCCCGTGGACTACACAGGCACTGAATGCTACTCTGCAAATGGCAGACCAATGGAACGTGTTAATCACTCGTCATCTTCATGCTTTAGTTGTCATGGAGATGCTCACCACAATAGCTGCACAGGCAATATGCTAGAAATGCCTGTCCTAAATGCTCCTATAGAGAGAGAGTCGAGAGCCAGCAGCTTTGAGGAAAGCAAATGAATAACCAGAGCTATCAGTCAGAGCTGGCTAAGATTCAGAGCTAGCAGTCAAAGCTGGCTAAGATTCAGAGCTATCAGTCAAAGCTGGCTAAGATTCAGAGCTAGCAGTCAGAGCTGGCTAAGATTCAGAGCTAGCAGTCAAAGCTGGCTAAGATTCAGAGCTAGCAGTCAGAGCTGGCTAAGATTCAGAGCTAGCAGTCAAAGCTGGCTAAGATTCAGAGCTAGCAGTCAGAGCTGGCTAAGATTCAGAGCTAGCAGTCAAAGCTGGCTAAGATTCAGAGCTAGCAGTCAGAGCTGGCTAAGATTCAGAGCTAGCAGTCAAAGCTGGCTAAGATTCAGAGCTAGCAGTCAGAGCTGGCTAAGATTCAGAGCTAGCAGTCAGAGCTGGCTAAGATTCAGAGCTAGCAGTCAAAGCTGGCTAAGATTCAGAGCTAGCAGTCAGAGCTGGCTAAGATTCAGAGCTAGCAGTCAGAGCTGGCTAAGATTCAGAGCTAGCAGTCAGAGCTGGCTAAGATTCAGAGCTAGCAGTCAGAGCTGGCTAAGATTCAGAGCTAGCAGTCAAAGCTGGCTAAGATTCAGAGCTAGCAGTCAGAGCTGGCTAAGATTCAGAGCTAGCAGTCAAAGCTGGCTAAGATTCAGAGCTAGCAGTCAGAGCTGGCTAAGATTCAGAGCTAGCAGTCAAAGCTGGCTAAGATTCAGAGCTAGCAGTCAAAGCTGGCTAAGATTCAGAGCTAGCAGTCAGAGCTGGCTAAGATTCAGAGCTAGCAGTCAGAGCTGGCTAAGATTCAGAGCTAGCAGTCAGAGCTGGCTAAGATTCAGAGCTAGCAGTCAAAGCTGGCTAAGATTCAGAGCTAGCAGTCAGAGCTGGCTAAGATTCTTATGCAAGCTGAGCAATAGCTAAGCTGAATACTTCTTCACCAATCCAAGTAGCTATGTGTATAGCTAGTACAGGCTTCCAGAATGCTACTAACCTTCAGAAAACTGTCGTTGCTAACAGCAACCATTGAAATGGCATCTTCCTGTTCACATGCACTCGTGATAGAGCTCATGACACATTCCCTAAACCTGCTCAGATCGATCTTGAACTACTACCTACCTACTGAAGTGGCTCAATACTTAAATGCTTAAATGCAGCCATTTGATCAATTAATTAGAGTGGATGTGTATGAGCGGAGCAAGTTTGGGATGCATTCAAGTTGGAGTTTCCCCCCTTTAGTGCAGAGACCTTTTACCTATTAAACACCATAAGCGCCAAATGACACCAACAGGAACATCATTGGAGCAAAAAATAAATCGAAGAATTTGAACTTTGCGCTCATTATTTGTATGCACATGTCCGATAGATAGACTTCCCCATTCATTTTATTTTAAAAATTGCTTCTGATTGGACAGGGCAAACGAGTTTATTTTTAATGGCAGACAATCGCAACTGCCTTCGGGAACTCTCTCTTGCCGGCTTTAGCTACATTTCCTGCACAGGCACCTAAGCTTACCAGGAATCATTCTGAATTCCTTCGCTCTTGAGCTAGGAGGTGCTGCTGGATGGATTTCTTTTCTTTGCTGTGAGTTTGGCTGTAGACATAATATAGCGACGTAGCGTTGCCTAGCTCTTGTTTGCTCCCTTCAACAGCTCCTTCAACAGCTGATTCTTATAAAACTTCAAGTTCCATTCTGAACAAAACAAAACCAAAAAAATTGCAGTAAAAATGCAATTATTATAACAAACCGAAAATACGTTAAGCTGTTTCGGAGTGGCAGACCAAAATCCACCCACTCCAGTGCTTGTGAAAATAATTACTACGCTAGCTTCTTACTATGCTAGCTTCTCAATAATCAACTTGCAGGTCACTCTAGAGAGAGAGAGTAAATTTAATTGGGAAGGTCGTAATTTCATTGTCAACTGAGAGTTCTCTGAGAGAACAAGCATATAACAATAAAAGCAGTATACAGCTCGATCTCCGACTTCTGGCAGGTTTATTGAAATGTTGAGATATGTCATTAGATGTATGTTGTGGCCTGATCTGCGAAAACCAACCATATGTGTAGCGAATTTTGAAAGAAACCCCCTCAGATAAAAAACCCTCAGATAATGATATAATAAGTAACCACGATGTTTAAACTGCGAGTTCTAGACAGACCAGATTTGCAGCCTCCTATATATTATATATTACTCTTTGTTACATACTCTCGTTTCATCCCTTACCACATAATACTAAGAAATCTTGCACTAAAGGCATTGCTAATATTCAAATATCCATAAACTATCTAGGTGCCACATCACGCGTAGTGCAATAACTCGAGTAAGAAGCTGCTGAGATGTCCTTCTTGGATCTATTCATGGCAGTGTTAAAATCAGCGCTAGTAATTTGGTATTCTCTATCCCTAGCAAAGACAAGGCAGGTTAACAAAACAAGAGCTGCAAGGTCTACAGAACCTTCCTCAGCACTTAGCACGGAAAAGGAAACAGCCTGTAAATCCGGTAAGTATAAACTGACTGTTTTGGGCCCTAGTTAGCAGCCCCCCGTGCTTACAAACGGCACAGATGTTGAGGGGAAGAATTCTTTTGACATTTGCTGCAGGGGGAAAAAATTGAAAAAAGGGAAAAAATGTGTACAAAATGTAGGAATAATAATCTCGCTATGCAGCCCCCCCCCCCTCCCCCTGCAAATCCGATCGCGATCACATATTATACAGTTCTCTTCAGAAACTTGACAGGGTTAAAATTGATTATCCAAGTATATATTAATTTCTGGGAGGAGCAAAATCATATTGGGGGAAGTGGGTGGACCTGGATGCCACTTCAAAACTTTTAATTCCTAAACCCGTGGTACACGAGAGGAGGCACAGTAAGAATAGCACACCTGCGGGGTAATCCACAAGCCCCCCCCCCCCCCCCCCCCCCCCACACACACAGAGTTAAAAATTCAGGATCCATCCCTAAAACTGGCATACCTAATAACTGTGAAAATTGACCCCCACATAACTCCCCCCCCCCCCACACACACATAACTTCAAGGTCTATCTATCCCTCCCCACATAACTTCAAGATCATGCATCTCTCTCCCTTCCTCTTCCCCCACATAACTTCAAGATCATGCATCTCTCTCCCTTCCTCTTCCCCCACATAACTTCAAGATCTCTCCCTTCCTCTTCCCCCACATAACTTCAAGATCATGCATCTCTCTCCCATCCTCTTCCCCCACATAACTTCAAGATCATGCATCTCTCTCCCATCCTCTTCCCCCACATAACTTCAAGATCATGCATCTCTCTCCCATCCTCTTCCCCCACATAACTTCAAGATCTCTCCCTTCCTCTTCCCCCACATAACTTCAAGATCATGCATCTCTCTCCCATCCTCTTCCCCCACATAACTTCAAGATCATGCATCTCTCTCCCATCCTCTTCCCCCACATAACTTCAAGATCTCTCCCTTCCTCTTCCCCCACATAACTTCAAGATCATGCATCTCTCTCCCATCTTCTTCCCCCACATAACTTCAAGATCATGCATCTCTCTCCCATCCTCTTCCCCCACATAACTTCAAGATCATGCATCTCTCTCCCATCCTCTTCCCCCACATAACTTCAAGATCTCTCCCTTCCTCTTCCCCCACATAACTTCAAGATCATGCATCTCTCTCCCATCCTCTTCCCCCACATAACTTCAAGATCATGCATCTCTCTCCCATCCTCTTCCCCCACATAACTTCAAGATCATGCATCTCTCTCCCTTCCTCTTCCCCCACATAACTTCAAGATCATGCATCTCTCTCCCTTCCTCTTCCCCCACATAACTTCAAGATCATGCATCTCTCTCCCATCCTCTTCCCCCATATAACTTCAAGATCATGCATCTCTCTCCCTTCCTCTTCCCCCACATAACTTCAAGTTCATGCATCTCTCTCCCATCCTCTTCCCCCACATAACTTCAAGATCATGCATCTCTCTCCCTTCCTCTTCCCCCACATAACTTCAAGATCATGCATCTCTCTCCCTTCCTCTTCCCCCACATAACTTCAAGATCTTGCATCTCTCTCCCATCCTCTTCCCCCACATAACTTCAAGATCATGCATCTCTCTCCCTTCCTCTTCCCCCACGTAACTTCAAGATCATGCATCTCTCTCCCTTCCTCTTCCCCCACATAACTGGTGCACATGAAGTCCCTTTCCTCCATAAAAATGGCTGAAAGACAAAAATACACCAACTCTTCCAGTGCACGCGCACAACTAAAAGCAGTTGGTAAGGATCATCATCCAAGAAAGTCATCGATGATGCAGTCAGGCTAATGCACATGTTACACTATGAATACAACACGCTGAGTTATGCTGCTCAATTTGTAGAGTTCAAGCTCCTGAGAAATGACTACCAAGTCCAGAGGAGACTATAGCTGATATTCTTCTGTTTGGTTGGTGGAGTTCGTGCAGCTTTAAGGAGGTTGTGGCTGACCCTACACAGGTACGGTCCACAGAGCAAGATTTGGGTGTGTGCTGATATGTGTAGTGGCACAACAAGAGCAAATAAGTTAAAAGTGTTTAAAACTGGAGTCCTAAAGCTCCGAGGAAGGCATGGGCCTCCATCACTCCATCACTCAATTATAATACATAAACAAACACACAGAAACAAAAACAACTTGAAATAAGAACAAAGTCATGGAGACCACAACCATTTTTTAAAATGGTAAAGGGTCTTCCAACATTTTTGTTCTTGCGGTATTCTTGGCTATGATGGGTTTCCAGGGCTAGGAATATTTTTTGCCTTACTAGGGCTAGGGATTTCTAGGGCAGGGAATATTCTAGAGCCTTGCTAGGGCAAGGAATATTCTAAAGCCTTGTTAGGGTCTCTAGGGTACAGCCTTGCTAGGGCTAAGGGTTTCTAGGGCTAGGAGCCTTGCTTAGGGACATTCTAGGCCTGGTATTCCAGAGCTTGGAACAGGAATAGGGCTAGAACTAGAAACCAATGAGATACTTCCAAATACTTGCCCCAGGAATGCTAGGGTGTCCTGGGAAATATTAGATATGCATCCCTCAGAGAGCTGGCTGCATTGACAATAGAGAAGTGTGATACTAATGGTGGGTGATGAATTGGAATACAGAAACGTTCGCTTCAGAAACCAGCCTAGAATATAATCGACTAACAAACAAAACTTAACTCCACTTCTTCTATTTCCACATTATGCATTTCTAGTTCTGTATTGACTGGGGGGGGGCTGCTGCTCTATACAAGACTCACCAAGATGGCCGACGTCAGCTTCTATGCTGCGCTCCAAACTCTGTTTTCTCCTTTCATCCTTCCTTTTTTTGTGCTCAGTCCACTTCTCGTAGGCAATGTTGAAGGCTTGAGCCACAGTCAGGGTCACTGCCTCAGCCTGTGCAGCAATGCATGCAGTGGTAAGGCCACATATATTGTAAAGGCTTGAGTCACAGTCAGGGTCACTGCCTTAGCCTGTGCAGCAATGCATGCAGTGGTAAGGCCACATATATTGTAAAGGCTTGAGTCACAGTCAGGGTCACTGCCTTAGCCTGTGCAGCAATGCATGCAGTGGTAAGGCCACATATATTGTAAAGGCTTGGGCCACAGTCAGGGCCACTGCCTCAGCCTGTGCAGCAATGCATGCAGTGGTAAGGCCACATGTGCTGTAAAATGTGCCACGAGAAAAATAATTCTTGCTCATTTGACCTGAATAGACCTGAATAGAATAATTGCTTCAATAGAAATGAGTGCATAATTAGAATACTTTTTTTCGCTGCATGTTGTTGGTAAATTTACCAACTATATATATACTTCTCTGTGATATCCAAGAACGCTGGTATCAGCTTGAACTAGCTAGAGTAACATATCCTCTACCCACCATGACATTTGTCCTGTTCTAGAGCAGTTGTGGCTACTTCAATGATGCACAAATGGAGCTGTATGAGGGTGTGTGCGTATGTTCGTGCATGTGCACATGTGAAGATTTGAGAAAAGAGGCTTCGATTCAATAGAATGTTCTATTAATGCTTAGCCTGTGCTAATAAGGCTAATATTCTATTAAAGCGTAGCCTGTGCTAATATTCTATTAAAGCGTAGCCTGTGCTAATATTCTATTAAAGCCTAGCCTGTGCTAATATTCTATTAAAGCCTAGCCTGTGCTAATATTAAAGCCTAGCCTGTGCTAATATTCTTATTAAAGCCTAGCCTGTGCTAATATTCTTATTAATGCCTAGCCTGTGCTAATATTCTTATTAAAGCCTTGCCTGTGCTAATAGCTAATATTCTTATTAAAGCCCAGCCTGTGCTAAGCTTCGATGTATCATGTTCAGGGTAGAGATAAGAAATGTTTCAAGTTCCCTTCTGTAGATAATTTCAAACTCGAGTTTGATTCAATTGACCGCTTTTGTCAGATTCCATCAACTTTGTAAATGTACATATTTTGTCTTCTTCTCACCTTTGACTTCTTGGAACAGAGAAAAGCGTGACACTCCAGTTTTTTGGTTTCGTGGTTGCGAGATATGTAGCAGAACACTTTGTCGTAGTACGGATCCACTGTGCAATATGACACCCTACAGGGAGCAAGGCGACAGCAGTGAAGTAAGGAAACCCTATGCATCTGTCTCTTACTGCACGAGCAGGTAATAATAATACAAACATGCTAATAACATACAATATAATAGTAATAATAATAATAATAATAATAATAATAATAATAATAATAATAATAATAATAATAATAATAATAATAATAATAATAATAATAATAATAATAATAATAATAATAATAATAATTATTATTATTATTATAAAACAAAAATTAATACATATCACGTACATATCACAAATCTGAGGCACTAAAGTTTTCACACAAGATAAAGATAGATTTTTCTAAAAACAGTCTTCTGGATAGATAAAGGTATACTACCAAAGTTATATATATATATATAGCCTGCACACTAATACATGTGGCACTGCCAGTGTGCATATCATTATAGCCTGCACATTAATACATGTGGCACTACCAGTGTGCACATCATTATAGTCTGCACACTAATACATGTGGCACTACCAGTATGCACATCATTATAGCCTGCAACACTAATACATGCACACACTAATACATGTGGCACTGCCAGTGTGCATATCATTATAGCCTGCACACTAATACATGTGGCACTGCCAGTATGCACATCATTATAGCCTGCACACTAATACATGTGGCACTACCAGTATGCACATCATTATAGCCTACACACTAATACATGTGGCACTGCCAGTATGCACATCATTATAGCCTGCACACTAATACATGTGGCACTACCAGTATGCATATCATTATAGCCTACACACTAATACATGTGGCACTACCAGTATGCACATCATTATAGCCACACACTAATACATGTGGCACTACCAGTATGCATATCATTATAGCCTGCACACTAATACATGTGGCACTACCAGTGTGCATATCATTATAGCCTACACACTAATACATGTGGCACTACCAGTATGCACATCATTATAGCCTACACACTAATACATGTGGCACTACCAGTATGCACATCATTATAGCCACACACTAATACATGTGGCACTACCAGTATGCATATCATTATAGCCTGCACACTAATACATGTGGCACTACCAGTGTGCATATCATTATAGCCTACACACTAATACATGTGGCACTACCAGTATGCACATCATTATAGCCACACACTAATACATGTGGCACTACCAGTATGCACATCATTATAGCCACACACTAATACATGTGGCACTACCAGTATGCACATCATTATAGCCTACACACTAATACATGTGGCACTACCAGTATGCACATCATTATAGCCACACACTAATACATGTGGCACTACCAGTATGCATATCATTATAGCCTGCACACTAATACATGTGGCACTACCAGTGTGCATATCATTATAGCCTACACACTAATACATGTGGCACTACCAGTATGCACATCATTATAGCCACACACTAATACATGTGGCACTACCAGTATGCACATCATTATAGCCACACACTAATACATGTGGCACTACCAGTATGCACACCTGCACATTAACACTATGTAAGGGCGTGCACCATTACCTGTAAAGAGGCAGTTCTTCCAGTTTGGTCTACAAAACAAAAACAAAGCAATAAAATTGTGTCTGGTCAAAGTGTGGTGGGCATCAATATGGATACAAGAGTAGCCCTTGGGGGCGGGTGAATTGATGGGCATTATCTTACGTTAAAGAAGTAGATTTTCAGAAGGTGAGTCCTGACATCCAGGTAAACCATGTTCACTTAATTACTGTAAACTCTGGTTGTCAAGCATCTTGAAGCTTGGCAACCAGAAAAGTGTGAAGCGACCTCATGTTGTCTCGCTATGAAGCACTTGGTCTTGATGTCAGTGGGAAGAAGTATTGGTCATGGCATGCCTGTTAGTTTCATTGTCAAGTTCACAAACATCGAGGAAAGAGTCTTACTAGCCAATTGTTAGCTACAATTGTCCATAAGCTGTCAATAGTTTTCCGATGAGCTTCTTGCTGCTCATTTGCTAATTCTGACTGTCCCTGGACCACACTGGCAGTGCCTGGACCATCCTGGCAGTCCCTGGACCATCCTGGCAGTTCCTGGACCATCCTGACAGTCACTGGACCACACTGGCAGTCCCTGGACCATCCTGGCAGTGCCTGGACTATCCTGGCAGTCCTTGGACCATCCTGGCAGTGCCTGGACCATCCTGGCAGTTCCTGGACCATCCTGGCAGTCCCTGGACCATCCTGGCAGTGCCTGGACCATCTTGGACCATCCTGGCAGTGCCTGGACCATCCTGGCAGTTCCTGGGCCATCCTGGCAGTCCTTGGACCATCCTGGCAGTGCCTGGACCATCCTGGCAGTGCCTGGACCATCCTGGCAGTCCCTGGACCATCCTGGCAGTGCCTGGACCATCCTGGCAGTTCCTGGGCCATCCTGACAGTCACTGGACCACACTGGCAGTCCCTGGACCATCCTGGCAGTGCCTGGACTATCCTGGCAGTCTTGGACCATCCTGGCAGTGCCTGGATCATCTTGGCAGTGCCTGGACCATCCTGGCAGTGCCTGGACCATCCTGGCAGTCCCTGGACCATCCTGGCAGTGCCTGGACCATCTTGGACCATCCTGGCAGTGCCTGGACCATCCTGGCAGTGCCTGGCAGTGCCTGGACCATCCTGGCAGTCCCTGGACCATCCTGGCACAGTGCCTGGACCATCCTGGCAGTGCCTGGACCATCCTGGCAGTCCCTGGACCATCCTGGCAGTGCCTGGACCATCCTGGCAGTGCCTGGACCATCCTGGCAGTGCCTGGACCATCCTGGGACCCTGGACCATCCTGGCACAACCACTTATCCTTAATGGCATTCAACTCTTAATTGCTGTCATGACCACCAGCTGAGCCAGTGTGAGAAGACCACCCAAGCCCCACTCCAGCGCCAGATCACCCGTGCCATCTCATACGCTCTAGACATGATGGCACCCCCCACATCAGGAGGAGGAGTATCACAAATATGCCCCACTTCATAATTGATGAATTTTTGAGTCGATGGGAAGATTGACACATTCCTAATGAGCATAGTGTTGTTCCCACCAAACCATCTGCCGCCTGCTATAATTTTAGAAGGAGAGGGAATGGACTGTACAAGATTCTCTAACTAGTGGAGTTTGTTAATATGTGCAATGCAGCAGAATCGACACAGTGGCCTGTGCATATCTTAGCACCCAAAACAAATATTTCTCTTGTTCTTCCCACTCCCAGTTACTCCTCTAAGTAACCTCTTACTGCAATACTAGTCTGCGAGTCGGTCTCCCTCTCACCGTCACCAGGAGAGGAGAACAGGATGTACAACCAGGGAGACTTATTCTTTATCCAGAAGTGTGTGTTCTATATGTCAATACTTTTGCAGAGTGGCACTTTCATGACATATTCTATTCACCTTCTAGAGCTGGGGAACCATTTTGTGAATTGACCTTCCAATTACACATTTATAATGAGGAGAGGAAGACGTCCGATTGGATTGTACTTATGCATTGGAGTGGAACTCTTTAGTGGTGAGTTCCAAGTTTGGATTTTATTTATGTACTGGACAGGAACCCTTTGGTGACAGGTTCCAAGTTGAAAGTTATTGCAATATTTGACAAACATACTATAAATATTTATGATTGGTTTCATAATCCACTGCCACACAATGGAGTGAGATTACCTCTTCACTTTCAACACTCTTAATGCACTTACAACATACCCACACACTCACACACATGCACGCGTGTACACATGCACACACTCACACACATGTACACACACACACACTCACACACATGCATGCACACATATACACACACTACACATGCATGCACACATATATACACATGCATACACTCACATATATACACATGTACAACATACACACACACACACACACACACAGTGTAGGTAACAACTGACTGACTCTGTGCTGTTCACCTCACCTGTTTGACAACATCTTGTATCCTGATGAACTTGGAGGACACCGTAATGGACACCTTCTGCAGCTTCCCTCCTCGGTGTTTGGCCTGCAACAGTGCAAATACAAACAACATCATGTCATACTCTACACTGAAAGAAGAAAGGGAAATTCTGCATCCACCCTCCACAATTGGGAACAGCATATGCTAATCTCCCATGACTACATCCTCAACATATTGCCTCTCGTAAATATCTTCCCTTCCTAATTAAGGCCGGCTATAATTAGCAACAGCAGTGTATAATGATTCCTAAGTACAGAGGAAGGGACTATTAGCCAGTCTATATAAATATAGATGGTGGCCTGATCAACAATTATCAACAATTAGCCCATATTCATGTCCTCCTTTCCCACCAGACCACGCCCACAAAAACACGCGCTAAATAGAATCCTGTCAAATGCCACCGAGTTCCTTGCTCTGACCTGCCACAGTGACTTATGGCATTTTTTAAACATAAATTAAAAACAACATTCATGTGATCACATGACCGCTGGCATGACATCATAATGAAATGCATACAAGTAAGCAAGCGAGCTGAAAAGTGCTGACTAGACTAAGAACAATATGGTCTGTGGCACACGACCGGATTCTCTCTTACCGCATGTGCTCTCACATTGAGGGTGTGGCCAGCCAAACTGACCTCCCATACTGCATGTCCAGAGACCCCATGACCAACAGCCATGGTGTGCACCTGAAGCAGGTGGAGCTAAAACTACCTATAATTAGAACCTCCTTTATATAAAGTGGATAAAAGGCTAAATGACTTTTCAGCTATAGCGACGGCTGTAAAGACACCCCAGGTGTCTTAGCAGGATCATCAAGGAAGAACAGTTTTATACCGCTTTTGATTGGACAAACACCTCACCTACCAACTGATGGAAAACAGGGACACTCTCTGCCACATGTGCGAGGTCCGAGGTCCATTATAACCAGGTCATGTACATGCACAATCTCTGTAAGAGCTGTGCAGTCTCGACTGTTGCCTAATCGTGGCTATTCTCTGGTTTTGTTTTTGCAAACATTTACCAATTAGAAGCTCTAGGTTGGGCGAGCTAATGAGTGATAATAATTTGATGGTGAGGTTGTTTATTTGTTAATTGTGTTGTGACATGTCTACGAGAGTGCAGCAGAACTAACCAGAAGTTGTGCATGCAAGCAGAGAAACCAGACATCGCCGAATGACTGGGTGGGTGTGGTCATACTCTTGTGCCCTCAGGGGAGTATAAATAGTAGCCCGCCATGAATGTTCAGTGCTCGTCATGGGAGCATAAATAGTAGCCCGCCATGAATGTTCAGTGCTCGTCATGGGAGCATAAATAGTAGCCCGCCATGAATGTTCAGTGCTCGTCATGGGAGCATAAATAGTAGCCCGCCATGAATGTTCAGTGCTCGTCATGGGAGCATAAATAGTAGCCCGCCATGAATGTTCAGTGCTCGTCATGGGAGCATAAATAGTAGCCCGCCATGAATGTTCAGTGCTCGTCATGGGAGCATAAATAATAGCCCGCCATGAATGTTCAGTGCTCGTCATGGGAGCATAAATAGTAGCCCGCCATGAATGTTCAGTGCTCGTCATAAGAGCATAAATAGTAGCCCGCCATGAATGTTCAGTGCTCGTCATGGGAGCATAAATAATAGCCCGCCATGAATATTCAATGCTCGTCATGGGAGCATAAATAGTAGCCCGCCATGAATGTTCAGTGCTCGTCATGGGAGCATAAATAGTAGCCCGCCATGAATGTTCAGTGCTCGTCATGGGAGCATAAATAATAGCCCGCCATGAGTGTTCAGTGCTCGTTATGGGAGCATAAATAGTAGCCCGCCATGAATGTTCAGTGCTTGTCATGGTGTTCAGCTTCTGGAATTATGTCCTCTCTACCTATTGGCTTCTGTACCCGGAGTACCCGGAAGACCCATACATCATCTTGCTCTGAAACCTGGTAAGGGATAGCAAGAAGGAAAATTGCTTTTCTAGAGCTACTGAAGTCGGGAGATGTACGTGCAGTGGTCCTGGCCAACTTCAAATCTATAACTACAACGGTCTCTCAAAGGAAGTCGTCTTCACTACAGGTGGGTGGAGCAGTGGGAGGAGCTAACTTTATATTGCTGCATGCTGTTATTTATAGCACACTTGTTTTTACTTAGTACATTATAAGAAGATTATTAAGGAGATAGACGGTCATTATACAAGTATGACAAGTGTGATGATGGCCATACTTTTCTAGTATATAGTCATGTGCAAGGACAACTTTGAATGGCAAGTCCTTTCAACACACAATTACTTGCTTACATACATGTACTAATTTGATATTGTAGTCATGGAGACAAGGTCTACGAACCACCCAGCCCTACTAACCCAGGTCCGGCCGCCAGATCTGCCGACTTGAATATTCACGGCACTGGAAATGAATATGTGCAAAACCCAACCCCTCCGCTCTGTGTTCAACAAGGCATGTTAATAAATGTCACATCTAGCTTGTGAGATTTTAGCTAATTAGAGGACCATCGCTGGGTCAAATCTTGAAAAGCAGTTGCTAGAAATAAAGGTGACCTCTATCTGCAGTTGTGCCATCGATGTTGGCGGGTTGCTATGCTTCTTGGGCTCCTCTTTAGACTTGCAGCGAAGTCGGTTACTTTTAGCTGCTGTTTGATCACCATAAGCTTCCATCTCTGCACCGACAGAACACTCCACTCCACAAGCACGCTACTACATGGTTACATGATAGTCTATATAATTACATGGTGACCTGCTACATGGTCACATGGTGGGGCCTGCTACATGGTTACATGGTGACCTGCTACATGGTTACATGGTGGCCTGCTACATGGTGACCTGCTACATGGTTACATGGTGGCCTGCATGGTAGCCTGCTACATGGTAGCCTGCTACATGGTTACATGGTGACCTGCTACATGGTGACCTGCTACATGGTTACATGGTGACCTGCTACATGGTGACCTGCTACATGGTTACATGGTGACCTGCTACATGGTTACATGGTGGCCTGCTACATGGTTACATGGTGGCTGCTACATGGTTATATGGTGACCTGTTACATGGTGACATGGTGACCTGCTACATGGTAGCCTGCTACATGGTGGCCTGCTACATGGTTACATGGTGGCCTGCTACATGGTTACATGGTGGCCTGCTACATGGTTACATGGTGGCCTGCTACATGGTTACATGGTGACCTGCTACATGGTTACATGGTGGCCTGCTACATGGTTACATGGTGACCTACTACATGGTTACATGGTGACCTGCTACATGGTTACATGGTGGCCTGCTACATGGTTACATGGTGGCCTGCTACATGGTTACATGGTGACCTGCTACATGGTTACATGGTGGCCTGCTACATGGTTACATGGTGACCTGCTACATGGTTACATGGTGACCTGCTACATGGTTTCATGGTGACCTGCTACATGGTTACATGGTGGCCTGCTACATGGTTTACATGGTGGCCTGCTACATGGTGGCCTGCTACATGGTTACATGGTGGCCTGCTACATGGTTACATGGTGGCCTGCTACATGGTCACATGGTGGCCTGCTACATGGTTACATGGTGACCTGCTACATGGTTACATGGTGACCTGCTACATGGTTACATGGTGACCTGCTACATGGTTACATGGTGGCCTGCTACATGGTTACATGGTGGCCTGCTACATGGTTACATGGTTACATGCTACATGGTTACATGGTGGCCTGCTACATGGTTACTTGGTGACCTGCTACATGGTCACATGATGACCTGCTACATGGTTACATGGTGACTTGCTACATGGTTACATGGTGACCTGCTACATGGTTACATGGTGACCTGCTACATGGTTACATGGTGGCCTGCTACATGGTTACATAGTGACCTGCTACATGGTTACATGGTGACCTGCTACATGGTTACATGGTGACCTACTACATGGTTACATGGTGGCCTGCTACATGGTTACATGGTGACCTGCTACATGGTTACATGGTGACCTGCTACATGGTTACATGGTGACCTGCTACATGGTCACATGATGACCTGCTACATGGTTACATGGTGACTTGCTACATGGTTACATGGTTACCTGCTACATGGTTACATGGTGGCCTGCTACGTGGTTACATGGTGACCTGCTACATGGTTACATGGTGGCCTGCTACATGGTTACATGGTGACCTGCTACATGGTTACATGGTGGCATGCTACATGGTTACATGGTGGCCTGCTACAAGGTTACATGGTGACCTGCTACATGGTTACATGGTGACCTGCTACATGGTTACATGGTGACCTGCTACATGGTGACATGGTGACCTGCTACATGGTTACATGGTGACAATAGGACTAAATTTTGTCTGAGAATGTAGTATTAATAAAAAAATATAATTATTATGAATCTCATTATAGCACTTAATTAGCACTCAACGTGCCATGGCTCCTTCAAAAGTGGAGGCTAATGGCTGAGACACATTCTATCCCACACCCCAAGGCTATGGGAATCAACCACTTTGCAAGCAATTACCACTTGCACACTCTCAAGAGTGTCTCTGGATCCTAATTAGGCACTTGAAATATGCAAAATTAATCAGGTCAGTAGAGGTACTCCACAGCCCAAGAATGATGAGTTAGCTATGGTCAGTTCATGAGCCATTATCCTAGCTACTGTCCATTATCCTAGCTACTAGCCATTACCCTAACTACTAGCCATTACCCTAGCTACTAGCCATTACCCTAGCTACTGGCCATTACCCTAGCTACTGGCCATTACTCTAGCTACTAGCCATTACCCTAGCTACTGTCCATTATCCTAGCCACTAGCCATTACCCTAGCCACTAGCCATTATCCTAGCTACTAGCCATTACCCTAGCCACTAGCCATTATCCTAGCTACTAGCCATTATCCTAGCTACTAGCCATTACCCTAGCTACTAGCCATTACCCTAACTACTAGCCATTACCCTAGCTACTAGCCATTATCCTACTAGCCATTACCCTAGCGACTAGCCATTACCCTAGCTACTAGCCATTACCCTAGCTACTAGCCATTATCCTAGCTACTAGCCATTACCCTAGCTACTAGCCATTACCTTAGCTACTAGCCATTACCCTAGCTACTAGCCATTACCCTAGCTACTAGCCATTACCCTAGCTACTAGCCATTATCCTAGCTACTAGCCATTACCCTAGCTACTAGCCATTACCTTAGCTACTAGCCATTACCCTAGCTACTAGCCATTACCCTAGCTACTAGCCATTACCCTAGCTACTAGCCATTATCCTAGCTACTAGCCATTACCCTAACTACTAGCCATTACCCTAGCTACTAGCCATTACCCTAGCTACTAGCCATTACCCTAGCTACTAGCCATTACCCTAGCTACTAGCCATTACCCTAACTACTAGCCATTACCCTAGCTACTAGCCATTACCCTAGCTACTAGCCATTACCCTAGCTACTAGCCATTACCCTAGCTACTAGCCATTACCCTAACTACTAGCCATTACCCTAGCTACTAGCCATTACCCTAACTACTAGCCATTACCCTAGCTACTAGCCATTACCCTAACTACTAGCCATTGCCCTAGCTACTAGCCATTACCCTAGCTACTAGCCATTGCCCTAGCTACTAGCCATTATCCTAGCTACTAGCCATTACCCTAGCTACTAGCCATTATCCTAGCTACTAGCCATTACCCTAGCTACTAGCCATTACCCTAGCTACTAGCCATTACCCTTGCTACTAGCCATTACCCTAGCTACTAGCCATTATCCTAGCTACTAGCCATTACCCTAGCTACTAGCCATTATCCTAGCTACTAGCCATTACCCTAACTACTAGCCATTACCCTAGCTACTAGCATTACCCTAACTACTAGCCATTATCCTAGCTACTAGCCATTATCCTAGCTATTAGCCATTATCCTAGCTACTAGCCATTACCCTAGCTACTAACCATTATCCTAGCTACTAGCCATTATCCTAGTTACTAACCATTATCCTAGCTACTAACCATTATCCTAGCTACTAGCCATTACCCTAGTTACTAGCCATTATCCTAGCTACTAGCCATTACCCTAGCTACTAGCCATTATCCTAGCTACTAGCCATTACCCTAGCTACTAGCATTACCCTAGCTACTGGCCATTATCCTAGCTACTAGCCATTATCCTGCTACTAGCATTATCCTGCTACTAGCCATTATCCTAGCTACTAGCCATTACCCTAGCTACTAGCCATTATCCTAGCTACTAGCATTACCCTAGCTACTGTCCAGTCCCAAACCTTATCTACAGTGTTGTTGACATCATGGTGATGTGATACAGCTGGATATTGGGAGAGTTGCCGAGAATTATTTAATTTTGAGCAGTTTTGTGTAAAAGATCTAGAATGATATTGAAAACACGAGTCTAGTTTTTCAAAGCAGAGAAACTGATGACCTTTTAAGGAACTATCACACACGGTCAGTATATAACTTGAAAAAATAGTCAAGTGACCTCTGTCTGACCTTGCCAACTGCACCACTCTGTGTTGGTAATTACGTCTTTTCGCTACACTTGCAGCGAGATTGGTGACTTGCAGCTGCTGCTTGATCACCATAAGCTTCCATCTCTGTGCCAAAGAAAGCTGCGCTCCACTCTCACGAGCACGCTCAGTGGTGGCCCGGCTCAAAAGCAACAGACGAATTATAAACCTTGCAGGTGCACTAATTGGGGCTAGAGTTTGTGGGATTATTACTCTATGAATCTCATTCAGCACTTCCTCGAGTATACTAGACACCTGATGTAGTATACTAGACACACGTGTGGCATAGCTTCTTCAATTTTGCCAGAAAGTGCCGCAGCAGTGTAGGAATGAAGCATATATACCTGAAGTAGGCGGAGTTATGAAAGGCGGAGTTATGAATCCCTACAATTAGAGTGACCTCTTTTTACAGATCTAGCCGACTAGATTGCATGGTTAAAAGATTTTTCAGCCATCTTGATGGTTGATAGATCTATAAAGACTCCTCAGGTCAGCTATCATGATGGCTGCTAGATCTATAAAGACTCTTCATGTCAGCTATCATGATGGCTGCTAGATCTATAAAGACTCCTCAGGTCAGCTATCATGATCTCTGCTAGATCTATAAAGACTCCTCATGTCAGCTATCGTGATGGCAGCTAGATCTATAAAGACTCCTCAGGTCAGCTATCGTGATGGCTGCTAGATCTATAAAGACTCCTCAGGTCAGCTATCATGATGGCTGCTAGATCTATAAAGAAGCCTGGTCAGGTGTCTTGTGTATAGAGTACGAGATGAGCCTTAATTGAGGTTGGCATCTCACGAACCCTTTGATCAGGCAATGCACACATACTTATGTATCCATGCTTCTTTCAGGGTTGGGGGTTTCCTGTAAGGTGGGGGGGGGGAGGCAAAATTAAGAATTTTTTTTTGGCAGGTGAATTTAATACTCATGCTCTTAATTAAGTCATTTACAAGGGGGCAAGGGTAGTAATCCTCCATTGTTTGTTCTACCCATGAAGGAAACCCTATATATATATGTGACGGAGAAGACGATTACCTTAGTTACCTACTGATGCACAGTAACAAGATAAGGTAATTGAATTAGCCATGGAAGAAGACCTAGCATTTGCGCAAGTGTGATGGGAGGTAACAAGATACGGTAATTAGTAATTAGCCCCGGAAGAAGACTTAGCACTTACAAGTTGTAGTGCGTGTGTAACCATGGGAACAAGGTCCATCGTTGCAATGGCCCTGTGGAACAGTTGTGAGGTGTCGTCAGTGAGTACACCTTCAAGAACACGACGGCAGGAAGACAGAGGGGATTGTATTTCCCAGCGTCATGTAACTATTCCTTTGTTCCAGCCTTGATGCAGTCGATGAAGCAATGCTCTCTCTCTCTCCGGAGGAAAAAAAATCATCCTGGAGATTTCTAATGTCCGTCTGTAAAGTGTGCTTTAATTAGGGAAGAAAGCTCAAAGCCACATGTATTTTACAGAGTTAATTAATCATTTGTCATGCACTTCCTTCTCTTTAGCACGCCAAAAATCTAGTTCCAATATCGCAGGGTAAGGTGGCACTTATACCACTCAGCACCACACACCGGTGCCTAGCTGGGAGGTCACAGATCAAATTGTGTAGACAGTGAAGTGCTAAACTTATTAGCAACTGTTAATTGTGTGCACGGATGCTCCAGGAAAGAGAGAAACTTCATAGATCTTTCCAATTGCCTCCTGGTCGACTGCGTGGTTAGGAGTCAGGCTAGGAACTCGTCTCACGAGAGTCATGAGTTCCCTTATTCCGTTGCGGCGCGTTAAGAGGAGGAATACGTACGGCAAACATACTCGGGGATTTTGTGAGTCTGCTGCCATGGCCCTGCAGCAGAGTTTCCCTTAAGGATATCACATGATTCTGTACATTGGCATTGTGGTAAGGTGTCATTAACTGGCACTGGAGTACTACATGTTCAGCATTGAACGTTCCTTTCCAACTGTGCATGTGATGAGAGTGATAAGATATGCCTCTAGGGGGTCTCTTTATTATCATTGCATAGCATGTGGGGACCCTGACTCGCAGGGGTGTATTTAGGGGGGGGCGGGGGGGGGCAATCGCCCCCCCTTGTATCATTCTCGCCCCCCCCCCTTGAAATTAGACACCACCCTTATACATTACATACACCATCATTGTATCATTCTCGCCCCCCCCCTTATTTTTCCATATCTCAAGTTCGCCCCCCCTTGGCAAAATTTCTGTATACAACCCTGCCTGAGTAACTACATATGTAGTTGCTAGCTAGTCTCTTCCAGCGTATGTATATCTGCGACAGGTTGAGGGGGAAGACAAAACGCCCAGGTATTGATTATTATTGGGGGGGGGGTTAAGTTAAGATGAGAGTTCTTGTCAAGATGGGGGTAGTACAAGAATGGTAAGAGACGGTGTTAGTTTAAATTGCCCTATACTGGCTGAGGTGTGTGTGTGTGTGAGTGTGTGTGTGAGTGTGTGTGGTGTGAGAGAGAGGACAAGTGGATATGGAGTGAGTACTACAGGATCCAACCTTGCACCTCCCTGACCAATTATCCCCTACCCAGTCAGGCTTCAGCAAACCAAATCCTATTGCAATCATGACATCACCATGATGAAATCATTACATTGTACTGGTCAATTACTGCACTGTGCTTTAAGCTAGGGCAGTGGCTAGGGTTAGGGGCAGGACCATGGCAATGGCAACGTTTAGGACTACGGCAATGGCTAGGGTTAAGGCCAGGGCAATGGCTATAGTTAGGGGCAGGACAAGGGCAATGGCAATGTTTAGGACTATGGCAATGGCTAGGGTTAAGGTCAGGGCAATGGCTAGGGTTAGGGGCAGGTCAGTCTCTAGGTTTAGGGCCAGAACAACATAGCCTCCCTGGAATCCTGTTACCATGGAAACAAAGGATGTAATGTGGGTTCATCAATGGGAATTAAAGGGATTCACTCCTTCTGTGGGCTGCTATATATTGTTTGTACTCTAAATACTTGAGAACTACCAGAAATAAACTCACTAATTATACTGACAGGAGAAGGTTTCAGGTGAACTTTAAAAAAAAAATTTGACTTCAACAACTCCTGGAAGTCATATTGCTAGAATGACACTGCATGCAATCATCGGCCATTCCTGACAATAGCTCTAAATTATGCAACATGGCGGCATTAGCAATGAACTTCACTAGCTAGGTTAATAGCTCACATATTGCAAGCAGTTCTCTGCCAGGCTGCAGCCACACTCCACTAGGAGAAGCACTTAGCTAATGATCAAAGCTGTAAAATGCTCCTAGCTGCTGCCACATCAAGGTGATGGCTGTCCAAGATCTCCAGCTGTATATTGTACAGGCAGAATCTGGCAATTAATTAAGGACAGAAAAATAAACTGAACTTGCCACTTGCTTGGTTACCACCTACCCTTGGAGTGTAACTGGCAGTGGCTGTGTCCCCTAGGAGGGGGCACAGAAACTAAAGATCTCTTTTAACATTTCCATCAACTGTGTCTACCTGTACCTTGACACCGGCACGCTCATGCTGTAACCCTCATCCTCGCCAGGCACGCTCATGCTGTACCTCCCATTCCTCACCAGGCACGCTCATGTACCCCTCATCCTCACCAGGCACACTCATGTCGACCCCTCATCCTCACCAGGCACACTCATGGTGTACCTCCCATCCTCACCAGGCACACTCATGCTGTACCTCCCATCCTCACCAGGCACGCTCATGCTGTACCTCCCATTCCTCACCAGGCACGCTCATGTACCCCTCATCCTCACCAGGCACGCTCATGCTGTACCCCCATCCTCACCAGGCACGCTCATGCTGTACCTCTCATCCTCACCAGGCACGCTCATGTACCCCTCATCCTCACCAGGCACGCTCATGCTGTACCTCCCATTCCTCACCAGGCACGCTCGCGACAGACCATCTTTCTTGCACAGACCGGAACATCTGCTCACTGTTGTTCGGTTTTCATTGGTGGAATATTATACTGAGACTCCCTCCATTATCCATTGTCGATACCACCTGCCTCCTTTAAATCTGGGCACAAACAGCCATCATCTTACTAATCATATCTGTTTGCTTGCCACTCTGTCTCTGCTCTCATTTCTCCTTCTACTCACCCCCCAACAGGTCTTTCTCACCAGTGGTTGGTGCTGACCTAGCATCTCCGCACACCGCTATACTGTAGTCTTCATGTATTAAAATAGTTGTAGCTTTTTTCCCCAATAATTGATCATGTATTAAAAATATAAATTAGATGTGCCAATTGAAAGGGGATGATTCAAGCAAACCCGAGAGGATTCAATCCCCCCCCCCCCTCCTTTCAGAGCTAGACTACAACCACAAGCCAGGAACAGCTGCTGCTACTGGTCTAGGCTTGCTACCACAAAGCCACAAAGTACAGCCACAAAGTACAGCCACAAAGTATAGCCACAAAGTACAGCCACAAAGTACAGCCACAAAGTACAGCCACAGAGTACAGCCACAGAGTACAGCCACAGAGTACAGCCACAGAGTACAGCCACAGAGTACAGCCACAGAGTACTGCCACAGAGTACTGCCACATTTGTTGTTTTTATACAGATCGACTACAATAGCTATAGACTACAATAGCTAGGGTTAGGGGTTATATGGGACGAGGTCATTGGCTATGGTTAGGACCAAGGGTTAGGACCAGGGCAGTGGCTAGGGTTAGGACCAAGGCACTGGTTAGGGTTAGGAACAAGGCAGTAGGGTTAGGACCACGGCAGTGGCTAGGGTTAGGACCAGGGCAGTGGCTAGGGTTAGGAGGCAGTGGCTAGGGTTAGGGTCAAGGCACTGGTTAGGGTTAGGACCAGGGCAGTGGCTAGGGTTAGGACCAGAGCAGTGGCTAGGGTTAGGACCAGGGCAGTGGCTAGGGTTAGGACCAGGGCAGTGGCTAGGGTTAGGACCAGGGCAGTGGCTAGGGTTAGGGTCAAGGCACTGGTTAGGGTTAGGAACAAGGCAATGGAGAGGTTAGCAACAACACTCCTAGGCACAGGCTTTGCTGTTGGCTTCCTCCAGAGCCAGATGTAATCACAGCCACATTCCATAGAGCTATTAAATGTGTTTTGGGAACTTCAAAGGCCACCCAAAGGGGGAGTTTGTCTTCCTGTATAAAATGATTACAGTTGCCATGTCTAGACAAGAAAGAAGTTTGTTGTGTACAAACTACTTTGCATACACACAAACTGATTAGAGGGAGGGCTCAATGTTTTTTGGGTTTTTTTTTGGAGGGTGGGGGGGGGGGGGGGGTTAATGATCATCTTGGCTGGACACCTGGAGGCAAACTGTTACTCTGCATGTAGGAGCTCATTAGTCTGCATGTAGGAGCTCATTAGCAGACAGTTTCTCTCAAGTAGAAACAGAAAGCCTCTGAATGTAGCAGCTCACTAGAAGACAGTCCAGAAAGCCTCTGCATGTAGGAGCTCACTAGAAGACAGTCCAGAAAGCCTCTGCATGTAGGAGCTCACTAGCAGACAGTTGCTCTAGTCAAGTAGCCTCTGAATGTAGGAGCTCACTAGCAGACAGTTGCTCTAGTCCAGTAGAAACAGAAAGGAAATGGCTTGCAGATAATATATAGCACATGGGGAGAAGGGAATGGGGTTAGTGGTGGTGAGATAATTAATTCACAGTGGCAGCCAGCGTGGGGAGCTAGGCTCTGGAAAAAGAAAGAGTCAAAAATTGCAATCATGACTGCCAGGCACAGTGAGGGGACCAGGAGCGAGCACAGGTCAGTGGGAAGGAGCCAAGGCCGAGATAAAGACACTACCTATTAATACAACACAAGACATGGGAGAGGGCATTCCAGGAGGTAAACGGGAGAGTGCCGGAAACCGACAGTCCCATTAATGTCCCCGTTTGTTTCAGTCCGAACAGCAGTACACCCACACACACGCACCATATTTCCTCGGTTATGTCAAGCACATTCTAATAATTTCATGAGCTGTCAGCTGTGCATGCTATTCAAGGGAGTGCTCCAATCGAGGGTGGCCTCATTATGTTAGCTTGTAAGCTAAACTTGCATGCTTGAATTGGATAACCAGATCTCAATCAGGTAACAATACCTTGGTTTGTGTGACTATTCATCGAGTATTCCTTCCCGATCAGCTTCGCTCGGCGTGAAGCCAGTTTCTCAATGTTCTCACAGTGAAGCTTGACTATCTCACCGATGACAGCAGGTGCTGCACTCGCTGTTAGCAGTCATTCGCAGGTTCACGTGTATTTTTATGGTTGTAACTATTCCAAAAAAACTTGATTTGTGTTCACTTACGAGCATGCACGTTGTAATCGTGGGAGCACACTGTTTCACTGCAGATAGTACGCGGCGCACGTCTATCGAGCGAGAGTGCATTCTAACCAATACTAGTGACTCCACTAGAGCTAGAAACTTCTGGTTCGTAGTGATTAAAAATATATGTATATAATAATCTCCAGAATCTGTAGAACAAGATTGTTTTTAACCGTACTACTCAGTTCCACGATTGGTTCATGTGACCATCATGTGACCAGCAATTGAAACAGATGTTTGGTTGATGATTACCGATATTTTGTGCATGTAAATGAGATGTAAAACCAATCCTAAAAGTTTAGTAGCAGTATGAGGAAACTCCTCCCCCTGCCCAACCCCCATACACAACTACTCCTACCTAAATGCTACAAATAGTAGCACCAATTAGGTCATATTTCCCAATTAGCATTTATTAGCACTTTCCCAACTGTCACACAAAGTGTTAATTGAAGGTTTACTTATGTAGAACCACAGCACACACTAATCTCGAAAAGCTGATGCAAAAAATCAAGTGACCATTTTCTTGCCCGTTGTACCATTCTATAAGGCAATTGCAGGGAATTTCCTGCCTGGCTCCTTCCTAGACGTAAATCCAATCACCTCAAACGTCCTTCTCTGCTCCAGCAGAAAGCCTCACTCCACTCACACCATCTGCGGTGGTTTCGTCCCAAAAGCAGTTTGTACGTAGATTACACATTCGGGTTTCGAGTGTGCGAGACTATTACTTCCTGAATCTCATTCCAACACTTCACATCCATGCTACGGCTCCGTGAACATGCTTTAGTATCATTACATATACTTATGAAGGCCATTAGTCCAAATACCTTTGAGTACTTCAAATTAATTCAATATTGGATAAGTATTTGTGCACTCACATGGTGGACGATAGCTTTGACTGCTTCATCTGTGGACCCTGGGCCGTGAGTCTTCAACACTTCCGCCGAACCTAGATACTAAATCATCATCAGCCAATCGGCACCGAGTATAACGACGACTTCGATCTGACGACTAAATACGTGACTCTCTCTATTTATATATCTGCTATAGCAGATACAGAAACCGACATTTTGACTTGCTTGGTTTGGCCTTGGAGACAGTGACGATGGAACGGTATATGAGGTAAGGTGCTTCAAGTTCAAAACAGAGAGAGTCAAGTATTTACTATTTACACAACACAAAGTACAGATCATCTTTTTCTAACCCCTCCACCCCACAACACAGGCATTCCACCATCACTAAGCTTATCTTAAACACACTACACACTATATCAGTGCCGGAACCAAGACAGGAAATAACTGGTTGAATTCACGGGCAAACAAGCTTTGTGTAACAGTCAACAGTAAAAGAGAGAAGCCTCCACATTGCCATTCCAACATACCTTCACGTAAAAGGAAATTCCCGAATTGATAGGGTCATCCGAGTGGTACCAATCCTCATCCAAATCTATGGGGGAGGTTAAAGGAATAGCTTGAATACATTACAAGTTTGGAGGGTTTATATTGAACTGTAGGTATGATGCCTGGCTGATTTGATTTCAAGCCAGAGACACAGGGAGTGGTTTTTCATTGTCAAATAAACCTGACCAACCATTGTTGTGTTATGTGGGTATTTGCATTGCTATAAAGTCATGACATAGTTTGCTTCCTCACAATTAACAGAGAGGTGTGAAGATTTTACACTGAAGGACCACACTTGGTATACATACTGTATTGCTTGGCACACTTCTGCTCTGGCAGATCACCACTAGATCACCACTAGCTCTTCCCAACTTCCACCCCCCAGTGATCAATCAATAAACATACTCTATCTCCCTGTGTTTCCATCATTTTACTTGAGCAAGATCTCTAGAGGCAGAGGGTGCACATGACTTCAAGAATATCTCTCCATGCAGAAAAACCCGTTGACTACAGCTAACACTCAAGAGTAGGTGCAAATCCATGCATGTACGAGATCACATTAAAAAGCCTATAAGATGTATGTGCACCTGAAGGCAATTGGTTTACTGGGAATGTAATTAGCATGCCTTAGCTTCCAGGTTTATCAGAGCATTGATATTGATGTTGCTGGAAGTGCAAAGTTAGCTGACTCAACAGTGCCCCTTACACAGTTTTTTTTTGCTGTTTCCTCGCAGGAACAGAAATCCTAGCATTGTAGGCACCTAAAGTTTCAGTCAGCAGTATGGACAGTTTGCAGTTGTGAACATCTTCTCTGTCACAACCTATGGCAGACAAGGTGGTCTCCATACAACGTACTCCACTCTAAAGGTGTCTCCAATGCCAGAACAAAAGGCACAATGCAGAGTTCGCCCTTCTCTCACTACGAGAGTTAGATAGATAGATGTGGGCCTGCCTGAGAAAGACAGCCTCCGAGAGTGGCCAAGCTTTAGCATTTAGTAAGGGCCACTTTCGCAGTCATGTTGATAAAGCGAAACAAATTTCCACTGCATCTTTGGAAAATAAATCATGCATCAGCATGCCTAGGTATGTGCTTTGCAATGCTCAATTGCCACCTATCACCTTATCATTTATGTGATGAGCTCTACTCGACTTAGGCAATGATGCTAGAATATATGTGGTAACACTGTGTTAGCTATGTACAATCAACTCTTTGATTATTCCTGATGAAGGCTAGAGCATCTAAGTTGAAAAATTCGAAAGAGTATAATTTATTGAGAAGAACTATAGAGTAGATAAATAGTACAAAAAAAGCTTGGAGACCACAGACCACCCCAAAAAAACAAAAAAAGTAACAAGGGTTTCAACAGTCTGGCCCAGAATCACATTTGCCATGGCTACTACGCATAGCAACTTAGCTAATAGGATAGATATTTACTATACAGTCTGGCAAAGTTGATGTAGCAAGTGCTACTGGCCGTTAAGAGGTAGGTAGCTATCATATCATCACACTTACGTTCATGCTTCAGTTGACCTTCCTGCCCGCCCAACTTCCTCCTAATGGCTTTTGGGCTATTCAGAAGCGCTTTTCCTGCAGCTTTCAGATAAGCCATTCCAACTCCTTACAAAACACAGCTTCACTTTTTACGGCCTGCCTATGCGCACTATGTAACTTTTCATCTACCGTTCCGTCTGCTCCAGCCTGTGGGGGTGTGGCTGCCTGCAACCACAAACGAAGAAATGGTCGGCAACATTACAACCCTTCGCACGCACGCGCAACCAGCTAGTAACTAAACCACTCCTACTTTACACAATTTCAGTGAAGGCGGTAACTGGAACTCTGTCCGAAGTGTTAGGATGGTGAAGTTACATATTAAAAAAGGAGACGAGAGTGTTTTCTTGTACGAAACGACAGTACAAACACCAATTCAGGACCTAATAATACAGCTTGTCAACTTACACAATGGAATTTTGAAAGTGCAGAGATTGTGTCAAGGTATATATATAAACTAGGTACCTATGCAGGGTTTCGTTTAGAAAATTGTCCAAGGTGGGGAGGGCAACTGGAGGAATCTGGGTTTTGGGTTTTAATGGGGGGGCATGATGGTTAAAGTTTCTAATGAATTTTAATACATGTAATACAATTTCCAAGGGGAGGCAAAAAGGTTGCCCCCCCCCCCCCCCCCCTAAATGAAACCCTGCTATGTGACCCATAATAGAACATAATAGAAACTAGGTGCTTACAGAATTTGAATGGAGATATGTTGTCTATGTTGTCTATGAGGAGGGCAGGGGTAGAGTTTTATTTTGGTTAGGGGGAGACTTGTGAAGCTCAATAGATGATCATGAGGATGGGGTGTTGAAGGAAGGACGAAAAAATATTCTCTGCTGAAAATACTGCCTTGATTCAAAAGGAATGCATGTTGTGGTTTCACAAATATGACAAGCCAATCAACTGGTGAAGATTGAGCAAATATCTGGACTACTGGATTTTGTCGGGTAACACTGGAGTAGACCTTTTCCAGTTGTGTATGTAGAATATTTACTCTATTTCTTTTTCTTACCCACAACTGTGTGACAGAAACCATAGAAAGCTAGTTCTAACAGCCATTGATGTCCTGAACTATCTTCCTGTGTGTCTGTTTTAGGGTCATTTCATATGAACTCAACCAGAGGTCCCATGGTGACCGACTCAGATTTGGCTCAACTATATGGCTCTCCAAAAATAGGGGGACACGCCCACTTTTTTGCACTTTTATATTGCAAACAGGGTTTTTTGTAGGCCAATTCCAATATAATCAGAGTTTTGGGCTGAAAATTGCTGCCCAGGGTAATTTGGACTAAGGCTTTCATGTAATGGAATTTTCTCCAGCAGAATGAACTTACCACTTGACAGACATCTTCACACATGCTAATGGTATTTATTTATTATTATTTTATTTTTTCACTTCTCGGATTGCACAAAAATGAAACTCAGACGATCAAAAATGGACAACAAAAAATCTGGTGAAACATCCCTCCACTCCTCCCCCCTTCTAGATTGGAGGAACGTGTTCCTAGACCACGTAGATAGGAAGAGGATGTCTTAAGACCCATATAATAGCGGAACATGTTCCAAAACCTTAGATTGGAGGAGCATTTCCCTAGACCCCCTCGATTTTAGGAACAAGTCTCAGACCCCCTAGATTGGAGAGGAAAGAACAATCTGGTATACTTGCCATATATAGTATAATCAGTAGTACATTTAATGGCATTAACTACCAATCAGCAGGACTATATGATAAAAATATTTACTGGATAATAAATATTTGTGGGGCTCTAGCTTTTAGGGCTCTAGCTTTTATAGGAATCATCTTTAAACGCTTTAGAATTTTCTAGAGAAGTAACTGTTTGTGATCTGTACTATTTAAGTAGCAGTTAAGACTTAGACATTCAGTATCAGTTTATAAGAGCGACTTATTTTCTCTCCTTTTCAGGACACCAAGCAATGTTCTGGCTCGTGAGTCCAGTGCATAAAATGATCATTTGCATTTAGTTCTGTCCAATGATACGTCACACCCACAATGGGTGTGACATGACTAGATTAGAATGGGTAGGACACTTGTCCATATACAGCAGTGAAATAACACAAAATGTTGTGAATATCAATTATTAACAGCATCACATGTACCATGCACCACATTGTAGCTGCAAGCCAATTCTAGTATGCTGGTTTTCATCATTTTTCCCCCTAGCTAAACTTGAAACCGGTGTTAAGTTACTCTAGTGTATGCCTGGCTTTTGTACTAATGGTTTTGGACACATAGTTTTGGGTAGCTCTGTCATGAGGTAACATTGGTGTGATAAGCCTGTATGAAGACACGGCAGCAGAGTAAGTGCCCGTCAGAGCTAAGATGGCTGATGGGCCGACAGCAGAGTAAATCCGTGATCCTCTGTGCTTGCTTGTCCTCGAGTGCAGAAAGTTCCCACCTTCCCAACACAGAGGCTTGCAGTGGTATGGAGTGACCCTTTCGCTGTGTGCTTGAAGAGTTTAAGTTATGAACAGTGAGAAGCTCACATTGTAGGAGCCAACTGTTCTCACTGCTGGGCCTGCTTGCGTGAGCAGGAGCCACAATGCCTCGCTGTTCTCACTGCTTGGCCTGCTTGCATAAGCAGGAGCCACAATGCCTCACTGTTCTCACTGCTGGACCTGCTTGCATGAGCAGGAGCCACAATGCCTCGCGGTTCTCACTGCTGGGCCTGCTTGCATGAGCAGGAGCCACAATGCCTCGCGGTTCTCACTGCTGGGCCTGTTTGCATGAGCAGGAGCCACAATGCCTCACGGTTCTTGCAGCTTGACCTGAAAATTTATTAGTTCAAGGTTCGCGGTTCTCACTGCTGGGCCTGCTTGCATGAGCAGGAGCCACAATGCCTCACGGTTCTTGCAGCTTGACCTGAAAATTTATTAGTTCAAGGTTTTGGGAGTGCCAGGAACTAGCTCCCAGAGAGGAATGTACTATCAAGAGGCTGCAACAATAAGAGCATCTTAATTTTTTTATTCTCATGCTGTGTGGTGTACATATGTATACACCACACACACAAAATCTTCATTCATACATAAGCGGAGTGGTATATGCAAGAACAAAAATGTTATATTGGATCAATTTGCAAGACTGCATCCATGCAGACCACAACCACTTGGATGGCTCTTGACCATTTAATTAAGATTGCGTATATCAATCTTTATAAATTGGTGTGCATGATTTAAATGTCATCTAAGTGATTGTGGTGGACTGTCTCTATTCTTAAGTGATTGTGGTGGGCTGTCTCTATTCTGACACATCAGTAGTTGTTTCAAGTTGTTTGGTCAAGTTGTTTGCTTTGTTGTTGTTTCAAGTTGTTTGTTTGGCTTTGTTGTCATTTCAAGTTGTTTGTTTGGCTTTGTTGTTTCAAGTTGTTGTTTGTTTGGCTTTGTTGTTGTTTCAAGTTGTTTGTTTGGCTTTGTTGTCGTTTCAAGTTGTTTGTTTGGCTTTGTTGTTGTTTCAAGTTGTTTGTTTGGCTTTGTTGTTGTTTCAAGTTGTTGTTTGTTTGGCTTTGTTGTTGTTTGTTGTTTGTTTGGCTTTGTTGTTTCAAGTTGTTTGTTTGGCTTTGTTGTCGTTTCAAGTTGTTCGTTTGGCTTTGTTGTCGTTTCAAGTTGTTGTTTGTTTTGTTTTGTTGTTGTTTCAAGTTGTTTGGCTTTGTTGTTGTTTCAAGTTGTTTGTTTGGCTTTGTTGTCGTTTCAAGTTGTTTGTTTGGCTTAGTTGTTTGTTTGGCTTTGTTGTTGTTTCAAGTTGTTGTTTGTTTGGCTTTGTTGTTTCAAGTTGTTTGTTTGGCTTTGTTGTTGTTTCAAGTTGTTTGTTTGGCTTTGTTGTCGTTTCAAGTTGTTTGTTTGGCTTTGTTGTCGTTTCAAGTTGTTTGTTTGGCTTTGTTGTCGTTTCAAGTTGTTTGTTTGGCTTTGTTGTTGTTTCAAGTTGTTGTTTGTTTGGCTTTGTCGTTTCAAGTTGTTTGTTTGGCTTTGTTGTCATTTCAAGTTGTTGTTTGGCTTTGTTGTTGTTTCAAGTTGTTGTTTGTTTGGCTTTGTTGTCGTTTCAAGTTGTGTTTGGCTTTGTTGTCGTTTCAAGTTGTTGTTTGGCTTTGTTGTCGTTTCAAGTTGTTGTTTGGCTTTGTTGTTGTTTCAAGTTGTTGTTTGTTTGGCTTTGTTGTTGTTTCAAGTTGTTGGTTGTTTGGCTTTGTTGTTTCAAGTTGTTTGGCTTTGTTGTTGTTTCAAGTTGTTTGTTTGGCTTTGTTGTTGTTTCAAGTTGTTTGTTTGGCTTTGTTGTTGTTTCAAGTTGTTGTTTGTTTGGCTTTGTTGTTTCAAGTTGTTGTTTGGCTTTGTTGTCATTTCAAGTTGTTGTTTGGCTTTGTTGTTGTTTCAAGTTGTTCGTTTGGCTTTGTCGTTTCAAGTTGTTTGTTTGGCTTTGTTGTCGTTTCAAGTTGTTGTTTGGCTTTGTTGTCGTTTCAAGTTGTTTGTTTGGCTTTGTTGTTTCAAGCAAGTTGTTGTTTGTTTGGCTTTGTTGTTGTTTCAAGTTGTTTGTTTGGCTTTGTTGTTGTTTCAAGTTGTTGTTTGTTTGGCTTTGTCGTTTCAAGTTGTTTGGCTTTGTTGTCATTTCAAGTTGTTGTTTGGCTTTGTTGTCGTTTCAAGTTGTTTGGCTTTGTTGTCATTTCAAGTTGTTGTTTGGCTTTGTTGTTTCAAGTTGTTGTTTGTTTGGCTTTGTTGTTGTTTCAAGTTGTTTGTTTGGCTTTGTTGTTGTTTCAAGTTGTTGTTTGTTTGGCTTTGTTGTTTCAAGTTGTTTGTTTGGCTTTGTTGTTGTTTCAAGTTGTTTGTTTGGCTTTGTTGTCGTTTCAAGTTGTTTGTTTGGCTTTGTTGTCGTTTCAAGTTGTTTGTTTGGCTTTGTTGTCGTTTCAAGTTGTTTGTTTGGCTTTGTTGTTGTTTCAAGTTGTTGTTTGTTTGGCTTTGTTGTCGTTTCAAGTTGTTTGTTTGGCTTTGTTGTCATTTCAAGTTGTTGTTTGGCTTTGTTGTTGTTTCAAGTTGTTGTTTGTTTGGCTTTGTTGTCGTTTCAAGTTGTTTGTTTGGCTTTGTTGTCGTTTCAAGTTGTTGTTTGGCTTTGTTGTCGTTTCAAGTTGTTGTTTGGCTTTGTTGTTGTTTCAAGTTGTTGTTTGTTTGGCTTTGTTGTTTCAAGTTGTTGGTTGTTTGGCTTTGTTGTTTCAAGTTGTTTGGCTTTGTTGTTGTTTCAAGTTGTTTGTTTGGCTTTGTTGTTGTTTCAAGTTGTTTGTTTGGCTTTGTTGTTGTTTCAAGTTGTTGTTTGTTTGGCTTTGTTGTTTCAAGTTGTTGTTTGGCTTTGTTGTCATTTCAAGTTGTTGTTTGGCTTTGTTGTTGTTTCAAGTTGTTCGTTTGGCTTTGTCGTTTCAAGTTGTTTGTTTGGCTTTGTTGTCGTTTGAAGTTGTTGTTTGGCTTTGTTGTCGTTTCAAGTTGTTTGTTTGGCTTTGTTGTTTCAAGTTGTTGTTTGTTTGGCTTTGTTGTTGTTTCAAGTTGTTTGTTTGGCTTTGTTGTTGTTTCAAGTTGTTGTTTGTTTGGCTTTGTCGTTTCAAGTTGTTTGGCTTTGTTGTCATTTCAAGTTGTTGTTTGGCTTTGTTGTCGTTTCAAGTTGTTTGGCTTTGTTGTCATTTCAAGTTGTTGTTTGGCTTTGTTGTTTCAAGTTGTTGTTTGTTTGGCTTTGTTGTTGTTTCAAGTTGTTGTTTGTTTGGCTTTGTTGTTGTTTCAAGTTTGTTTGGCTTTGTTGTTGTTTCAAGTTGTTTGTTTGGCTTTGTTGTTGTTTCAAGTTGTTGTTTGTTTGGCTTTGTTGTTTCAAGTTGTTTGTTTGGCTTTGTTTGTTTCAAGTTGTTGTTTGTTTGGCTTTGTTGTTGTTTCAAGTTGTTTGTTTGGCTTTGTTGTCGTTTCAAGTTGTTTGTTTGGCTTTGTTGTTGTTTCAAGTTGTTTGTTTGGCTTTGTTTCAAGTTGTTTGTTTGGCTTTGTTTGTTTCAAGTTGTTTGTTTGGCTTTGTTGTTGTTTCAAGTTGTTGTTTGTTTGGATTTGTTGTTGTTTCAAGTTGTTTGTTTGGCTTTGTTGTTGTTTCAAGTTGTTTGTTTGGCTTTGTTGTCGTTTCAAGTTGTTTGTTTGGCTTTGTTGTCGTTTCAAGTTGTTTGTTTGGCTTTGTTGTCGTTTCAAGTTGTTTGTTTGGCTTTGTTGTTGTTTCAAGTTGTTGTTTGTTTGGCTTTGTTGTTTCAAGTTGTTTGTTTGGCTTTGTTGTCGTTTCAAGTTGTTTGTTTGACTTTGTTGTTGTTTCAAGTTGTTGTTTGGCTTTGTTGTTGTTTCAAGTTGTTGTTTGTTTGGCTTTGTTTGTTTCAAGTTGTTTGTTTGGCTTTGTTGTCGTTTCAAGTTGTTGTTTGTTTGGCTTTGTTTGTTTGTTTCAAGTTGTTTGTTTGGCTTTGTTGTCGTTTCAAGTTGTTGTTTGTTTGGCTTTGTTGTTTCAAGTTGTTTGTTTGGCTTTGTTTGTTTCAAGTTGTTTGTTTGGCTTTGTTGTTTCAAGTTGTTTGTTTGGCTTTGTTGTCGTTTCAAGTTGTTTGTTTGGCTTTGTTGTTGTTTCAAGTTGTTGTTTGGCTTTGTTTGTTTCAAGTTGTTGTTTGTTTGGCTTTGTTGTTGTTTCAAGTTGTTTGTTTGGCTTTGTTTGTTTCAAGTTGTTGTTTGTTTGGCTTTGTTGTCGTTTCAAGTTGTTTGTTTGGCTTTGTTGTCGTTTCTGAATATTGCAGTTGAGAATATATATTCTAACTGCAAAGTCCAACTCAAGAGCTTCTGGGACTCTTAATACTTTTAAACACCTTTTAAAACTCGTTGGTTTGCTTATTGCGTATTACTATTTTTATTATACGAATCTGTGTATGCCGTGTCTTGTGGCGACTGTACCCATGTAGGGTCAGCCTAGGGTCAGCTACGTGACATGGCAACAGGCACGGGGGAATCCACCAGCCCAACAGCAGATGTTTTGGTAGAGGATCAGCTACAACTTGCTTTGGAGTTAGTAACAATTTCCGAACTCTACAAATCAAACGGCGGAACTGAGCATGACTCATTTGTTTTGCGTACAGGAGCTAGCTTAATTGCATCACCAACGATGACCCTTTTCACATTTTTTTATTAATTGTTTACAACCCCCCAACACCCCCCCCCCCCCCCCCCCCCCCCAACACACACACACACACGATTATGAAACAGATTAGACGTGGGCGTGCAGTAGAGTCTTCTGGAACTAAAATGAGACATTAGATCATTGAATATGAATTTCAAGCACTTTCTGTGGCAGTTTACTGCTTTGGTGAAGGATTCAAGGCATGTTAGGAAACCTATAGTTTACTGCTTTGGTGAGGCATGTTAGGAAACCTATAGTTTACTGTTTGGTGAAGGATTCAAGGCATGTTAGGAAACCTATAGTTTACTGCTTTGGTGAAGGGTTCAAGGCATGTTAGGAAACCTATAGTTTACTGCTTTGGTGAAGGATTCAGGGCATGTTAGGAGACCTATAGTTTACTGCTTTGGTGAAGGGTTCAAGGCATGTTAGGAGACCTATAGTTTACTGCTTTGGTGAAGGCATGTTAGGAGACCTATAGTTTACTGCTTTGGTGAAGGCATGTTAGGAGAGCTATAGTTTACTGCTTTGGTGAAGGGTTCAAGGCATGTTAGGAGACCTATAGTTTACTGCTTTGGTGAAGGCATGTTAGGAGACCTATAGTTTACTCTTTGGTGAAGGCATGTTAGGAGACCTATAGTTTACTGCTTTGGTGAAGGAAGGCATGTTAGGAGACCTATAGTTTACTGCTTTGGTGAAGGCATGTTAGGAGACCTATAGTTTACTGCTTTGGTGAAGGCATGTTAGGAGAGCTATAGTTTACTGCTTTGGTGAAGGGTTCAAGGCATGTTAGGAGACCTATAGTTTACTGCTTTGGTGAAGGCATGCTATAGTTTACTGCTTTGGTGAAGGCATGTTAGGTGTTAGGAGACCTATAGTTTTTACTGCTTTGGTGAAGGGTTCAAGGCATGTTAGGAGACCTATAGTTTACTGCTTTGGTGAAGGCATGTTAGGAGACCTATAGTTTACTGCTTTGGTGAAGGCATGTTAGGAGACCTATAGTTTACTACTTTGGTGAAGGCATGTTAGGAGACCTATTAAAGGCCAAAATCGCTATTTAGGTATTTAACCGATTAAACATCATTAAACACCATTAAAAAAATGGCGCAAACTCTGACATTGTCATGGGAAAAAATTCAAACGAAGAATTTATATAACGCTCCCGTACTCTGTATGCACATGGCACATGCTCAGTAGACTGCTCGATTGAGTTAGTTATAAAATTTTATTTCCGGTTGGACGAGGTGAGCGGTCAAAATTAATTATTACATTTTTTTTTAATGGCCGACAGTCGCAACTTGCCTTCATGATCCTGGCTTTTCCTTCTGTTTCTGGAAGTTCTTCAATGGAAAGCTGCACAGGCACCTGTGCTTACCAGGAATCACTCTGAATACCTTCACTCCGTCATGAACAAGGATGTGCTCCTATATACATGTAGGTGGATTTCTTGCTGTAGGTTTTGTTGTAGACGTGACCAAGATAGCGCTGCATAGCTTTTGATTGCTTACTTCAACGGAGCTGATTCTTATACCAAACTACTGCACCTTATTCTATTTCCATTCTTACGGTTTAGCTAAAAATCAACAAAACACAAATAGTCAGCTTTAAATTGGTTAAATTGGTTAAGAAACTGCCAAAGTGAGTTTTAATTGATCTTTAAGTTTTTTTCCCTTTCCCCCCCTTTTTTTCTGTCCACATTTTAGAAAACTAGAAGCTTGTTGGGTAAGTTTTAATCTTTAATCTGTGAACTTGGCAACTGTAGTAATTAAAACTGTGGTTTGTGGCTATAATCTTCTCATGCCACTCCGAGTGCTGTATTAAAAGAACACTGAAGCTGGCTCCTTGAAATTTGTAGCTAATAGAGAAAGTCTTATTCCGTGTGCTTGCTCTGTGGGAGCAGGCCTCAAACCTCAAACAGAGTTGCTGTAGCTATAGCTACTATTAATACAAAGTTGTGGCAAGAGCATTGAGAGCTCACAGTACAGACATGCAGGACCAGAAATAGATAGTCAAAGCAGACTGTTAACGGTAGCTACCTAGCAGAATCCTCTACTACCTAAACCTTCATGACTAGTACAGACATGCAGGACCAGAAATAGATAGATCAAAGCAGACTGTTAACGGTAGCTACCTACAGCAGAATCCTCTACTACCTAAACCTTCATGACTATAATAATAGCCTAATTGGCTATAAGCTTTCATTAACATACATAGTGAAAGCTTTTCTCTCCTAACAGTTGGTCAGACAACTAATGATATCAACTCCGAGTTGCCTAGGGACCTACAACTGCATTTTGCAATTCCCTTGATTGGAGTTTCCCAGACTGTTTGTCATGTCCTATGATGACTAAAATATATTCTTTCCAGCAAATTGTTTTTGGCCTTGAGGGGACCTGTTCCTTAGCAAGGCTTGTTGATTTTCTTTTTCTTCTCTGTACCAAGAAGGTCCTTAGACTCTCGATTACCACCCTTGATCCTGGCCAATCATGTAACATGCGGTTGTTAGATTATGTGCCTCTAGTTCTCACCCCCTTCATATGTACCTTTCTGAGAAATTACCGGTGTTCTTTTTTCTAGAGGTTGTTTCCAACACCATTTCTGTGTCGCCACTTTCCACTTAGTCATCTTCTTAGCTCTTTCTACGTTAATGTATCAGATGGCAAGACCTGGACCACTGAGTCAAACATCTCACCAGTCACACATTGTGTTCTCTTCAACATGTTTAGTGGTCCTCTCAAGCGTAGTGTTGTTCGGGAAGGGTTTGTACAAGTTTCATTCCTTCACTGATCCCCTCTGCTGACGTTTGGCACACGCTGTGCAACCCATCATATGTCTTTGTAAGGCCTCTGTACTAGCCTATGAGGTACCAATTGCATCGCATGTATGGCTACTGCAGTTCATGTACATATGTAGAGCTTCTATGCTAGACATCCCGTGCCTTTGGGGAAATCTCTTCTGTTGGTCTACCACATTCAGCTTCATGGGATATGACCAGCCTTGTTTGTGTAAAAGCACTAATTAAGGATGGGAGGCATGGAATGACCACTCTGAGGTCTTCATGCACTGCTCAGTTGTAGAAGGAATAATTCAGGATGGGAGGCATGGAATGACCACTCTGAGGTCTTCATGCACTGCTCAGTTGTAGAAGGAATAATTCAAGATGGGAGGCATGGAATGACCACTCTGAGGTCTTCAAGCACTGCTCAGTTGTAGAAGGAATAATTCAGGATGGGAGGCATGGAATGACTACTCTGAGGTCTTCAAGCACTGCTCAGTTGTAGAAGGAATAATTCAGGATGGGAGGCATGGAATGACCACTCTGAGGTCTTCATGCACTGCTCAGTTGTAGAAGGAATAATTCAGGATGGGAGGCATGGAATGACCACTCTGAGGTCTTCAAGCACTGCTCAGTTGTAGAAGGAATAATTCAGGATGGGAGGCATGGAATGACCACTCTGAGGTCTTCAAGCACTGCTCAGTTGTAGAAGGAATAATTCAGGATGGGAGGCATGGAATGACCACTCTGAGGTCTTCAAGCACTGCTCAGTTGTAGAAGGAATAATTCAGGATGGGAGGCATGGAATGACCACTCTGAGGTCTTCAAGCACTGCTCAGTTGTAGAAGGAATAATTCAGGATGGGAGGCATGGAATGACCACTCTGAGATCTTCAAGCACTGCTCAGTTGTAGAAGGAATAATTCAGGATGGGAGGCATGGAATGACCACTCTGAGGTCTTCAAGCACTGCTCAGTTGTAGAAGGAATGATGGGAGGCATGGAATGACTACTCTGAGGTCTTCAAGCACTGCTCAGTTGTAGAAGGAATAATTCAGGATGGGAGGCATGGAATGACCACTCTGAGGTCTTCAAGCACTGCTCAGTTGTAGAAGGAATAATTCAGGATGGGAGGCATGGAATGACCACTCTGAGGTCTTCATGCACTGCTCAGTTGTAGAAGGAATAATTCAGGATGGGAGGCATGGAATGACCACTCTGAGGTCTTCAAGCACTGCTCAGTTGCAACGTTCCAAGTGTGTGACTGTAACTATTGGGATTTGGGTCACCAGTGAACTGCCTGAACAACATGACCCACTCCAGAAGGATGATCTTGGATATGGAGAGCCATTGCTTACAAAGTCGGCAGGAACTCCTTGTTTTTGTTTTCAGTGTGGGTAGGGTTTAATCTGGAAGGGGGATGCTCCCCTTGAAACATTTACGCGCCTCCCCCGGAAATTGTATTTTGTCACATCTTAACCATCAAGTCCCCCCCACTTAGAATCCAGATTCGTCCATTTGTCCTTTTGCCCCCCTTGGACAATTTTTCAAATGAAACTGGAGGGGGGTCAAAAACTAGGTCCTCAGTGGTAGTGGCTGTAGGTGAGCCACAAAAAGGCCAGCTGCATGTACACCGAACTCTGCCACTACCATTGTGACATCCAGTCAATTAGTTTCATATCAGATGATGTGATGTTGTGTGACACTAAATTACATGTAGCTCCACCACTGTTGATTAATAATGCCTCACATATGATCCTGAAATGGACTTGGGTTATTGCTCCTCAACTCAACGCTCGGGACATTTCTTCCCCCCAGAAAATTAGACGGCAGTTTTTGATGGTTGCATGGCCCCAAAACGGGGAACACTTGTGAAAAAGTCCACCAAGATATTGGCATAACCCATTTAACATGGCGGCCATTTTTATAAACCAAGATCCTATCCAACAGTGAAAGCTACGATTGGTAATACTACTACGGTAGAAAAAGTTTGGTGTGCATGGTTCATGGTTATAAATACCAGGAGTAATGGAGTGGGGATGTTTAATAATGTTGTAAGAGGCAAAGATGAATGTAATTGCCGTCCCTTCTGCATTACGAGTGGTATTTATAACCACTTTCACTACGAACCATGCTATCTCATGTATACCATACTATAAGAATGGGTGAAGAGGGGGGGAAACTCTTCAGGTAGTGTCTCCACCTTTATCACAAGTACATTATCTAATTGCTCTCCATAGTTGCGAACTACTACACATCATAATCGGATTTCCATACTTTGTCCCCCCCCCCCAATATTTAGTGTGAACGCCTTTATCACAAGTACATATCTAATTGCTCTCCATAGTTGTGAACAATGAGGTGTACTGTAGCCCAGTTACAGCCACAATGAGGTGTACTGTAGCCCAGTTACAGCCACAATGAGGTGTACTGTAGCCCAGTTACAGCCACAATGAGGTGTACTGTAGCCCAGTTACAGCCACAATGAGGTGTACTGTAGCCCAGTTACAGCCACAATGAGGTCTACTGTAGCCTAGTTACAGCCACAATGATGTCTACTGTAGCCCAGTTACAGCAACAATGAGGTGTACTGTAGCCCAGTTACAACCAAGTCTCAAGAAACCTCAGAATGGGGTGAGGTAACTTGCTGTACAAAGAAGACATCATGTTATGTCTGTCCATAGTTTGGCAGACACTATATTTCTCAAACTTTAGTCAACAAACAAGGAAGGAGGCTAGAGCAATTCCATTTGCAAACACTAGGTACTGTATTGATACAGCTCATGACAATTTACTGCAACTAGGATGATTTACTGAAAGTTTGACAATTTACTGATTGTGCATGTATGACACTTTACTGAATCTGTGACAATTCACTTCAAACTCTTGAGTGGTACATCAAAGACAATTTACTCGACTATGAGAACTTTAATTTATTGGAATTGACTGGATTATGACAACCTATTTACTGGGTTATGACAATAATTATGACCAAGTTAGCTACAACATGTGGGTTATAACGATAAAAGACTCCTATTATTAATGTTCTGATGGATGCTCTGATTGATGCTTAATTTTCAGAGATAGAGCTTCTCTCCAAGCACGGGGTCATGCTCCCTCCCAACATGATTGGCCTGACTGAGGAACAAATACATGAACTTAAGCTCAAGGACGAGTTTGAAGAAGTCTGTGTCCCAAGCGGTGGCTACATCTCCAGCGCTGATCCTGTAGGGCGTAGGAATGGTCGAGGTACACTACTAGACTTGGGACACTAAAGGTCCAAGGGACAAAATCAGAATCTAGAAAGGAGGGTGTGTCCTTACTTTATAGCTCCACAGCTAAACACAGACACCACACACACCAAACACACACACACACATATATAGTGTCCTGGGGGCAATTTAAACTAACACTGTCTCTTACCATTCTTGTCCTACCCCTATCTTTACAAGAACTCTCATCTTAAACCCCCCCCCCCCCCAATAATAATAATCAATACCTGGGCGTTTTGTCTTCCCCCTCAACCTGTCGCAGATATACATACGCTGGAAGAGACTAGCTAGCAACTACATATGTAGTTACTCAGGGTCCCCACATGCTATGCAATGATAATAAAGAGACCCCCTAGAGGCATGTGTTATCACTCTCATTACATGCACAGAAAGGAACGTTCAATGCTGAACATGTAGTACTCCAGTGCCAGTTAATGACACCTTACCACAATGCCAATGTACAGAATCATGTGATATCCTTAAGGGAAACTCCGCTGCAGTGTCATGGCAGCAAGCTCACAAAATCCCCGAGTATGTTTTGTAGCAAGATTTAGGTAGCTTACAAGCAACTATACATGTACCCAAAGTCTGAGACCTCAATGTCAGAAATTTGTGAGGTCATGAGGTTCAAAATACCCATAAGCAGTCATGGGAATATTTTGTTTGAAATTTGAACTTCACACTTCAATCTTGTTGTTAGCATAAGTTCACACATGTCTTATGCACTTAGCAAAACATCACACATGTCTTATGTGCTTGCAAAACATCTCACTTGTCTGATGTTGGTAGCAAAACTTCACCCCTGTCTGATGTTGCAGAACTTCACAATGGCATATTTTGTTAGCAGTATTTCACACTTGTCTTGTTGTTAACAGAACTTCATACCTTCATACTTGTCTGTTGTTAACATATTTCACACTTGTCTTGTGTTGTTAGCAGAACTTCACACTTGTCTTATGTTAACAGAACTTCACACTTGTCTTTATGTTATTACATAACTTCATACTAGTCTGTTAAACAAACTTCACACTTGTCTTATGTTGTTAGCCATGGTAGCAGAACTTCACCACTTATCTTACAGAACTTCACACTTGTCTTATGTTGTTAGCAGAACTTCACACTTATCTTATGTTGCTAGAAGAACTTCACACTTGTATATAGCTGGCAGAACTTCACACTTATCTCACAGAACTTCACACTTGTCTTACATTGTTAGCAGAACTTCACACTTGTCTTATGTTGTTAGCAGAACTTCATACTCGTCTCTGTTGTTACTCGTCTGTTGTTAGCAGAACTTCCCACTTGTTTTATGTTAACAGAACTTCATACTTGTCTATGTTGTTAGCAGAACTTCACACATGTCTTTATGTTGTTAGCAGAACTTCACACTTGTCTGTTGTTAGCAGAACTTCACACATGTCTTAAGTTGTTAGCAGAACTTCACATATGTCTTATGTTGTTAGCAGAACTTCATACTTGTCTATGTTGTTAGCAGAACTTCACGCATGTCTTAAGTTGTTAGCAGAACTTCACATATGTCTTATGTTGTTAGCAGAACTTCACACTTGTCTTGTGTTGTAACAAACTTCACTTGTCTTAAGTTGTTAGCAGAACTTCACACTGTCTTATTTTAGCTGACTTTAATCATTTAAAATGGAGCTTATGAGTCACACGGTCATTCGTTCTGATTTTGTACTTTTGATCTTTTAGTCACCCCTTGATTAACACATGCATATATATACATATATTCATTACTATATAATAGTGTATATATATACATATATTCATTACTATATAATAGCACCGAAAGAGAAAATGATGGAAGTGTTGAGAAGGACGGTCAGTGAGGCTAAAACAGCTGTTTCCAAGGTTGGATAAGTTTTTGTGTGCCTTGTATTAGTTTATAGATTCTATACACACTAAAAGATCCAGTTACACTCAAACTCCCCCTGTATGACACCTGGCAAAAAAAATCCATTTATACTCAAACTTCCTTTATCCGGGAAGCTTGGGACCTGGCAAAAGATCCAGTTACACTCGAATTCCCCTTATCTGGGCAACGTGAGACCGGGCATTGCCTGTAACTCAGAAGTGGCCATATCTGGGAACCCCCCACATTTTGATGATTTGCCTTGAATTTCTCCACATATATTAAGTGCATGCATACTGCACTGGTACACCGACTGAAAACGGGAACACTCTTATTCAGTTCTTTCAAAAAAGAAATGATGGAGGTTTGCCTCACTGATTCCTGTTTCATCCGAGCTACAGCATTACACCTTTTTCATAACAAGAAGGTTTCAAGCCACAAATTAGTGCAAACTTCACACAGTGTGACTGACGAGGTCCTGCACGGCCTCGTTCCCTTGGCTCTCATCACTGTTGTGGGCAGTCTTCCTAGTTGTTCTAGTCTTCTTCAGGTACAAGCTATAAACAAGAAACTAACTAGAGTCTAAGCAAGAATCACTCTCTGTTGACAAGAAACTAGACTGTCAAAACGAGTCATGTTTCTGGGATCTTGTGGTCCATGCGCATTACGCGTGATGCAAGGGTGCCCGGTAAGCAGACACTGGATGTGGGACATCCGGGTGGCGGAAGTTTTGGTGATAGATTTTATACTATAGATAGAGAGGGATTTTTTTACATGTTTTATATTTGCAGATGGTTACTAATCGAAGAATTCGTGGGAGGTTGGGGGGGAGGGGGGTGGGGTTTTTTTTTTTGTGTAGGATATAGTAGTGCAAGACATATCATGCTCTACTGCTCTTCATCATGCCTTCATGAAAAACGTGTATCTTAGCCACTTCCCCACCTTAGATGCCACATGGCGTTTAAAAATATTTTTTTGCATAACCACAAGAAAATATAAATTGTTTGTTTGAGGTGTGGATACGTCAAGGATATCTGAGCATGCCCAGTGCTCTGGTCGAGCTGTATTTAAAATTTCTAATGTATATATAGTACTTTGGTAACTAAGGAATTATGACATCAAACTCGCCAATTCAAATGGCAGAAATGGCTTCTGGGCTAGATGTGGACAGTGTGTTGGTGATGTTTGATGACGATGATTTTGGACGTGGTGAAAGCCTATATGGACAATATATTAGAGACCTGAAAGAGCTGGCAGCTCTGAGTGAAACTGGATTCACAACCTGTTTTTATTCCCCCAGGCCAGAGATAGTTGGGTTAACTTGCCTAGCAATAGAAATATGCCATGTGATGATGGTGAAGAGAGGAATAAGAGCTTCCAGGTAAGACTTAATACTTATGAGCTAGCTTAGTGTACTTTATATATGCACTGTGGAACAGGGACAAGAGCTCCCAGGTAAGTAAATAGCTATACTAGCTACTTTTAAGCTAGCTTAGTATACATTTGTTGTTTTTCTCACAAGTACCAATCTGAGAAAAATAGCATTTACCTATAATACAGCTTTGACTAGTTCAACAAGCTCTGCCACGATCTTTATTCTGCTACCTCGATTGACTCTCTTCTTTTTTTCTTCTTCTTTTTTTGTATATATGTGTTTGTATTGTTTTGTGCTAGAAATTTTATTCAGCAGAGGCAGCAGCATCTTCGTCTCAAAATAACTTAATATACTTCATGTTATACAGTATGTAATTAATAATGTTGAGTGCAGTATACAGCAAATAGTAAGTGCGTACCTGTATATTTCTTGTAATCTCCAGTAATCTGTCCATATACCAAAAAGACGGCTCTAATGTTTGTGGTCTATTGCTAAGAAACTCACTGTTAACCACAGTGTTTGTCAGCACCTATGCTACAATATCAACCATGTTCGCTAGGGGAGTTTTGCACTCCGATTGAATATAAGATTTTATGTAAAGTGGGTCACAATTTTAAAGAAATGCTACGTAAATGCAGAGGTGGAAGGGTTAAAACCTCAACCACATCTCTCACATATCTATATAATATCTATCTATATATATATATATATGTACTTGGCCAATGAACAACTCTACTTTTTAGAAGCAAGTCACTGAAGGAGTAACCATGTGTGCAGGCATCATCACTGATGCATTGGATCAACTCCGTGGTGCTGTTACCATCGTCTACCCTATGAACCTCCCTCCCTATGATGTAATTCGGCATGAATTTGAAGGAATAGAAGATTTATCGGGGACACAAGTAAGACTCTAGTATAACATGTTGGTTGTGAATGAAGTATATGGCTTAGGCTGGACAGGAAGTCCTTGACAAGAGCTCTTCCCAGTTATGGTGGGCTGGAAAGGAATTGATAAGGAGCAAGAAACTGGTGGACTATATTGGAAAGAACGAAAAAACAAAAATAATAGCTAAACTGCACAAGCAAGGCCAGGGGGCACCGGCAAGAGAACCAGTGTTCACCGAAGACGATAAGAAAAAAATGATGTCCTACACTTACAAGAAGCAGGAGGAACTCAAGGTGAAACAAAATCTGCACTTTTTCATGCCGCCATCATTATCTATGCTTTTCTTTCACAGAAACTGGAAGGTGACGGTGATGATGCTTATCTCAATAGTGAATGGGCCGACCCACAGCTGCTCAAAAAACGGTTTACGGGTCTTGGAGACATTTCGTGGAAGCCTAAATGACATCTGTGTGCTAGTGTGTACCTTACTTACAACAATGCTGCATATAGTGTTAACAAACTGCTCAGCTGTGCAAGTTCTTTTTAACCTTGTTCACTTGAAATATATAAAAATGGCTGCCTTTGCCGCAGGTAGAGCTGCTAGTTTGTTAGCAAGCTCACGAACCCAATGTTCCCACCAAATAGAAGTCAGTTTGTGGGTTTTTATAAACAATGATTTCTGGAGAAAGGAAATTGAAGATCCTTTACCAGTTGATGATCCTTTGCCAGTTGCTGACCCTTTACCAGTAGAAATAATAATCTGATCTTTGAATGATTTTTAGTTAGGAATGCCACAATCACCCAGCTAGTGATGGTGTGGATACAATAAAGCATATTATATTGGCAAACGGGTCTGCTGTCATCATGCATGTTTTTCACTTCAAAGTGGAATCGAATGTGTGTGGATCAACATCAATTCTAAATAGTTAGACAACCAATTACAGTGTTTAAAGTTCTTGTTTGTATATATGATGTTACAAATGAAAATCAGTACATGTATAGTTACTACCGTGACCTGTAATTCCAAATTCACCAAGTCCCTTGCTCTATATAATGGGGGACATAAATTTCAGCACTGCAATTGAATCATAAGATGCAAAAAAAAAATTGATGGAATTCTATGGAGGAAAAAATAGCCATTTTTCCCTTGGAGAAAGCAATCATAGTTCACCATTTATGCAACTTTTGTAACATAATTTGTATCTGCAATATGCAAGAGAATCTAGGGATAGCATATCCATGCATGTTGTTTCACTAATCTTGCTTCAGATGCATTGCATTCCAAGATACTTTTGGGTAACACTACCAAATGAGTGTAACACTGTTCAATGTGGGGGAATATATACAAGGCACATGATGACTTCTACTTGTGTATAAGCAACATGACAAATTAAAGAGAGAAAAAAAGATAAAATTAAAATCAACACCTTAGGCATAAAATATAATTATATTTACTAATTCTAAAAAAAATATGAAGTCAGCTAAAATCACTCGTAGTTAAAAAATCACGCGTTAAAATAGCTAAATTGTCGACGATAGCTATCATATTTAAAACTACATAATTATGGTCCTCAAGTTTCTTAATCCTCTGCCACAGGTAGAGCTGCTGGCTTGTGAACAAGCTCTCGATAAAGCTCGCGCATCAATTGTTCCATTGTGGTGCTCCTCTCAACCAAATCATGCATTGTGTCCTTCATAGATTTCACATCATCAATCAGATCGTCCGTTTGCAACTGGACTTGCTCTATCGGGGTCTAAAATAAATGAAAGTTAAACAATTGTATAAAATGAAGGATTAAAAAAAATATATGTAAACAGCTGCAAAATGAAGTCCACAGTTAAGTACGTAAATAACTATAATTAATGTTGATGATGGTTACGCTCTGTATAATGTACATTTCACATGTCATTTCCCCTTTTGCAGCGTGTTGGTGATATAATAAGGTAACCCTATGCAGGCATTGCACATGACATTTGGGCTAAAAAGTATACCCTGAGGAAGTCCTGATAGTTGTAGTGCCTATATATATATACAGGAAAGTAATATTAATAGCTAATTATATGCCCGTTCCTGAGCAAGTAGTAGAAGTGCTGCATCAAACATCGCCGCCAAACCACACAGAAAAGGTAGGAGAGACTGACGAAGATCCCTTCGCAAATGATGCTGACTGAAGATGAAACTAGAATAGAGGATGATGGCTAGAGCACTGCTACTATCAATATTTGCCATATGTTCGAGATCTGGTGATCCCATGCAACTACTGTGCTCGTGTGTGTTAATTGTGTTCAAATAATAGAGCATGCCTCGAATAGTACGCACGGCTATATAGGCAGCTCCTGAAATGAATAGAACACTTGTTCTAATTGAGCGAAACAAAGAAAAATCAGAGTATTGTAGCAATCTGTTGAGTGTTTGGGACCATGTCAACCTTTTGTGAGCCCAGAATAGCTGATTACTGCTTGGTTCTAGTGGTACCTTCAGCAAGGAGTGTATAAAACTGATGATCTTTTCCAAATTCAGAAACATCATCTGTAATTATAGAAATGACTAAGGTCCTCTCAACATGCAGAATGTCATGTTCCATTTTTGTGTAATTCTAATTATGTACTGCAATTCATCGATTTCTATGTTCAATTTCCAACCTTATCATTGCTGATGTAGATCTTATTTGCTTGTAACTAGCGACCATTTTCATTCTAGCTTCTATGAAAGACGGTTGTTGTTACTGGAACTTCTTTCCATCAATTGTTCAGGCTATATAGCTACCATTGGAATATATGGACTCCATGAATAGGTGAAGTAGCCATAGACGTGATTTTACCAAGATTATTTTTGAGAGCTGTTTTTTAAAATCTCACTATCAGAGTAGTTTTTGGATACGCGTCACATATTGATACGATGTCACCTCACAAGAACAGTTTTTATTGAGTTACACTTACTGACACAATGCCAGAGTAACTTTCTTATACATTATTATGTATCACTTACCATAATATTATACTTTACTTACCAATGCTGGATGAAGGGCATTTGATATATTCTCAGAGCTGTCAAAGCGATCCTCATCAGTACCGAACACTTCGAAGCGAAGCTTTTCAACGATATTGAGATTTCTGTTGGGGTGAACCACATTACTTCCTTTAATCAAGAATCGTCTCATGCCAATAGGAAGTAGCTGCTCCACACTAAGGGCCAATTCAACCTAAATATGAAGATAGCATTCTATGATCCAGACTCTAGTACAGATTTACTTCTTCCACATGAATTCTTTATGGGAGATGGCAAATCCAGAGAGGTTTTGCTTGAATAACCCTTGCCTTTGCATTTGCATTTGTTCATCAATTAGTGTAGCTATAAATGTTAGCTTTCATCTTTACTTGGCAATTGAAAATAGACTGTTCCCCTAAGTTTTCACAGAATGCGATATATTCCCATTTGGGTTAGTTTGGGTTCCCATTTGGGTTAGATTGAGTTCCTAGTTTCAGTTCCCACTTTGTGCATTTAACTGATTGACTGCCGTAAGTGCCTACAAGTGCAAACTTGGACATCATTCACACAAAAAAATCATAAAAATTTAACTGTATGCACTGAACAATACATTATGCTTACCTGCACATGCTCACTAGACTTCTCTATTATATAATTGTCAGAAAAATTATTTCCAGTTTGCCGGGGAACTGAGGGAATCAAGAGGAAAGGATTGACCATCTTTTCTAAGACTGAATTGTTCTGCTGAGGAAAGACAGAGGCTCCTTCGCAAAATTACATAGAGCCTCAAACTTGCAAACACAGTTTGTGAGGAACAATTAGATAAGGAAAATTTGCGGCCAAACAACAAGAACTAAGGTTAGGGCCTCATAGAGACTGAATATGGATTTTCTTCAGGCCCCAATCTAGATTTTCCTAGGTATCAATCAAAATTTTCCTTGGTCTTAATTCAGTCTTGAAAAATACCTAGCTATCAGACATGTATTTCTTTGAATGGTTACTTCGTGTTCAAATAGTTTCAGGTGTCCTAATACTAAACGATGGCATCATCAGAGTTGAGAAAAGCATTTGGTGGGCACTTGCTACATAGTGGGTGCTTGCCGGGCACTTTACTGTATATACATATTATACCAAGTATAGTCTATGTAGTGGGTGCTTGCCGGGCACTTTACTGTATATACATATACTGTATATACATATACCAAGTATAGTGTAAAGTACTATGTAGTGGGTGCTTGTCGGGCACTTTACTATATATATATATACATATACCAAGTATAGTGTAAAGTGCTATGTATATAGTAGGTGCTTGTCGGGCACTTCACTATTGTACATATACCAAGTATAGTGTAAAGTGCTATATAAGTAGTGGGTGCTTGCCGGGCACTTCACTATTGTACATATAATGATGGTATATGTAGTATAAAGTGCTCAGGAGGGTGAAAAGTTATTGCTACAAACCACTGCTCTAGTTACAGCAGCTGCACTGGTCCCAAAGGAGTCCACAGACAAACTTCCATGTTACTATTAAAATTTTCTCTAGGGGCCTCTAGAGCATATCAATATACATGTACAAATGTGTATAATATATATATTTATACTACATCACATGATCTGTGGCTAATCTGATTGGTTAATAACTATAGGTTACATAGGCGCGTAACCTACACTTTTAACCGCATGTAGTTTAGCGCGTGCGCAATGTAGTATAAGTAAGATAGCCTATTATACAAAAGAGTCGGCTATGCGCCAGTGTAACCTACTCGTTTGCTGTTACATTCCTCGGCTTCGCCTCGGGGTAACCGCAAACTCGGAGGTTACATAGGCGCATAACCGACTCTTTTGTATAGGCTATCCTATACATATATATATATATTATACACACAACAAGCCTATGCAATGGCAGTCCCGGGCATGCTAATAGCCTGTGGCAGTAAGTTGAGGGTCATTGGCTAATGTTCAATAAAGGGTCTGTTTTAGTTTTACCAAAATATTTATTTTGAAATAAGAAAAACAAACTTGATTGGATTTGACCACACCCATTTTTACACAAGATTATTATTATGCTGCTACATTATATATATCTTCTTGGTAAAAGGTGGTCTCTGAAGCAATTTTTTATTTTATTAATACAACTGCTGTGAGAAAACACAACTTCTGTGAGAAAACACAGCAATGACAGCCTGGCCCTTAGCCACTCCCTATATAGTGCAATGTTAACAGTTAAGGCTCTATATAATTGCCTTCCTAAAACAACAATTGCAGGGTCAGGCCTATGGCTATAGGAGGAGGAAATGTCATTTCAGTTCTGGAGCCTATTCTAACATGCTCAAGCTGCACACCGAGATTGATTCAACAATCATCCACTTCCTGAATAATGAACAGTTAAGACAAAGTTAGTCTTTGGAGTCTGGTACTGAAGTTGTTCATAAGGGCATGAAGTTAATAGAGAACACTATGAAGGCAAATCTTACAATTTGTGTATGTGTGTTGCGTGTATTTTTGTGTGTGCATGCAGTGTGTGCATGTGTGCTATTTATCTTCCACTTTAATGCCTTTGCGAAGGGTTCAAGGCCAAGGTATATCAGATACTTTTAACAAGTTCCTAATGTTAAGTTTAATCAGAGAGGTTGCCATCATCGCTGTTATTATTATTATTATTTTGGTGTTCTTCAAGTCTGCCTATTTCAAGTTGATATAAAATGCTATCACATGCGTGATATATATACATGTACATGTATTACTAATTTCTTTATGAGGTTGGTGGGCATGCTAAGCTGTGTAAGAGCTCTGAGACTTGAGATATCCATATCTCACCCTAAACCAAGCCTAACGAATTTAAAATACCCAATTACAACACGAAAATACATTGAATAAATATATGTGTGTGCGATTTTATTTTAACCTTAAGCTCTGAGGAAATACAGTACATGGACCGATCCAGCTAGCTAAAAACTAAAGACTGGAGGCCCAACAAACAATATAATAATAGGAAAGAAAAGACGCCATTATGCCAGCCATGGCAAAATGGCTGATAAAGTAATGGCATAATACTTACATGACAACTGACTTGTGCATGTGTAGTAGTACCTGATACGGAGTGAATTTTACATGCAGAGGATAGGATATGAGCTACATCTACGTAGTAGTATTGATCCAATTAAAATACGAGAAACTATTTCATATATGTCTGCTACAATTAACATCTCATATATATACATTCTATTATTTTATATGTACAGACTTCACTAACACACAACCAACTGCTTTTACCTGTAGTGCTAGGCGCTTCAGCACAGCAGCATCCTGAATGCCCTTGATATCATCAACAGCTAGACCAACCTAAACAATGCAGAAATAGTCTTGTAGAATTATATACAAATGCTTCTTGTGCATTCTGCTAAACTTACCAGTAAATTAGTGAGCAAAATGGGCATCAGAATCAAAAATATTATCCAGAGGATATACGATACTGGAGCAAATGGTATTTCCCTTGTAATATCATCATCTTCAGCACCCCCGGGAAATTGGCGAAATATGCTATCAAAATCAAACTCTCCAGTAGTCATTGTCATGGTCTTTAAGAATGAACGAGCAGGGGTAGCAAATGAAGCTCGCTAAAAATAATGGAGGAAAAATGTACTATATGCCAATTTACAAGTTAAAGACTCACTGCAAAGGCTTCACTAGGATCGAAAAATGCCATGTAGAAAGCAAGCGAGAATGCAATCAATAGCAGCATAGTGAGAATTACCATCTTCCAGAAGGTGTGAAATATGTGCACAAGCATGAGCACATATATTCCTACACAACACAACACAAATGATAATATAATAATAATAATAATATAATAATAACAATAACATAATAATATATATAAATTGTTACCTGTTAGTGGTAGTTTTCGAATAAATATGATGAAATCAATCCAAGCCAGAAACACGGCTATGCAGCCAATCTGCCACTGCCACACAGTGGGGCACAGGCAATTAGTTGCGAATACAAATGAAAATATAATGGAAGAAACAAAGAGGGTAATTTCTACCCAATTCACCCAGTCCAAAAGATAATAAAATTTTATACTAAAGGATTGGAACAGCTCAAAGAGCAATCGAATCAGAGCAAATAGAATGACTGTTGCTGCAGCAATGATGAGGTAGACTCTGATGGCCGTATTTTGGCCTTCTGCAAAATAGAAATTAAATTAGTAATAAATAAAAAAACACTCTACAACATATTGGGGGATGTATATAGTATATATATAGCACTCCCAGTATTGGCTTGACCTAAAAAACTGTGAACAAAAACTCTTTTATCGGTGTATCTATCTACTCCCCACACACACATAACTTGATATTCCATTTATTACCAGAAGCCTCCAAACTGTCCAATGTATTGCAACAACTAGCTAATCCATTTCTTGATTCAGCACTATATTCAGCAGAAATTGGAGGTTGTCAATGTCAAACACTTAAAACAGCACAGACCTTCAACAAACTCAACTAACTACTTATGATGCATGTGTTTATGTGTATAATAATACACATGCATGTGTGCATTACCTTAATAATAAACCTGGCAAATAATAACATCTATGACTGGTTAGTTCTAGTGTTATACTATAACATCTATGAATGGTTAGTTCTAGTGTTATACTATAACATCTATGACTGGTTAGTTCTAGTGTTATACTATAACATCTATGACTGGTTAGTTCTAGTGTTATACTGTAACATCTATGACTGGTTAGTTCTAGTGTTATACTATAACATCTATGACTGGTTAGTTCTAGTGTTATACTATAACATCTATGACTGGTTAGTTCTAGTGTTATACTATAACATCTATGACTGGTTAGTTCTAGTGTTATACTATAACATCTATGACTGGTTAGTTCTAGTGTTATACTGTAACATCTATGACTGGTTAGTTCTAGTGTTATAGTATAACATCTATGACTGGTTAGTTCTAGTGTTATACTATAACATCTATGACTGGTTAGTTCTAGTGTTATACTATAACATCTATGACTGGTTAGTTCTAGTGTTATACTATAACATCTATGCCTGGTTAGTTCTAGTGTTATACTATAACATCTATGACTGGTTAGTTCTAGTGTTATACTATAACATCTATGACTGGTTAGTTCTAGTGTTATACTATAACATCTATGACTGGTTAGTTCTAGTGTTATACTGTAACATCTATGACTGGTTAGTTGTAGTGTTATACTATAACATCTATGACTGGTTAGTTCTAGTGTTATACTATAACATCTATGACTGGCTAGTTCTAGTGTTATACTATAACATCTATGACTGGTTAGTTCTAGTGTTATACTATAACATCTATGACTGGTTAGTTCTAGTGTTATACTATAACATCTATGACTGGTTAGTTCTAGTGTTATACTATAACATCTATGACTGGTTAGTTCTAGTGTTATACTATAACATCTATGACTGGTTAGTTCTAGTGTTATACTATAACATATATGACTGGTTAGTTCTAGTGTTATACTATAACATCTATGACTGGTTAGTTCTAGTGTTATACTATAACATCTATGACTGGTTAGTTCTAGTGTTATACTATAACATCTATGACTGGTTAGTTCTAGTGTTATACTGTAACATCTATGACTGGTTAGTTCTAGTGTTATACTATAACATCTATGACTGGTTAGTTCTAGTGTTATACTATAACATCTATGACTGGTTAGTTCTAGTGTTATACTGTAACATCTATGACTGGTTAGTTCTAGTGTTATACTATAACATCTATGACTGGCTAGTTCTAGTGTTATACTATAACATCTATGACTGGTTAGTTCTAGTGTTATACTGTAACATCTATGACTGGTTAGTTCTAGTGTTATACTATAACATCTATGACTGGTTAGTTATAGTGTTATACTATAACATCTATGACAGGTTAGTTCTAGTGTTATACTGTAACATCTATGACTTGTTAGTTCTAGTGTTATACTATAACATCTATGACTGGTTAGTTCTAGTGTTATACTATAACATCTATGACTGGTTAGTTCTAGTGTTATACTATAACATCTACGACTGGTTAGTTCTAGTGTTATACTGTAACATCTATGACTGGTTAGTTCTAGTGTTATACTATAACATCTATGACTGGTTAGTTCTAGTGTTATACTATAACATCTATGACTGGTTAGTTCTAGTGTTATACTGTAACATCTATGACTTGTTAGTTCTAGTGTTATACTATAACATCTATGACTGGTTAGTTCTAGTGTTATACTATAACATCTATGACTGGTTAGTTCTAGTGTTATACTATAACATCTATGACTGGTTAGTTCTAGTGTTATACTATAACATCTATGACTGGTTAGTTCTAGTGTTATACTGTAACATCTATGACTGGTTAGTTCTAGTGTTATACTATAACATCTATGACTGGTTAGTTCTAGTGTTATACTGTAACATCTATGACTGGTTAGTTCTAGTGTTATACTGTAACATCTATGACTTGTTAGTTCTAGTGTTATACTATAACATCTATGACTGGTTAGTTCTAGTGTTATACTATAACATCTATGACTGGTTAGTTCTAGTGTTATACTATAACATCTATGACTGGTTAGTTCTAGTGTTATAGTATAACATCTATGACTGGTTAGTTCTTGTGTTATACTATAACATCTATGACTGGTTAGTTCTAGTGTTATACTATAAGTTCTAGTGTTATACTATAACATCTATGACTGGTTAGTTGTAGTGTTATACTATAACATCTATGACTGGTTAGTTCTAGTGTTATACTATAACATCTATGACTGGTTAGTTCTAGTGTTATACTGTAACATCTATGACTGGTTAGTTCTAGTGCTATACTATAACATCTATGACTGGTTAGTTCTAGTGTTATACTATAACATCTATGACTGGTTAGTTCTAGTGTTATACTGTAACATCTATGACTGGTTAGTTCTAGTGTTATACTATAACATCTATGACTGGTTAGTTCTAGTGTTATACTATAACATCTATGACTGGTTAGTTCTAGTGTTATACTATAACATCTATGACTTGTTAGTTCTAGTGTTATACTATAACATCTATGACTGGTTAGTTATAGTGTTATACTATAACATCTATGACTGGTTAGTTCTAGTGTTATACTATAACATCTATGACTGGTTAGTTCTAGTGTTATACTGTAACATCTATGACTGGTTAGTTCTAGTGTTATACTATAACATCTATGACTGGCTAGTTCTAGTGTTATACTATAACATCTATGACTGGTTAGTTCTAGTGTTATACTATAACATCTATGACTGGTTAGTTCTAGTGTTATACTATAACATCTATGACTGGTTAGTTCTAGTGTTATACTATAACATCTATGACTGGTTAGTTCTAGTGTTATACTATAACATCTATGACTGGTTAGTTCTAGTGTTATACTATAACAACTATGACTGGTTAGTTCTAGTGTTATACTATAACATCTATGACTGGTTAGTTATAGTGTTATACTATAACATCTATGACTGGTTAGTTCTAGTGTTATACTATAACATCTATGACTGGTTAGTTCTAGTGTTATACTATAACATCTATGACTGGTTAGTTCTAGTGTTATACTGTAACATCTATGACTGGTTAGTTCTAGTGTTATACTATAACAACTATGACTGGTTAGTTCTAGTGTTATACTGTAACATCTATGACTGGTTAGTTCTAGTGTTATACTATAACATCTATGACTGGTTAGTTCTAGTGTTATACTATAACATCTATGACTGGTTAGTTCTAGTGTTATACTATAACATCTATGACTGGTTAGTTCTAGTGTTATACTATAACATCTATGACTGGCTAGTTCTAGTGTTATACTATAACATCTATGACTGGTTAGTTCTAGTGTTATACTATAACATCTATGACAGGTTAGTTCTAGTGTTATACTATAACATCTATGACTGGTTAGTTCTAGTGTTATACTATAACATCTATGACTGGTTAGTTCTAGTGTTATAGTATAACATCTATGACTGGTTAGTTCTTGTGTTATACTATAACATCTATGACTGGTTAGTTCTAGTGTTATACTATAAGTTCTAGTGTTATACTATAACATCTATGACTGGTTAGTTCTAGTGTTATACTATAACATCTATGACTGGTTAGTTCTAGTGTTATACTATAACATCTATGACAGGTTAGTTCTAGTGTTATACTATAACATCTATGACTGGTTAGTTCTAGTGTTATACTATAACATCTATGACTGGTTAGTTCTAGTGTTATACTATAACATCTATGACTGGTTAGTTCTAGTGTTATACTATAACATCTATGACTGGTCAGTTCTAGTGTTATACTATAACATCTATGACTGGTTAGTTCTAGTGTTATACTATAACATCTATGACTGGTTAGTTCTAGTGTTATACTATAACATGTATGACTGGTTAGTTCTAGTGTTATACTATAACATGTATGACTGGTTAGTTCTAGTGTTATACTATAACATCTATGACTGTTAGTTCTAGTGTTATAGTATAACATCTATGACTGGTTAGTTCTAGTGTTATACTATAACATCTATGACTGGTTAGTTCTAGTGTTATACTATAACATCTATGACTGGTTAGTTCTAGTGTTATACTATAACATCTATGACTGGTTAGTTCTAGTGTTATACTATAACATCTATGACTGGTTAGTTCTAGTGTTATAGTATAACATCTATGACTGGTTAGTTCTAGTGTTATACTATAACATCTATGACTGGTTAGTTCTAGTGTTATAGTATAACATCTATGAGGTTAGTTCTAGTGTTATACTATAACATCTATGACTGGTTAGTTCTAGTGTTATACTATAACATCTATGACTGGTTAGTTCTAGTGTTATAGTATAACATCTATGAGGTTAGTTATAGTGTTATACTATAACATCTATGACTGGTTAGTTCTAGTGTTATACTATAACATCTATGACTGGTTAGTTCTAGTGTTATACTATAACATCTATGACTGGTTAGTTCTAGTGTTATACTATAACATCTATGACTGGTTAGTTCTAGTGTTATACTATAACATCTATGACTGGTTAGTTCTAGTGTTATACTATAACATCTATGACTGGTTAGTTCTAGTGTTATACTATAACATCTATGACTGGTTAGTTCTAGTGTTATACTATAAGTTAACCTCTATGACTGGTTAGTTCTAGTGCTATACTGAGTAACTTCTCAACATGGCTGCTTAGATAAAAATTGCTTTGACTATTAAAAAAGGGGAAAATGTTAATTTAAAAATTTGGCTCTAGTAAAAAAAAGATTTTATTTATTTATTAAATAGACAACATTTACAGGACCCTTTATCTTTCTCTTTTAACACTTGGGAGTTTATTGATCAAGTGGGTTTATTCTTGTTTTATTTATATATTTTTACTGGAACAAATAAGTTTCCTAATAGTGAGCAATGAATATCAATGGGGTTGACAAAAGGAAAAGACAAGACAGACTTAAAGGTGCTCCATCATGGCCACTTTGAATGTATTATTATAGCCAGCACACTCCTACTACCAGTATGCATATTACATCCCACAAACCACTATAGCTACATATCAGTATTGGTTCTCCCCAATTGGTTCTCCCCAAAGTATTAAAAAATGCAGTGGTTTACCTTCAACATTGAAGATGTAGTTGTATGCTACACCTCTGAAATTGATAGTGGCCACAACCTGTTACCATAGGACTTAGCTTCTTCAAAGTTCATTTTTGTCAAATTCATGATGCAATACAATTTCAACTGTGGGTATGGCAGAAGTTCTAGCTTTGCAGTAGCCATTACCTCATGAGTCAAACATGCTGAAGTTAGGGTGCCCAGACGAGGATGTTACTAACAGTTCAAACAAGCACACGAAAACTTGGAAGTGTGGGAAGTGTGGGCAAGGTATGGCGGGTTTGCTGTCTTTAAAATATAATCACATGCCTAAGAAAGTTGCCATTTGGACCAGGAACCTTGACAAGGCAGAGCCTAAAAGTGAGTTCCACACACATCAGATAGACAGAGACTGGATTAAGCTTGAGAGTTTACCACACTTTTCACCTACATAAATGAGTCCCCTTTTTCCATTCATGAAGTTCTACCAGAATCTTCATTGTAAACAATACCACAACAGTTACTTTAACTCAAATATTTCCAGAAAATTGCATTCACTATTATATGAGCGTTCTGGCATCAGTATAGTATGTAGAATGTGTATGTTAAATGTACTGCTCATTTTATGATGCCATACTGATCCATAACTCTTGTACGCGCCACCAGGAATATTTTTGTTTGAAAGACTGGACTCAGCAGGCTCATTATATCCCCCATCCCCTCCCCATGTCAGCTAATATTATTGTTCTTACATTAGACCTCTTGAGTGCTCCATCAGAAGCCACACCTACTACAACTGCTTATATCATGGTGGTGGTGGTACTGTTAGCACCTTTAAGTGTTACGAGAAAAGGGGGAGGAGAATGGTCTGGAAAAACATTGTAAGAAAACGACATAAGCACGCAAATCAAGTTTATTGCATCCTCATTCTTCTTTGTTTGCATATGCCCAATAGACTACTCGATTGGTTATGAAATTTTACTTCCAGTTGGGCGGGGAGAGCGAGCAGATTTTTAATGGGCGACGATTGCAACTGCCTTCGTGAACAGTGTCTTCCTGACTTTTGCTACTGTTTCTTCAAGTTCCTCTTTGGTGGAGAGCAGCACATGCACTTAAGCTTACCAGAAATCATTCTGAATTCCTTCGCTCTTGAGCAAGGATGTGCTCCTGGGATGCATTCCTGTGCTGTGAGTTTTGTTGTGGACGTATAGCGATGTAGCATTGCAAAGCTTTTGTTTTCTTACTTCAACGGTGCTCTGATTCTTATTAAATTTCAGCTTATTGTATTTACATGAGTTTGAGAAGTTTATTCGTTACAGCTAAAAATAGATTATTTCAACTAATCACAAATAAAGTCGGCGTTCAATCTGTTAAATGCTCAAATGTCTTTAAAGAGAATTCCTTTTAATTTTATGGTTTCTTTTAAGTCAGCTTTTTGGTTTTTGAAGCCAACGTTCCAACTGAAATACTTGGGTCTTCATCAGGGAAAATCGGTTGAAACATTGGCTTCAAAAACTCAAAAGCTGATTTAAAGAGAACCTTTAAGTATTTGATGTCAGCTGTAAATAATCAAATATTAAATCTTGATAATTCTTTTCTTGATCTCTCTGGAAAAATACACAAGCAAACAATTTTATATCATCCCCCCCCCCTCCCCCCTCCCCCACTTACACACACACACCCCTTCTTCCCCCTCCAAATGATAATAATAATAGTAATTCTGCAACTTCCCTCATGCAGCCATAGTTTATCATGCATATTTTTTAATACTCCAGAGTGCAGGATGTAAATTGTCTGCAGTCAATATATACCTCATATAGAAAGATTGTTTATTGTCAGCACAAGAACAAGTGTCCATTTTTGGAACCCAAAAATCAACCAAACCTCAAAACTAAGTTTCTCAGATATAGAACAGTTTATGCTTATTGTGGAATTATATGGAGAGCTCGCTCTTATTGTTACTATTACTCTACCACAACGTACCACACGTTCCACAACTTTCACTAGATAATCCACAGGTGATTCTGTTGTCAGTGCTATCACATACTTCAGTGCCAGTCAAGAGACCAGAAGCACTGACGACGTTACTCGCGTTTACAATCACTGCAACTAAAAGGAATTCCAAAGTAAAATTTTTATTCTGTATATTTGCAGGAGGATTCTTACCACATCCATTGGTGTCATTCCTGTACATGAGATTGTCTTGTATTGCTGATCCGAATGAGCCATTAAAAACTGCCTGGCCTTGAAATTACGAAGAAAAGAAAAGAAATTTAAGCAACTCTGTACCATATATGCCGAAGTACATGTCTATGTGAGTACACTTAAGTGGGCTCCATAAAAGTTTTAATTTTTTTTTAATACCAATATCTTATTACAGGGTTAGAGTAAATTATGGTGGATTATTTCCCGTGTAGTCATGCATATTTTCACTCTCCTTAAAAGGGGGGAATAATGTCAAAAAAATACACCTCGACAATACCAATCATAACTTCCACCCACTACCCTCTATCAACATAATTTTTGTACCAAAATGTAGCTTAGAAGATAAGCTATTTAATGATGTATTTAACTTTTGTCATATGGCAAAGTGTCAGCCAGGCAATCCAACTTTTGCCCTGTCCACAAATTACAAATCCATTAATAATGCTAAGTGGCTGTTAGGTGGTTTATGGTAAGAGTACATGTAGTAGTTTCACCTAAACTATTTGAATAAGTTTGATAATGCACCACAGGAGAGGGGGGGGAAATCACACACCAACCACATGCAGATATGCTGACCCAACACATTCTCATAACAGTGAAAATAAAATAGTTTTGGTTAAACAGCACACAATAAGCATTCTGGTGATATATAAATTATTGAGTTTGGGTGAGAAATGAGGGAGAAATTTGTGGAAATATGTGGAAATTCTTCTAATCTAATGCGACGCGATTCTTCTTCACACCTGCTGGGTTTCTAATGAAAATAGTGAGTGCAAAAGCTGTCGTAACTGCATCATAGAATCTTCAAATGTTCTGAAACTTGGAACATGACTTCAATATGAGCAAATACACAATTTAAAATAGTTTGTGAAAAAAGTGAAAAATTAGCATTTTGACTTTATTCCCCCCTTTTAAGCTCGTGAAAACACAGCTTGTGTTGAGTGAAATATTTCACTATATTCCACGACGAGTGTAATTATTGATATACTCCTAATAATTACTATACTTCATATAATAGTTGGTCTATATATTTGTATATATTTTCACTAGTGGTGTATAAGTCGGGACTCAAGTTCAGCATTTTCTTTAGCCAAACACATACTAGTCTCCGTGTAAAAACTTAGTCTACAACCTACAAAATTATAGCTTGTCATTTCCTCCACATTGAAGTCTCTTCTTGACAATTATATTGGTAGCTATCATCAGAATTCAAACTGGACCGAGCTTATTTAACATGGGATATTGGCTCCACCCATAAACACCACCTACTCGATCGACTTTTAGTAAAAAAAATAAATTTGCATTCAGAATACAGGCCAGAATACAGGCCATATAAGTCGACTCTCTTCTCAAATTTTTGCCAAAGTTTTGTGTATCAAACACTTAACTTGTACTCTGGCAAATATCTGTTCGAACTATTATATTTGCAACATCTTTGCCAACTTTAACTACGGGAGTCACAATTTTACTGTCACCTTTTTTCAAATACCTATAATTTATCCACCACTGAAGCATCAATAAATGGCATATCATCCTGAACATTGATTAGTAGTTTATCTTATCTTATACTACATCACATGATCTGTGGCTCATTTGTTTGGTTAATAACTATAGGTTACATAGGCACATAACCGACTCTTTTGAATAGGCTATATACATGCTCAGGGATTTTTTGAAAAGCCTGGAACACACAGTCTGAGCTGCTGGGACAATTTTCGTCTGTCATTATGGCAGTTGTGCTCATTATGGTAGTCGTGTTGGCTAATTCTAAAAGCTCTGTTATACTTCGCAAATCCTCTAGCCATATCAAGTTATTTGATTAACTTACAAGTAGGGCTCTGTGGATTTAGGGAGATCAAAGCAAAATTCGTGAGAAAGAAGACAAAAAGGATGAATACGGTGAGATTCAAGAAGTATGCTGTGCGCCCATACGTCCTCCACTTCAAGTTCAGCAAGCTTTTCACAAGGGGATGCTTCAGCAAATCCGTACGATTGTTGTCAACCTAATTAACATGAAATAAGAGTGTGATAGAAATATAGCTTTTTAACATTGTTAAAGGGGAAACAATGTTAATGATTCTTAAAGGGCAGTTACACCAATATTGATAAGGGGAGTGGTTTTGCGAGAAGAAAAAAGATAGACTTGTGTAAAAGTAGGTTTTTCTTTTCTAACCCCTATTAGCTGTATTATAATAATAGCAATTAACAGTAATATATTTCGAACTTATAAAGTTAAACATAATATTATTGCTGCAGTACTTATTACAATGGTGGTCCAATGACTTGACTTGTCACTCTATCTTATGAAGGAGCCATGAAATCTGGTAGCTAAACTAAAAGTATACTGTTTCTTTAGTACTAGACAATATTTGACCAGCTTCACTTGTTTGGTGAAGGGAGAAGAGCTTATTCTAATTAGTACAAAGAGGTACTAAATCCCTTGGGGCTAAATATTTGCCTTCAAAATCAGCCGAAATGAGAATGGTGGGCACTTGCCAGGTTAGAAACGAGTTAGTACTCTAATTAATGTGCACATGTATAGAAGGGAGTGCATGCTATATGAGGGGGTGAGCAAGTCCTAAAAAGTCAGATCATTACTACAATCATTGACAGACCTTTCAGTCATTAACTGCTGTTTCTAGAAGCCCTTTTGCTGAGGAAAGTTGCACAGGTGCCTATGCTTACCAAGAGATTACTCTGAATCCATTCGCTCTTGAAATACGAGATGCTCCTGGCTGGATTCTTTGCTGTAAGTTTAGAAATAGCAGTGCTGCATGTCTTTTGTTTGCTTCTCTACGAAAGTGATTCTTATACGAAACTGCAGTTTTATTTTAGTTTCTTTCTAACGAGAAGACGTCTGAAGAGGTTATTCCGGAAAAGATTCCGGAAAAGATGCATAAACAAGTTGAAAAATAATTAGGAAAAAATTAACTTGAGGTTCCCCATCTTTATTGTGGGGCATGTGCGTAGTTTCAAGCTAAATTTCTACATATACACTGGGAGTTTGACACAGATAGCTCACGTCATTAATTGCTGAAACTAGGGTGGTGGGTGTTTGCCCCGTGTAGTACTTAACACATAGAGTATATAAATAATATATGCACACATGAGTATATAAATAATATATGTACACAGCATATAGTAGGATTTTCAATATGTACATGCATTAATTGACATTTAGTGTATTCCACTACTAATATTCCACTACTAAAATAATAATAATAATAATAATAAAAATAATAATAATAAAAATAATAACCCATAACATTACAAGTAGATATAGTGTCAGTTATATTTAACCTCGCCTACACATAATAGAATGCACCAGTGGTGAAGTATCAGTAGATACACATCAACACTTGCTCACACATTCATGCGTTTGTACCCAACAATGAACATACTTGTTACCAGCAATGAATACGCTTATACCAACAATGAATACACTTGTTACCATAACGGAAAGAGGATGAAGCTCCTTTACAAATCCAACCGGCCCCCAGGATGTCATGAAAGAACCTTTCTTTGGATGAGCTAATTCAAATGTTCCCATCTCATCTGCATCTTCTTTCTCTCCACTTGGGGACGATAACAGCAAAGAGTCAGAATCTTCAGATAGATATGTTATTTCATCACTTTTCCTATAGTCACAGTGCAAAGCAGTTGAGTAAATAAATGAATCATTTGAAATGGATGCATACTTTCTTAAGAGATCCCAACACCAGGCTAGATAGCTCTCTCTTTCATCCACAAAATCTTCCAAGAACTCGTAGTTGAACACCACCTTGTACTCTTTGCTGTCAGGTCTTATTCGACCATCCTTGGTTGCATTTGTAATGCAACAACGGTTAAAAACCTCCTCAGCAACACCTGTGCATAATATAGCAACTAATTATCATCGATGTCAACTATAACTTAGGGCTTACCAGGCATTTTTTTAATGAGTTTCCTTAGAGGAGTGGTGCTGTTTCCATGACTGATTGACGTGCTCCTGAGAGCACTTTCCCATTGGTCGCTCTTTATTATTGCCATGGCTATATTCCTAAAGCACACACACCCACATGCACATCATCATAAGACCTTCGTATGAGGCTCAACTATATCTACCATCATCCATTGGTGCTTTGCTTTGAAGCACAAGCTCACTCTTCAATTATTATTTTTATATGTCATATATAGTAAATTTCTATGGTGGAGCTGCTTTGGATCTGGTGACCTCAAGAATTTCTGGGATAAGGTACCTGAGTTGTGGGTACATATACCTTTGGTGAGGTCATGCCTTATATACAAATTTAGTGACAGAAGAAAGTACACAGACAGAGCTATTTTTAAATATTAACAAAGAAGGCTCAGTGAGAGAGCTATTTTTCAATAAAATAAAGCACAGTGTAACTATTTTAAATAAAATATCTTACTATGTAAAGGTTAAATTCTGTGAGTTTGTGTTCAATTTGATCTCAGGTCCTGAGTTCAATCCTTAGTGGAGTCATTACGCATTATCCACCCCACACACCCGCCCCCTCCATTTCCCATTTGTTTCCCTTTACCTTTAATTTCCCTCGCACCCTTTCCCCTTTTACTTTTCTCCTGCCCTCTCTTTTGAACTTTTTAATAATCAATTTTTTTCCCTTCCCTACCAACATCAGGAGATTCTGTCGAATGACTTGGACAAAAAAAGTCAGTAGCCACAATGGATAGCTATATACGTATGTGTGCGTTTAGAGGCGATGGATGGCAATGGACTATTAGTATCTCAACTAGTATTAATATAAATACAAAAGAAAGTACACAGGCACAGTATAATTTAAAAAAATAGCTGGGCATTCTTTTATGCAGCAGGAGGACACTGATCTGAACACAATGGGATTATTGAAATGTGCTGTTCACACATCCGATTCCGCAACTTCTCTAGCTAAACTTCACCTATTCTTCATAATATCACAGATCTTGAGCTTACATCAATATCAAGGACATAGGTCTAGCTAGACATGTAACTGTTTTGACATGGAGTGAGAAGAATTGAAAAGAAACTGCTTGCCGAGGTTCCACATTAGGCAAATGCTATGTATTGGTTGCGCGCATGTGCAAAGGATTTTTGTCCTGTAAATGAAAAAAGAAATACACCAAATATAGCCGTGGGCTTCAAGACACAACACATTTACTATGTTGCTAGTTTTTGTGAGCTGTACTCATTCATTAGTATGTTGATTATATATATGCAAGCAACACTATTGCAGGTGATGCTGCACAGACTCCACACATATCAACACAGAGGTGGTAACATTCTTAGTTAGGGTGTTTACATGTGATGCTATGCTATTAGTTGATCAAGTAGAGACCTTAATCATGAAGGGGCTCTTTACCACAAAAGCTCTCTCAGAAGCCACAGCTACCATAAATGCTTGGGTATTGTAGCACCTCTCCCATAATCAATTAGCATCTGGGCTATAATGATATGCACACCTGTATAAGTGTGCAGGCTATAATGATATGCATACTGGTAGTGCCACATGTATTAGTGTGCAGGCTATAATGATGTGCATACTGGTAGTGCCACATGTATTAGTGTGCAGGCTATAATGATATGCATACTGGTAGTGCCACATGTATTAGTGTGCAGGCTATAATGATATGCATACTGGTGGTGTCACATATATTAGTGTGCAGGCTATAATGATGTGCATACTGGTAGTGCCATATGTATTAGTGTGTGGCTATAATGACATGCATACTGGTAGCTAGTGTCTAGGCTATAATGATGTGCATACTGGTAGTACCACATGTATCAGTGTGCAGGCTATAATGATGTGCATACTGGTAGTACCACATGTATCAGTGTGCAGGCTATAATGATGTGCATACTGGTAGTGCCACATGTATTAGTGTGCAGGCTATAATGATGTGCATACTGGTAGTGCCACATGTATTAGTGTGCAGGCTATAATGATGTGCATACTAGTACTGTGTATATTATTATTCCTTACTCATGTCCACTATCAATGGCCTTGTCTAAACAACTGAGTCCATTGACATCACGCTGGCCGACACTTGCTCTGTTTTTCAGCAGTTCTTGGACCACATGTAAGTGTCCTTCTTGGGCAGCATGATGAAGGGGTGTGGCCTCTCGTCTGTCGGAGGGGTTAACGTTTGCTCCAGCATCAATAAGCACATGAACCACTTTAGAATGTCCTTTGTATGAAGCAGCGTCCAATGGTGACCACAAGTTAGCATTTCTAAACAGCAATAACAGCAAATAGCCAATAAAACAATAATAGTAATAAAAAAAATTAGTTCTAACTTTGCATCATGGTCAGCTTTTTTCTCAAGCAAAACTTTGACAGCCTGATGGTGACCCTGATAGCAAGCCAGGTGAAGTGCGGTGTTTCCATCTTCATCTTCATCCAAGATGCAGTTCTTGTGATGATTGATCAAGGCTTGCATAACCCTGCAGAGTCAATATCAAGTCCCTTTTACACTAAACATCAATAAAATAGTGATCAATGGAACCATTAATCAATAAAATAGACCTATTCAATCAATAAAATAGTGCTCCCTGTACACTCTATATCAATAAAATAGTGTTCATAAAGTCCATCGGCATGAGAAGAGGATCACCAGATATAGGAAAACAATGTGGCAGAAAGTGTGAACAGAGAGGAGAGGACGGGGAGGGGAGGGTGGATGGGGGGGGGGGGGGGAAGAGAAAGTAGAGGGGGAAGAAGGAGAGAAGGGAAAGAAGGTTGGATTTATGAGCCCATTACTATGTAGCTGCTTCTTTTATCAATGCAAGACGCACAAAAAAAAAACTCTTGGCCCAAGAATTGTCTTCCCAGTCCATTTTTGTCCCCAATCTATCGCTGGCCCCGCCTCTAGCTCTAACTCTAGCATCTAATACTTTCCTTCTGGCTAGGCCCTACCCTAGCCAAGAGTTGGCTGCTGTTGGCAGGTGCCAAGGCACTGCTACATGGGAAGCCAATGTAAGCCTTGGTTCACGGGGAACTGAGCAGGTATGCTCTATGCACTTACCTGTAAATGCTAAGCCCTGTATATTGGTGGGCTATAGGCACCCAACAGTGACATTCAATATTTTAGCACAAGTTTTAACCCTAGTACTCTCATTCAATTGTACATTAGTCCCTGGACTAGCCCAGAGCACTTTCAACTTGACTGGCTCACCCATTACAAGATGAAAGTAAGTGATAAAATATTGATGAAATATGCAAGGATAGAAGTCTCAAAGAACTGAGCAAATTCAAAAGCCAATTAATAGTTCATTGCCTGTATGTATTTCTAATACCAGCAATGAGAAATGCGAACTGTATTTTTACCATACTAAAACATACATGGTGTGTCCCATGGAAGCTGCAAGATGAAGTGGAGTCTTGTTGACTTCGTTCTTGGCATCCACTCGAATGATGGTTCCTGCTAGAGTAAGAAGAACATTAATACAGTCAATGTTTCCTTTCAAAGCAGCTTCATGAAGAGGAGTGTTATAGACAGAGTCTGTAGAAGTGACGAGCTCATATCCATCCTTAATCTTCAAAATAACCTGCAAATGGTAAAATGGAACAGACTTGAAGGACTAGGCAACAGTTGCTAAGGATAACTCCTGAACTAGCCAAACAATAGATAACCATTTTATTCTTGATACTACTGAACTCTCTCTCTGTGTATATATACCTAGAGGCATATTTTTGAAGAGGTAAATATTTTCAAATGGTGACTAACATTCTTGTGAGAAAGATTTGTGGATTTTATAGAATACATTGAAATACATACCATGCTCTGCTGCTCTTTGAGTTACCTATAAATTATGTGGATAGGTTCTAACAGTAAAAACCACAATTATAAAAAATTTTAACTTGATAAGGACTATATATGCCTGCTAATTTCCACGAAAAGTGTTTGCAGTCAGAACGTTCATCGAGAATGATTGTCTATGGCAGCACTGAAGGTTCAGTAGTTTTCATCACATTCACTTGGATTATAGTCTGTGTCTGTGCGGGAAGAAAGAGGCAGGTAGGTACTTCATGTTCTGTAGGTTGGTGGCTAGTCTCATCAACCGGAAGCCACCAAAAACAGGGATGCATCGATAGGACACATGCAGAGAGCTTAGATTTACTAATCAGCCATCCGGGTTCAGCCATCTGGGTTGCAGTGGGGTTCAATTAATTCAAAGTTGAATTAGTTAGACTGTCATTTGGGTATATTTAATTCACCTGGTTTAGTTAGTTTGTCACAGTTATTTTATTTATTTAAACTGGTTTTTGAGGTCCATTAATTCAAAGTTGAATTAAAATTGAATTAAGGGGGCATAGACCATATTTGTGGTCACCAATTTAACGCTTCATCCATTTTGAATGGTTTTGATCTCAAAAGGTAGCTGTGCTTTACAATGATATTTATAGCCTATAGGCAAAGCAGTGTTGCCATCAACATCTGTCTGACAGCCTGACACACTGGCAATAATAGAGGTGTTGTTGTTTTTTACAAATTTTCAGCCTTCATCAAGACTTGCCATTTATGTTGCTGTCAGTCAGTTTCCCCCCCCCCTCCCCCCTTTTTCATTCAGCAGGAAAAGTGAGCCCACAGAATGAACCGTATCTCATGGAAAATTGGCTGGATTGAAATGATCATTCATTTTAAAGAGCAAAGAGAGAGCATTCAAATGATATAAAAATTATATACTATGGATTATATACTATGGACAAAAATTGAGTGAGCTAAACTGTGAATAATGTCGGGAATACAGAATCATGAGAAAATATACAACACTCCAGGGGGCAGGGGTAGATCCAGGGTGGTTGTAAACACCTCATTTTGCTCTTGATCATGACTATCATTCTTGCACTCTTTCATCAGATACACAAAGACTCACCAGAAATACAGTGACTGAGCAGAGTTGACACAGGCCTGTGTGATAGCCAGCGCTAGGGAAGGACCAGCTACAGATGCCATCTGCAGGTAAAGGGTGGAGCATAAACGGTAAAGCCGTTAATACTGTAGTTCCAAACTTTCAGCATCATTTGAGTCTTCAGCTTCTAGATATCTCTTCTTCTCCCACGATTCTAACCCAGAAGATCCTTCATAACTCTTAATGACTCCATACTTTCGTCTTTCCAGAGCTTTTGTTTGCATTCTTCTTGACATGGAATTTAATAGTGCTAACAAGTAAATAGCAGTACCAATTTGGGTGTGTGTCAAACCAGTGTCCACAAAACCCGAACATAAGGTCCGGTGAAACTGAAAAAGTCCTCAAATAGAGTTTCCAAAGCCCTCAAATAGAGTTTTCAAAGCCCACTTCAAAGCAGGTGGGAAAAACGAACATGAAAATGAAATGAACGGACTTACCTAAAAAAAGCCAATGTTATGGTCACTTTATTTAATTCAAAATTAGTTCATTTTAGTTGACTTGTCATGTCAATTTTAGTTGAATTGTTTAGTTAAACTGTCATTTCAAATTTATTTGAATTAATTAGTTAACTACTGTAAACCCAGAAAAGTTGGCGACCGTTTTATTTAGCGTTTTTGATATCATGCACATTTTAGCGACCATTAATGTTAACGTTTTATAGCATGAAAAACAAGGTGAAATCCTTGTGAAAATAAGAACAGTACATTAATCATTAATAAAGTCCATGATTCCAGGTTTTTTGAATGCTTGTTTTAGTCTTTCAGTATTGCATGAAAGATTGCTAAGACTCTTGATTAACCAGTTTGCATGCAGGGGCTTGATCAATGATGCACGAAGATTCACTTTAACAGCTGATATCTCTTTCCCACCATCCAGGGCTTCATGGATTTCATTAACATACCACCTGTCCTCGTGAAGGAGTCCTTCATTAATTAAATCTTCATTTACGCACAAATCAAGTGGCTGCAACTCTCCTGTGCAGCTTGCAGGAACAAACACTTGGTGGATATTGTTGTCTTGAAGCTTTTTAAGAACAGAACTACAGCGATGAGCTGCAAACACATTGAATATTGCCAATGCAGGCTGATCGTCAGCCAAATCCAGTCTCGCTCTATATAGTAGTAGTGACATATGGAATGAATTGATAATTTGTTGGCTGCAGCTGTTGCTCCGTCGCCTTCTGGTAAACAAACTGAGCTACTGAGCTAGATCCACCAGCATTGCCTTTCAACCAACGAACAATCGACATAGCTGTATTGTAAGTTCGCAGTTGCTCGATCAAAACTCGAAAGCTCCTAATCAGCGACGACCTCGTGCTCTGCTGACAGCTAGCACGCGCGCGTGAGTGTTTTTGAACTTTGTACTTATATTGCCAAAATGTTGGCTGCCTATTAACTTAGCGATTTTTTCCTCATCGCTAAATTCGCTAACATTAATGGCTCGCTAACATTAATGGCCCGCTAACTTTTCTGGGTTTACAGTAGTCACATCAAATTTAATTGAGCCCCACTGCTGGGTTGCCATGGCTAACTACTAAGAACGTTGACCTCTCTGCACAGAGTCTACAATGTGTTCAGTAAAGGGTCAATAATGTGTTTGGGAAAGGTAGAATGTGTTTGGTAAAGGGTCTACAGTAAATTGGTATATGTCGTATTGGGTAAAGAGTCTAGAATTAATGTGATATGTGCCAAGCACAACATATTTGGCAAAGGGTCTACAATGCTTGCTTTAACGTCAGCTTGCTTTAACGTCAAAGGTAGAGGAACGGTTTGTACATGCTAGGCATGGACAACAAACAGCTGAGTCGGCAAGCATATGCACATTTTTGTTCCAAGAATTAAGCAGTTGGTTTCCTCAGAATTTTTACTCTTGTGACAGAGAGACAGTAATAGTAGAAACAGACCCCCAGCAAAACAAGGGAACTACTTATGATGCATGCGTATCAGTTGCTCCCTCAGAAGCTTACGTAATGTTTACATGATAGAGAACCTTGAAACAGAACTCACCTGCTCCTGCTATATAGAAACTAAACTTGCGAGTGGGAAGAACTGCATCTCATAAGATTGTAGTTACTTTTACTTTCATATTTTCACTGTCAGAATAGCAAAGAGCATTAGAGTGTACAGTTTAATCTATACACTAAATAATCCATGAATATTTCGCCTATGAATTCTTCTGTTAGTCACCATCTAATGAATACTTAACCCCAACAAATATCCTCTATGTTGTATGTGACTGGAAGTGTGTGCGTGGCATTTCATCCACATCAACTTCCTACCCTCAGCAGATCCACATGGTTAGCTCTGGCTGCCAGATGAACTATAGTCTCTCCATTCTTTCCCACATCGTCAATGCTTGCTCCTTTCTCAAGCAGAGTCTTGAAGGCATCCACATGCCCCTCCATTGCTGTCAGCATTAACGGAGTGTAAGCTTGTGAGTCAGTGGCAGTGATATCGGCCCCACTAAAAATATTTCCACAAAGAAGATATTTGACAGCTAGTATCTTATTTCATTGCATAGAAGTACATTTGCCCACCACCCTTTCCTCTGGACAAGTTAAAGAGACCAGATTTATTTCTATTATCCATCTATCTAACTATTCAATATATTAAATTATTTATTTATAATTACTTATTTATCTATCTACCTGCCTGGCTGCCCGCCCGCCCACTCACCTACTTACTTACTTAATTACTTACTTTCTTACTTATTATTTATATACATATTATTTTTGATTTTCCTATCTTAACAGTTAAACCATACATATCTGGTATTAAAAAATGCTCTCACTAAATATGGTTCTAGTCAAACCTAATGCATGATCAAATATACCTACTCACAACAACAATAATCTGGGTACAGGAAATTCTCATACAACAGAATGTTTTGCATGACAAGTAAAGTAGCAGTCATGAAGAAATATGGTCGTGTAAATTTTAGCCTAAAATTTATCTCATAATTCAAAATGTATATACACACATCAGAACTTGATACTTAGGCAGAGCATACGTAGTCAACATTTTGCAGAACTAAAGCTTGTTGACTCTTACAAAAAAGGTGTTTTATGAGGTAAATTAATTTTCTATTGGTGGAATATGCAGGGAGAAGAAACATTATTGAGAGCTGAAGAAGGGAAAAGAATATTTATCCCACACAAAATTCAGCCTGGTGTTCCCGACCTTTTACCTTTCAGTGAATCTGCAGATTGGTAAGGGCTTTAAGTAAACATCTCCATTTTAACAAGAGGAAGAAGGAAAAATCAAGTTCTGAATCATTACTTCTATTCCACATGTATTCCACATGAATCATAAAGTTTGTCACGACTACAGCTTGTAAACAGTCCACAGGTATGTTAGTGCTGCCAGACCTTATTTTGTTCCCACCAGAAAGGTAAAGGGTGGCTATGCAAGACTACACGAAATGGCGGCAGCCAATTTGACACAAAGCAGCAAGCAACAGCTGTATGAGGACCGTTACAACACTCCTTCTCCCCACCTAGAAAGAGACCATTCTTGTCTAAACTGGCACATTGGTTCTTGCTCCAAACCTGTTTTGCACACCAATACTGCCTTGGTTTTTTAGGGAGAAGGAGGAAGGGGTGGCGATCCAACAAATGCAGAATAGAAGTGTGAATAGACAGTTTGTAAAGCAATAAAGAAAGAGAACAATAATGTCTAAGATCTGATGGAGCACATCTGATCTCTGATCACAAATACCATCACAACAGTGATATGCTTAACATGACCACAGTCACCATAATGCTCACCGACTCATCAGGAAACTGATCATTTCCACTTGGTTGTAGCTGGCAGCATAGTGTAGCGGTGTCTGATTGTTGTCTTCATAAATATCAACAATGCTGCTCCCCTCAAGCAGAGTTTTAGCCACTGTGGTGTAGCCATACCTTGCAGCAATGTGCATAGGAGACACAGACTCCCGTCTGACAGATGAGAGATCGGCACCATTCAAAAGAAGAATACGAACAATTTCCTCCTTGCCACTCTCACAGGCCAGATGGAGGGGTGTGTTCTCTTGGTTGTCCCTGTTTTTAGTCAGAGCAGATCGTTCAGCCAACTCAGGAATGTGCTTAAGAATGCAGTTAACCACCTCAAGATGACCTTCACGGCACGCGAGGTGCAGAGGTGTTTGAAGCTCACAGTTCTTCAAGTTAACTTTGGTTGCCGGGCCTTCTAACTCAAGACGCTGCATCAACTTCTCCACTATTTTATCGTGGCCATTAAGACAAGCTTCATGGAGAGGTGTGTCATCGTTTTTATTTGCAATGCAAATGTCAGTATCATTGTTGCGTAAGAGAATGCTCACTGCAATATCATTCCCTCGCTGGCAGGCCAAGTGCAGAGCCGATAAGCCATAGCGACTAATCTGGTTCACCTACAACATACACACAAACACACCAAAGAAAAGGCAAGCAAATTCTTGTATTTTTTAATTTATTTATAATGGTCTGCACACTTCATTATTCAAAAGTTCTAAATAAAAAATTAAAATTTTTTTTAGAAACATTTAGTAACCAGTTATGAATTGATGAAGCACCAGGTTGAGCTGAGAATCATGCAATAAATCATATCCTATGTTGCTGACTATCCTTTATTTCTTGCTGATGATGTTGCCTAAATGCACATATTATACATGTATTTGTTGGGTGCCATATGCACACACACTGTCATCACATGGTTAGCCATCACAAGCTAAAAATCTTCTATGTGTGTGTGTGTGTGTGTGGTGTGTGTTGGTATGTGCATGCAACTCTAAACCGCTCCTCATGGTTGTAGAGTGTGAGGCATAATAAACACACACACAATGCTGACAGCCATCTAATAGTAAATGTGCTAAATAAAGCAAACTAATGGACTTTTTACTGGCTATCCAACCTTCATACCTGGTTAGCCCCTGAACTTAATTTCTGGTGGTTGTAAGAACCACTACTCTTTTCAGGAATAATCTTTTAATGTCATTAGAATGCAAATACAATAAACTGCAGTTTGATATGCATCAGCTCTATGGAGGTTGGCTATGCTGCACTATATCCACAACAGAACCTACAACAAAGAATTTCTGAAGAAGTGGCTCAAAGTGGTTCCCGGTTAGCATAGGTTCCATTCTATCCTTCCTGAGCAAAAGAAATATCAAAAACAGCGGGAAAAGCCCTGGAAGAGACCATTCATTGTTGGCCTCTGTTACAATGTTGACCTTAACCCTTTCATGGTCGGGTTTAAAAAAAATATATTGCTACCATAACTAAAATTAACTGTATTGTCTCAAATATTTATTAAATTCCATAGCAACCATATATTTTTGGAATCACACATAGTTACTTAATATGTAGGTGTGGTTATGTTGCCTAGCAACAAAGTATGTGGTTGTAATTGTGGTTTTAGTAATTAATTTTTGAATTTCAAGTCAATTATTGTTCTATTTTCAAGTATATTTTATGATAACATGTCTTATACATTTGCAGGTACACAAATTTCAACCATAATGACCAGACTGCAGCATGGAATTATGAAAAACAGAAGAAAGCTTACATCACAGAGCTCAAATACCCATCAGTCACGATGAGACATAGTGACTGATGGGTATTTGAGCTCTGTGAGAGGTGGGACTACTGTGACTTTGTGTGGATCCAAAAACTGTGGACATAGAAACAGATATTTTTATATTCTATACCTTTTTGAACAGTAATACTTACCTAAAGGCTAAGTAAGACTCTTATCACTAGAGCTGGAGCTGTCATCAGAAACTATATCTATTGGATCTTCATCTTCCTCCGTTACTTCTGAGTGACTAAGCTCAGGGTTTGCTCTGGGAAGGTAGCTCTCAACACCTTCGCCTTCAAAATCACTGTCATCCGCTTCAGAAAGGCCGAAATCGTCGTCTTCCAGTAACAGCACATCGCTAACGTTCAAGCGCTTAGCCATGATTTCCGTGTGAGCTTTCCGGGTTCAAAGTCCTTAGCAACCGTTATGCTGTCATTGTTTTGTGAATACCACGTGATAGAGCAACGTTTTAGGCGTCGTTTAATAAGATTTTTATGGGGTAAGTTCGAACGATCTATTTTTTATGAATTTTTTAACTGCGAGACTTCTTAGGGCGCTTTAAAGCGCCCGTGACCGTTAAAGGGTTAAATGGAAATATAGTTCTCTGCCTATTTTATGATGATTCAGAAGTCTACTAGGCATCTGTGGGTCAGAATTCAGCACACATGGTTTATTTGTGAAATGAATTTGTGCGTAATTGATTGGCTTACTAATTCAGCACTGCCTTTCATGGTCGATTATATATAGCTACTACTTTTTCTCCCTAAGAATAATCTTTGCAAAGTCATTAGAATGAATGTACAATAAGCTACAGTGAATCTACTCCTTTGAGGTAAGCTAACAGAAGCTACACATCACTACATCACTCTGTTTTTAATAAAAGTAACAGTTTTTTCCCGTTTGCATTTCATAATTTTGACCTACATATAAATCAGCCTTAATAGAAACCTCTTCTTACAATTCATAAATATTTCTTAGCTAATGCATTTAAGAAATATTGTTGTATATATAGCAGTCATGTGACTAGAACTGCATGTGTACCTCGACTTTCTTGCTGTCCTTCAGACCGACCAGATACTCCATAGCCCGGGCACTTGTAAGCTTACTACCTGGTGTCTCAGTACTCCCTCCCTCCTCGCTCCCTTGCTGCTGCACCACCACCTCTACCTTCCTTGGCATGTACCGGGCAGAAAAGTGGAGGGCTGTAAACCCTTCTTCTTCACTTCGGATATTAATATCTGCAGTTCCAATCAAAAGAAAGTATACTCATTCATAATTATTGTTTTTTAATCATCCAAAATTAAAGTTATAATAATACTACACTGCACAACAGAGATCAAAAGTTCATGACCACCTCATAAACTCTCAAAAGGTTTTTAATCTGATAGCCTCGAAAATGTGTGAGATGAGGTCAGGTGATCAGTTACATTAAGCTACCACCCCCAAATTAACGGCCTAAACGAGAAGAACAACAATCGTCAAACTAAAACCAAACTGATTAGGGTACCTTCCTTGAGGATGTGACATTTTCCATCCGGACACAGAAGCAGGCCTCGACCATACATACACACACAGAACCCAAGAACTCTAATGGGGAAAACAGCTTTTTTTTGTATTGACTTCGTTGTTTTTGTCGGTTATTGTTATTTAATTTATTTATTTGTGTGTGTGTGTGTTTGTGTGTGTAATTTGACTCTTTATAACTAGCATGTGTTAATTAGGTGTTAATGAACTAGTGTATTTGTTAATTTATTGTCATAATTATTATTAGTTTTCCTCACAAATGTGTGAGATGGGATTGTGCTAGTGGGTATATGTAACTTTAACCCTTAGAACCCTTAGAACCCTATGCTCTATATGTGCGTGCCTCCCACCCTGTGGTCCTCGAGGGAAAATAATTACTCAAAAGTTTAAAGTTGATCATAATGCAAAAAAAGGGGGGGGGGGGGGGAAGAAGGGGGAAAAAAGAGAGGAAATTCCAAATCGGCCGCTCGGGTATATACCACTCTAGGTATTGGCCGAAAAATTGGCCGCTCGGGTTCTAAGAGTTAAGTATATGGACCTATAATTAACAGGTACAATTGAAAGCATATTATAGATAACGTGTAAATAATATACACTAAGCTATTTTTAATAATGAATCAATGACTGAAGCATGTGAAGTTATGGAGTCAAGTAGGAACACACCCCTTTTTATAATTTTGACCTCTACTTCTTCCTTAACCGATTAAACGCCGTAAGCGCCATATGGCGCGAGACCTTACATCCTTCGCCACACAAAAATATATAAAATGAACCGTTACGAGCTAACAGCCCCGGTTGGGTTCTGCACATGCCTAGTAGACTAGAGAACGTCACAAAAATGATTATTTCCGGTTGATGCATCGTGCAACAAAAATCCTGCGGTTGAACGCCATTTTTGTTGGTCGAGCTTTTTTTTTTTAACTGCTCAAAGATGCTCTCCTGTGAGGACGTTATTTCTCAACTTTTAGCCGACGATTCTGGCGATTCTGGGTCAGATTCATTTGGGGAAGAAGGTGAAGACATCTATGCATACCGAGGAAACACTCTGGATCCAGTTGCTCTAAGAGAAGAGGCGTGCTTGGATGGACTTCTCGATTGTAAGTTTCTTCTAACCTTAGCGCTTCATAGCCTTTGTTTACCATAGTCAACTGAGAGTGTACTATTGCCAAATACTAGCTTATTCTGTTGGTATTCCAAATTCAGACAGGATAGTTATAGAAAAAAGTTATAGCTAAGAGTGTAGGTTGGAGTTGTTGAGTTGTTGATTTTCATTTGAATTTGAATTTACAAATGTTGACCACAAACTTGATATATATATCTTGTTTTTCCCACCCTCCCCACTACTTTTCCTACAGCATCAGATGATGAGAGTGGAGATGAGGCATCTATGACTCCTTTTGTTACATTGGAGGATGAGGAAGCCTTGCCTGAAGTCTCTACAGGGCGTAGGAACACGACTGGTGCTGGAGTTGTGCGAGGGAGAGGCGGGCGAGGGAGTACTGGCCGAGGGAGAGGCGGGCGAGGGAGTACTGGCCAAGGGGGAAGCAGCTCAAGTGGTAGTGGAGTCGTAAGTGTTGCTAGTGGTCCTCCAAAAGGTACTGGTAGTAGGCGGGCCAGAGGTTATAGGCGTGTGCGAGCATCTGGCACTGGTTCTGTCCGAGCATCTGGCACTGGTTCTGCCCAAGCATCTGGCACTGGTTCTAGGCTAACTGAGGTCACAGGTAAGTGGGAAATAAAGGAGCCAACTCCTTTGAAATTGGACTATACAGCAACAGCTGGTCCAACTTCTTCATTGCTTGGTGCATCAAGTACATTTTTAGATGCATTTTACCCTTTTTTTTACTCTTGAAGTGTGGGAACTCCTAGTAGCAGAGACGAACAGTTACGTTTCTAGGATGGCTAGTCTCTCCAGGCCATGGGTAGATACTAATATAGAGGAAATGAAAGCTTTTGTAGGAATGTTGATAATAATGGGAGTTTCCACACTTCCATACTTAGAATTGTACTGGTCCACTAATCACTCGGATTTGTCTGGATCTTTGGTTTGTAAAGTAATGCCTAGGACTCGGTTTTTGGAGCTAATGCGTTATGTACATGTAAATTCTATTGATGGTTTGTTGGTTACAAAGGGTAACCTGAATTATGATCGGCTTTATAAGGTAAGGAAGTTATTAGATTTGATTACTCCTAAGTTTGAGAGTGAATATACTTTGCATCAAGAGCTTAGTATTGATGAAGCTATGATTCCCTTTCAAGGTAGGCTTGGCTTCAAACAGTATATGAAGGACAAACCAATAAAATGGGGGATAAAAGTGTTTGTCCTTTGTGATGCTAGGAATGGGTACATTTATCGGTTGCAGATTTATACAGGTAAGAACGTGGAAGTAGCTGATAAAACTGGTTTGTGTAGTAGAGTTGTTTTAGATTTGTTAGAAGGATTAGAACATAAGAACTTCCATGTGTACATGGACAATTATTATACTAGTCCTAATTTATTTCAAACGCTTACAAGTAAAGGCTTTGGTGCATGTGGTACAGCTAGGTATACTAGGAGGAACTTTCCTCCAGATTTAGTAACAAAAGCTTCGATTAGAAATAGAGGTTATTATGATTATAGGTCTAATGGTGCACTCCTGGCTTTAGTTTGGGTAGATAAACGGTCAATCTACATGATAACTAATATACATCCCGCGGAAAATAATTTAGTACCTCCTACTGTAAAAAGGCGCAAAATTGATGGTTCTAGAGAGGATCTGCCATATCCCCCATGTTTGCCTGATTATCAGTCATTCATGAGAGGTGTGGACAGAGCAGATCAGAGAATAGGCTACTATAATTTGGGTAGAAAGTCTAGGAGATGGTGGAAAAGGGTTTTTTCGTATTTGATAGAAGCTTGTTTATTGAATTCATTTATTTTGTTTTCTTCTGTCCGAGCTCCAATATCAGTAAGGAAGGGTAATTATCTAGAAGCTAGGATTGTTCTAGCTAAATCTTGATTGGTTCTTTCTCTTCTCGGCAGCGTGCAGGTCAACGTTGTAGTCAGGCAAATAGTCAGCTAGATCGCCTCAATTTAAAACTAGGTCATTTCCCACAGTGCTGTGCAAAGAAGCGCTGTGTAGTTTGCATTTGTAAAGGTTACAGGCATGAGGCAAGGTCCCAGTGTTGTTTTTGTAAGGTTCCTTTGTGTGGTGGATCAACAGGCCGTGACTGTTTTCGTAAATACCATACCTTGGTGGACTATCAGTAATGTTTATGCACCCCCTGCTCCTTTCTGTGCTTCTCTCTTGTTCCCTGCTCCTTCGTCTACTTCTCTCTTGTTCCCTGCCCCTTCGTCTACTTCTCTCGTTCCCTGTCCCTTCGTCTACTTCTCTCGTCTCTCCAGTATTCAAGTGTTATTCTTATCCTGGTATCTCATGTTTGTGTAGAATAAAAACATGGTGAAATATCATGCCGGAGACCAAGCAAGCTATACCCAAGACTGAGCAAGTTCTACTCTACCCGTGACAGCAAGACCGGAGCTCTACCCAAGACACTCCCTTACATAATTGTGTTTTATATTATGGTTTTATTCTAGTATGTGTTAGCATTTTCACTCTCTTATAATTTGTTTTTTGTATTATTATTTGTTAGCATTTTGATGGGGAAAACAACCCACTGGCTTTGCATATGGTAGAGGGTTTGTAAATAGATGCTCCATCTTGTGTTGGCATTATAATGTGTGTATAATAGTGTGAAATTATGAAAATATTCACCCCCAAGAAGATGACAAGGTTTTATAATGCTGGTTAGTTCTGCCCAGTTGGTAAGGAAGGCTCTATTTTTTTACAGGAAGTAGAGCTATCATGTGGCTTAATATGACCCAAGTTTCATGGGTGGAGTCCCTGCAGAACCGAAGATATAAAAATAATAAGTAAAATACCTCGTTAATTCATGAATAATTTGCCCGCGGGTACTAGGAATACGGCGTGTAATCGGTTAAACTCTGTGAGTAAAATTAGTTGCCACACACTTACTTACTGCAGATAGGCAGATAGGCTTATTATCATTATTTTTTTAATGAAAAATAAATATAAAAATGGTGAACGAATAAAGAAATAATTGAGAGATTAAATTTCAAGTTGATTATTGAGGTCATTGTAATATCGCTATGACAACTGAGAGTTGGTTGAGAATAAATAAGTATTAAATAAAAAATTAATTAGAATAAATAAAAGTAAGCAAGTAAGTATATAAGTAAAACAAATAATAAACAAACAAGCATAATAAATTAAGTTATATTTATGTATTATTTTTAACTTATTTCTTGTTTGTTTACAGTTCCTAATGAAGGCTAGAGCATCTGGTTGAAACATCGAGAGAGTAACTTTAAAGTTGATTATTATTGAGGTCGTTGTAATTTTATTATGACAACTGATAGTTTGTTGATGTTTATTTGTTTGTTTGATTTATTTATTTACCTATTTATTATTAATTTTTATTTATTTATTTATTTATTCATTCACAATATATTTATTCTTAATTTATATAATTTTACTTGCTGATTTTATTTATTTATTTATCATCATCATCATCATCATCATCATCATCATCATCATCATCATCATCATCATCATTATTATTATTATTATTATTATTAATAATAATCATCATTATCATTATTATCATTATCTTATCTTATTATAAATATTATTTATTTTTGTTTTTTTTATTTATTTATTAATTTTTAATCATCATTCATTCATAATAATATATTCCTTCATATATATATGAGAAAAAGGGTAAAATTGGAAAATGAAGTGTTCAAATATAAACTTCCATTTTCTATGCTTGGCCTCTGCCTTCATAAAAGACACTGTAGGCAATTTTTGAATCTTGGCCCTGATGATATATACCAATAATTCAAATTGATTTTTCTACACAATTCACCACTCGTTCTCCGGTTATACTGTCCATAAGAAATGCCTAAGCATGGCATCTGGTTCATGAATAATGAGTTTGAAGTCGTTAAAGTGATGCTTCATCACAAGTCATAATTTGCAAGTGAACTGAGTCCTCGCTATGGAGTGAACAGAATCCTGTGGAGTTGAATAGGAAAGTTTGTATTGCTTCTTATCTGCATATATATGTGTATGGATATGCACCATACATCATTCATCTTAATATAAACGAAAAATGGTTGTCTTGGTGAATAGAGATTGAGAGAACTTTTTAGATTGTGTGTAAACTGGCTGCACCAGGCGAGAATGGTCTGCAAAGTTAACAGCAGTCATCTATATATCATGTATTGCTTGATGACCTCATCTTAGTTTCTTTAGGAAGCTGCTTCAAGCCCTCCTCTCTCATCTCTCTTTCACAACATTCCTGTTTCAGAGCCAGCCACCCCATTGTGTTGCAGGACATCTAGTTATGCAACCATGCAATAGCTAGGCATCTGTTTAGACCACACATCTACACTTACATAAATAATAGGAAGGAAACAGAAGACTTGGCAAAGAGCTTCAGCTCACCACACACAATGCATTGGTCTACTCTACATTATGAGGTAGCGCCATGTATTAGGCATTTCTTATGCATAGTAGAACTTTAGAAAGAGTGTGAATTGTATAGAAAAATCAATTTGAAATTACCTACAGAGTCTTTTGTATTTAAGTCTGAAGGCGCTAAGCGTAGAAATGGAAGTCTCTAGTTCAACACTTCATTTTCCAATTTTACCCCTTTTTCTCATTAATAATAAATATATAAATGTATGTATGTATATATGTATGTATATACCGTAAAGTATGCAGCAAGCGCCCACGGGCGCTTACCTTTCAACCCCCAAATCGTAGGTGTGGGCGCTTGCTACATGTAGTGGGCGCTTGCTACATGTAGTGGGCGCTTGCCTCGTGATATTGGTGAAAAAATTCTTAATAACGCACATCGGGCTGTTTTGAAACAAATAAAGTCAAAGAGTTCAAGCAAAAAATATCTATCTCTAGTCTAGGGTAAAATGTTATTTTGTTCTGGAAACATTTTGTTCTGGAAACTAAAGACGCCAAGTCGTTCACATCTTCATCCAAATCAGCGAACGGATCTTCATCGCTATCTCTCTCCTCTCTGTCTTCGTCGGAATGCAATCTCTAATTAACTATCCTCAGAGCCATCAATGCTGTTGGAGATGCCACAAGAGAGAAAGGAACTATCAAATTTCCTGGAATTGACTCGCAGGCAGCAGAGACCCAATCAATGGCTTGTTGTCTTGAGGGCTGCTTGAGATTGCCATGGGATGTTCTACTGTTGCAAGTCCTATGCCATTCCATCCACAACTCTTTCATTTTCTCTTAAAGGGCTTATTTATGGACACATCCATAGGCAGAAACAGTAAAGCTTCTTATTTTTTGTCCTGCATGACATTTTCAATTACAGGTAACACTGCCAAGGTGGCACTATCAAAAATTAAAAATAAGATTTTTTCTGAACAGACGACAGCGGAACGCGTGCGTATTATTGCACACACGGTGTAGTTGAATAAATCTATTTCGAAAGCGAGGCATGTCTGCATTAACTTTGTCTATTTTATATACTCTTGTTACCTCAGTCATTGTGTTGTTGTCTATAAATTAAAAAAATAGAAAAAGAGAAGAAAAAAAAGGGAAAAAAAACTGGTCAATTTCTATATAGTGTGCACTTGCTACATGAACCCTACAAAATCCTAGATCGCTGAAAACAGCCTAGTGGGTGCTTGCTACGTGGAGGGCGCTTGCTGCGTACTTTACGGTATATGTATGTATGTATGTGAATGAATGATAAATGATTAAAAATAAAAATTAATTAATTAATAAATAAAGAATGAATAATAATAAAGAATGAATAATAATAATAAAGTAGTAGTAGTATTAGTAGTAGTAGTAGTAGTAGTAGTAGTAGTAATAATAATAATAATAATAATAATAATAATAATAATAATAATAATAATAATAATAATAATAATAATAATAATAATAATATTAAAATTATAAGTCATATAATAATAAGTAAGTAAAATTAAGTAAGTAAAATAAATATATAAATGAAGAATGAATAAATGGTTGAATGAATACTAAAAAGTGTCATGGCCTCTTGAAATCAATCCCCACAGCCCATCCACATTTTCAGTAGCCAAACTTGACCATGTAACAATTTTTAGCACCTACTAAAAATACTCATTAGGGCATCTATTGACACACTATATTTTCAGCTGCCTTGCACTTTCCAATCATGAGCCACACCTGCAACAAGCTCAGTCACTCCAATTTTGATTTACCTCCACTTTAGGATGCAGGTAACCTTTTAGTGTCAAAAGAGAGCACTCAGAGATCTATCTTTTTGACCAAGTATGCATCAAATTCATGCAGCGAAGAATGCAGGATCGATGGACATTAACCACATGTTTTTGTGCTTTTGGGTGCTCCTTGCTTTAGGGCATGGCATGGGTAGCAGGGATGCCCCCAAACCAGGACCAAAACCTCAAGAGGCTTCCAAATATACATGACATGGGTGGATAGGCTTGAAAGACTACTGATTGACAAATATCTGTTGTTTAATACCACGTCCTCTCACAGATTGGCTCCAGGGGACATTTTGATGTAACCCTCACCCTCTCTCCCCTAATCCACAACATTGTACTTCAGTGCTGACTCTATATCTTCCCTTGGCCATTTAAAGCATTTTAAAGATTTGGGGCATGGCAAGGTCAGGAATCATGGCACAGTTAGGGGGCATGGAGTAATAGCTTATGGGCTCCTAAGATGGTCCAAAACCTTTCCTGGGTCAAGAGTTTCTAATGATGTCTGAGATATGTGTGGATAGGCCAAAAGTTGGCCGAGTCTATAAGCCCCCCACACACTGACAGATACAGTGATTAATATACATATGTACCTGCTTCTGCTTCTACCAAATTGACCAAAATGTCGAAGCGATTGAACTTGGCTGCATAATGAAGAGGCGTATAGCCAAAACGATCCATTTTATTGAGTTTTGAAGAAGAACCCTCTGCTGCATAGATCTTGATCCACTTGTCCACCACCTCTTCACGATCGTCTCTTGCTGCCTATATTTGAGGGCACATACACACACACACATATGCACACAAACATATTAGGAGTGTTCCACTGCGGTACAGGTATGTCCATATTCAAGCCCAACATGTATTGATGGTCACAGTAGGAGACAAGGGAGATGTAGCATTGCCTGTAAAGTAAGGGGGGGGGGGGGGGGGGGGAGTATTGGGAGCTTAACCATTTAGATACTGACCAACCTGAAAAGTTTGGAGAGCAATTCCTGTGGCCCGTGCTAATTATATACTTCATGTGTAATTATGTCACACATACAAGGAAACTTCTCAAGAATTAGAAAGATATATATTTATATGACTTTGGAAGTACAGGAAACTTTATATGAATTCATGACTTAAATTTCTTTGCACAACTTGTAAGCATTGCTATGGTTTCATTCGTGGGAGGAGCATCACTGAAAGTACCCCTTCAGTTTGTTAACTGCTTCAACTTTGAAGCACCACAATTATCACATTAATGCACATCAACAACAAATAATTTAAAAAAGTTCAGTGTTATTGTAACAAGAGCTCCACTCTAGCTACCTCCTTTGAACTGTTGCCCATAGCAGCTGCAAAAGGTGGACATGGGGCTTCCCCTCATCTCCATTATGACTTGCAAGATTCAGCTAAAACAGAGGGGCAGTGGCCCCACACCCTCCTAAGACTGCTGGTGGCACTGGGGTCAAGGTACAAACACCATCCAGGTGGGCATGATTTTCAGCTTTGCTCTTCATCCTCTGCTCCTGCTGAGGGTGAAAGACTAGACCAATACCAGCAGCTACAGCTACAGCTACTCTTAGTAGCTATAACCTTTACAGGAACTCAAAACTCTTGGGCACCAAGTTGAAAGAGCACTATAGTCCGCCACTATACGGTAGGTAGTGTAAGTTCTGGTGCATAATAAGTTTCATTTGTTCTTGAAGGCATCCTGCACTAGAAGTATAAATAAATTATTATATCAAAAGAAACTCTCAAGAGTACAATAACTAGCTTTTGTTTCACTAAATAGTCTATATAACTGATTACTGGTTTAACAGGGTTTTAGGTATAGTTATGGAAGAGATAAACTTGCACACTAGCTTATTGAAAGTTATAACATATATACTTAATGGCTTCCCTAAAAGCTCACTTGTAGATCTTGGATTGTTACTAATCATAGCTACATAGATTGGCCTACTACTTTCTGTGCAAAGTGGATAGCGTTTTACTATTTAAATTCTCTTGAAAACAGCTTTGGCGTGGGGGGTAATTGCCTAGGTTATAGCTACGGCATTCAAACAGTTAACTGGATGATTATTTTCAACTGGCATCATCTGTAAATTAGTTTATTTCCAATATTTCATCTGAAATACTCGGTTGAAACAATAATTAAAAAAATCTAAAAAATGATACCCCAAAGCAGGCAAATAGTTATCCATTCAAGATCTCGCAAGTCTTCTAGGAGGAAAGTCTGAGAAGATGTCTTAGTAATTACGCAGATTATAACTTTCAATATGGCTATGTGCATGAACTTATTAATGTAGGCATGTCGGTATCTGGTTGGTTATTTTGTAAAACAAAAGCAAGTATTTTGTGAGTCCCTTTTGCCATATTGGATGACTTCACTAGAACAAGAACAAGAACAAAACTTATAATGCACCACAATGCCACACTACCAACCTGCTCTTTCAACATAGCATTGGAGTGCCTTGCCAAGGCTAGAGCTACTAAAGGATGATTCACAATAACTGCTTGCCACCAGCGATGCTATGTGAAGCAATGCATCATTTTTGTGATATTATGTACATGAAGTCGCATCATGTTACATGTACATCATTTCACTTGAATAGATGCGATTTCTATCCTCGGTAATTGCTATGCACATCAGTCGACACATACTGGTATGCTTTATTCATAAACAATTTGTTTCTGCTGAAGGAAGAGATGAACGAGGAAATGTTGATTGAGTCAGTGAGGAACTTTTTTAATACACAGGATGAATCCCGTATAGGGACTTGACGGTTCATAAATTAATGGGTGAAGTTCGTAATTCTGGATGAAGGTTCAATTTCAATACGAAGTAAAGTGATATAATGAGGCTGATACTGTGAACTACTTGAAGCGACACAGTGCAATCCGACATGATGCGAAGGCCTCCCAACATATTGTGAACACTCACTGCAGCTGTACACCATCAATCTGGAGCACTTGGTGGTGCTAAAAATAATCTGTACTAAAATATTTCATTTCATTATATTTTCGTAGAACTTGCGGGTGTATTAGTATTTTTTTATTGGTGCAACTGACCATGAAGATGAATATGCAATTGACTTCTGGGAACAAGCTGAGAAGCTATGGATGAGATTGCTAGGCCATTTTTGAAACAGGCTATTATGTTTGTAGAGCTATATGGAAACAAACAGTTGAGGATTGTGAGAGAGCCATTAATTTTAAAAGGGGGGACGACACCTGAAAAACTTTGGATTTTAAAAAAAAAAATTTTATCAGTTCAGACTGTTGCTGTACATATCTACTAGCCAATTCTAAAGTTTTAGAGCTATTGGATGCTCCATTTCAAAGTTATGATGGTTTTTGTCCATGCATTTCTTATTGATTTGAAGAGAAACCAACAAGGAACACTAAAGGGGGGGACAGCACCATTTTTTAAATTAAAACAAATAAACTTGTGGTTACCACTTTATAGCTCTGTAGATTCTGTAAACTTCATGGTATGGACTTGATATATAGCTCAAAAGATAGGTCTCTCTTTGTGCTCTCTGTTGATACTAAAATATTTTTCATAAGTATAACTATAGCCTAGTTACTGGACCTAAAGTGGAGGGAACCTCAAAAACCTGAATGCCTGAACTGGCAGCATAAATATCTCCTGATTGCCAAGTGCTAGAGAGTTGAAATTAGCACCAGTGGCTAGTGGAGGCCCTACTCTATTCAATGAGTGTTTTCATAAGGCGCTAAAATGTAAGTAGGTGGTCAAGCGTGCGGGTGGAAAATGAGTTTTAGGATTATTAACGAGATTCATTTTCCACCCACGCGCTTGACCACGCTTGACCACGTACTTAGATTTTAACGCCTAATAAAAACACTCATTGAATAGAGTAGGGCCTCCTCTAGCCACTGGTGCTAATTTCAATTCTGTAGCACTTGGCAATCAGGAGATATTTATACTGCCAGTTCAGGCATTCAGGTTTTTGAGGTTCCCTCCACTTGTAGCTCCTGTAACTTGGCTATAGTTATACCTATGAAAAATATTTTAGTATCAACAGAGAGCACAAAGAGAGACCTATCTTTTGAGCTATATATCAAGTCCACACCATGAAGTTTACGGAATCTATGGAGTTATAAAGTGGTAACCACAAGAAGAAAAAGGGGGGGAAATACATGTGGGTCACTCTCCCCCAAAAATGCAACTGTCCCTCCTTCAACACATTTTGCCAGGAATTTTGAAAATCTATTTTGTTCTGATTTTGCGGCGAACATACCTTTGCCACACTTGACTCAATTTCAATATTTGAGGATTCATTTGAGAGCTCTTTTAGTGATCTGTGATATAACGGTTTGATTTTTTTTTAAACTTGAAGCATTGCCGAGTTATGGTGATTAGAAGAGGTGACTGTCACAGATTTTGCGTTTATTTTGTGTGGTTGGAAATGAAATGCCTTAGAACTAATGAACAAGAGATGTGTTGAAAAATATGCCTCCGTTATATCACAACTAAATGTCTTGGTAAGCTACAAACCAAATTTGGGCATCTGTAGACCAGGCACTTGGGAAATATCCTCGCCGCAGTTTGGGGGGTGCAATTTTTGGAGTGACCCTTGCCTTTTTGGATGTATCTTCTAAGAAAATGTGCCTATAGAGATATTTCACATATCATCTTAAAGCACACAGAATGAGCAACAAGTTGGTATCAAAAGTATCTTCACAGAAGAAAGGGAGGGAAAGTTATGATGGCTACAAAAATGCGTTCAAATTTTGGTGGTTTCAGGTGTCGTCCCCCCTTTTAACTAAGAGATTGTTATGCAGTAGATAATGTTGAAAAAAATTTTGGTACATATCTAGGAAATTATCAAAGTTGTGCCTTCTTAATTATCTCGGGAAAGAGATTTCAAGCACTTTCTAGAAGCTAGCTCTCTTATCTGCCCCACCAAGGGTGTCTCCACAAACACAACCATCTTACTTTAGTTTAGTTTTAGATCTCACAGGAAGAAGTTGTCAGATAATCAAAGTTCAAAGCCTGTAAAATGCAAATAGTATAGTAGTCACATGGATTCAGTCCAATTTGGCAATAATTGCATGAGTAATGGTCAGGATAATTAATTGCACTAGAGTAGCCAGTGCAATTTTGACTGTTAGGAGTACAATTGTTCCCAAACTGGACAATGATTGATTGCTTAGTACTTACTATCTTCTATATTAGTAGAGAAGCCTGTACTGTTATGAGTACAATTATTCACAAACTGGACAAGAATGTTTGACTATCAATCATCTTCTACATATAATGTATTCGAGTGGCTTTTTTGTATGTTTTCTTTGTATGGTAGCTCATTTTTCAAGAATCCACGAGCCTATCCAGTCCAAACTTTGTGGGGCCTTCAGAAACCACACAAGGAAGATTTTTAAGCAGAAAATAATGAATCTTTTTATGCAATTTGCTATCATCGGTGGTCATTTTGTTTAGGGATATGTAGTGCATCCTCGATGACTTAATTACATAGCCTGGAAGAGTATATATAGGAAGAAACCCAGAGTGGTACTTGGGAGATGCTACCCGCAGCAAACTGGTAAGAGAAGAAAAATTATAACTATACTTAATGTAGAGCTCAGCTATTGGGTGTTTAGGCCCTTCTTCATGGGGAGCCCAGCTGCTGGGTGACTATTAAACCCTGGAGTCAAGCTAATGTGGAATGGAAAATAGCTCATTTTAGGTCCGGCAGTTTTAATTGACATTTTCACCACCCTGTAAGTAGATTCACCACCCTGTAAATAGATTCATTACCATGTAAGTAGATTCACCACCCACCCTGTAAATAGATTCACCACCCTGTAAGTAGATTCACCACCCTGGTAAGCACCCTGTAAGTAGATTCACTACCTTTTAAATAGATTCACTACCCTGTATTAATTTAGATTCAACACCTGTAAGTAGGTTCACAACATATCAAGTGTTTTTAAATTTGGAATTTTGCATTTTATGTAACTTGGACCAATATTTGCATCACTCCTCATTTGTTGCCCGGGTAATGCTGGCTAACCCCACTATTATGTTTTCAAGCTGATAATAAATCAGCAATAAACTCATCTTCTGCTAGTCATTCTAACAAGGCTGGCTCAATTTTTCCCCCATACTAGTTCAATTTCTCGATAGCATTAAATAGTACCTAACTAAAAAGAAACTGAGCACGTTCAAAATTTCGTTGCTACCAATACAAAAAATAAACTGTAACTAAGGTGCTAGAATCTCTTAGTACTATGCCAACACAAAATACAGAGTAGCCTAAAGCTTCAAAATGAGTATAGTTAAGAAAATGAGTATATTTAAACTGATTAAACACCAAAGGCACCATATGTAGTATGGCGCAAACTCGAACATTATTGTGGGAAAAATCAAACCGAAAAATTTGTGTTACATACTTACCCTTTGCATGCACTTTCCCAATAGACTGCTCTATTGATTAAAAATATTATGAAACTTTACTTCTGGCTGGAAAGGTGAGCGAGCAAAATTAAAGAAGATTATTTAATGGCTGACGATTGCAATTGCTTTCATGAACAGTCTCTTACTGGCCTCTCCTAATGTTTCTGGTAGTTATTCAGTGGAAAGCTGCAAGCACATATGCTTACAGTAGTCACTCTAACTTTCTTCGCTCTTGAGCAAGGGGTTGCTCCTGGATGGATTTCCTTGCTGAAGTTTTGTTGTAGACACGGAGTGATATAGCGCTGCAAAGCGTTTGTTTGCTTGCCAAACTGCAGCTTAATTATATTTCCATTTTAATGAGTTTGAGAAGTTTATTCTTAATTATAGCTAAAAATATAATTATTACGACACACCACAAATAAAGTCAGCATTCAACGGTTAAAATGCCAATGGCTACAAGATTAATGAATAATTGTACTCTTCCCTATTGGGGTAAATAGTAAATATACACCACTATCCACTGTATGATTCAACAACAAAGTATAAGTACTGCATATACTGTAGTTAATACAAAGCAATTGTCTCACAAATCAGCAAATGGATCAGAGTAGCTAACATCAGGCCTCACTTGCTTTCTTCAATGCATTCACAAATCCCACATTCTTAAACCCATTCACAATAATCTATTTTTCGTTCTTTGTTTTGTCATAGAGCCACTTGGATTCAGCTTCATTGATGACACGCATGCTTCTAACTTCTTCGGCATACCATAGATGGAATGCCTTCCTCAGAAAGTTTTGGTAGGTTTGTTAACCCTAATGTCCAATGGTTGGATACGGTCGATGCACCTAGCTGAAACCATTATGATAACAATGTTGTGCTCTTTTTAAGGGGAATCAACCCACCATAAAATAGAAAGAGAAAAAATGGGAGGGGGGGGGTGGGGGGGGGAATTGTGGTTATAACTTTGGAGTTCCATAGATTCTGCAAACTTGTATAAAGTTGACATGTAGCTCAAAAGAGAGATCCTCTCTTTTGTTATTACATAGTATAGGTCAAAGTTACATGCAGCTAAAAAGCGGGGTATGCCAAAATCCAAGTGCCTGAACTGGCTGCAGCTCCCAGCTGGAAACAAAATGCTAATTTATAGGCCGTGCTACTCTTTGCAATTAGTGTTTTTATAAATGGGCAGAAAAGCACTTAGTCTGTAGTGGCCTCTTGAATATCAATTTTCTTCCATGGCAACCCATTCATATTGTCAGTGGTCAAGCTTGACCACCGCTTATTAGTGCCTAAATCATTGTAAAGAGCAGAGTTCCTCTTGCCACACTAGTAATTTTAGTTGCCTAGCAATTTGCCAGTTCAGGCACTCAGATTGTGAGGTACCCATTTGGACTGCAGATGATTGGTCATTTTCCCCTTGGTTTATGATCTGTATAGGCAAGTAAGCACCCCCCAAATAACCAGCAAATGTTGTTGCTGTTATCTGCCTCTTATCACTGAGCAGAACTGCTTCCACCTTTCTGCTACCTTGTGCTGCCATAGTCCAATCTCCAGAAGGTTAATCTCAGTTTGGTGCAAGTCAATTAGCAAGCTATCAGGGATGTTTCCTTAAGGCCTGTCCACACTACACACTGAATGCACGTTAGATCTCAACGAATGCGCATTCGTTGCGTCCACACTGAATGCGAATTAGATTTCTTGGACCTAACGCGCATTAGGTCCAGTCCACCTCGATAGGTGGTTTGAGTCGAGCCAGAGCAACAAATCCAAGCGTAAAATTAATTACGCGGGTGCGCGTTAAAAGATAAACAGAATCACTTATGAAGTTGTAGCTGATTCCCACCAGTGCTTACTGCGTGGCTTGCACCAAACCTGGCGCACAGATGGATGCTGGTAGTCAGCCATCATTGCCACAATCAAAGGACCTATAGCAGGCAAAGATCAAGCCAAATACTATTATAGCTAAAATAGACTTCGAAAATTTTACCGCCGCAGCCTCTTTTATGGAGTTCATGGAGCGCCATCCGTCTACTGTATTGCCTTTTTCTATTTATAAATCCTTCTTCTCCTCTGCAGCATATGCTTCCTTCGCGTCTGTAGGTATCTCGTCCATAACACAACAACTAACACCGTATCCATTGTGCATTGTAACGTGGGTGCAGTTTTCTTGGAGGGGGAGTGGTTTTTATGCGCGTTTGGTTTATTGTCATGTCGGTGTGGACGCGACGTCGTGACTGGACGTGCATTGAGACTCTCTTGGTAGCTAGTGTGTCTCAATGCGCATCCAGTTATTGTGCAGTGTGGACAGGCCTTAAGGCAGCCACACTGGGTTTCTGGCTCCAAAACCTTGCTTTTAATTGCTCAATTTGCTCCTCTGACAATTTCTGGATTGGATTTAATTAGCTGTATGTTAATTAGCTGTATGCCTCACATACTTAATCCTGTTAAGAAGTGTGATTTCTTAGTGATTAAAATGTGTCCACCATAATGAGGCATCATAAGTCGTGACAATATTTCCTTGCTGCAGTTATCACAATATTTGTACCAATGCTAGTGCCACACATACAAGATGCATTCACAGATGTTTCAACCATCAACCATTGCTTCTCTAGCAAAACTTGTTTAACCTGCTTCTTTGCTGGAAACATGTCACCTCTGCAAGCTTAATTCCCTGCTTTTGTTGTTTCTTCAGCTGTTGTCTTCTTGAAATATCTCACTGTGCTCTCTACTACCCCATGTGAAGTCTTGACTATTTGAATTTCTTGCGAGCAATAGCATTCCCATTTACAGCAGCATACTTGCTAATAGAAACAACCTTCACAGTGAAATTGGTCGAATCCTTTCTCTTCTTAGGTCCAATCTTGTTGCTAGTTCTCTACGCTACGATAGATCTAGCATTTTATCAACTGTATTATTTGCTTCCACAACATCATTTCCAGAGTGTTTTACTTGTGCTGGGGTTGGTAGCCTAGGAGATTCACTAGCAGGCTTAAAGTGGCGGTAAAGACTCATCTTATAATGCCTAATGCATATGGTAAGAAATTTATCACATGAGTGATTAGTTGCATAATCTATAATTTTACACACCCAATTTTTTGTGCTACTAAATGTGGACATTTGCAATTATTACAACCTCACATTCCCAACCATCCTATGGTACACTATAACCGGGTCAGTGGGTGCATTGATGCTTATGTCAGTATACTAGTTAAAGGCAAGCCTACACTTTACAAGAGTGCCAGAACAAATACAGAGGAGTAGAATATCAATTAATAATGCTCCAAAGAACTTGGTCAGGTTTTAAAATCAAAGCTTTGTAAACTGCAATTAGCTAGCCTAAAGGCTGCTAACTGGATATTTGCAGCTGCAAAGTCAGAATACTCCAAATCAGTTGGCAAGTTCTAAGAGTAGTTTAGATATTCTCTATAAAGCCTTATGTAACCATTCACTTGGGCATCTAGTTATCTAGTAGATTATTCTTCTAAAAAAGCTATGTAACTACCCTAGACTCATTTCTTATCAAGTAACAAAGCTACCAATACCACACACAAATTCACCTAGCTACACTTCCTACCTATACTGTGCTCTTGAGGATATAGCTAATAAAGCACCTGTAGCTATAGCAGCTACTATTAGATTAGGAGGGGAGGGGACAAAAGATACTTCTCTCTGTATGCTCTCCTTTGATACTAAAATGTCGCATAGGTCTAAGTTACCTGAAGCTAGCATGGAGTCACCTCAAAATCTGAGTGCCTGGCTACTGATTGTAAAGTGGTGGGCAGCTGAAATTAGTTTGTGTGGCAAGAGGAAGCCCTACTCTTTGTAATGAGTGTTTTCATTAGGCACTTGGTCAAGTGGTGTGGTCTCTCTAAATGTCTGGCTTATAAGGCCACTATAGAGTGCTTTCAAGCTAATGAAAACTGTAACCAAACTTGTATTTCAAGCCAATTAGCACACTCCAATCAGGAGTCACACTTGCAGCCATCAATACTTTCAGGAAAACATTAGAAACGATTCAGAGAAGCCTTTTAGCTATATTCAAGGCAGCCAAGTAGCCTTTGCCCTGCTGAAAGTGCTTCCTTTTGGTAGTTTATTCTAATCTGAAAACTGAACTAGTTAGCATAACCAGATCAATTCTAAGAATCATGACTTTCATCTTCTCAAGTGGTAGAATGTACATGAAGCGACCATCTTCAGCAGCCTCTGAAAGAATATTTTCACTCCTTCACAATTATTTCAATTACAGGATAGCAAAGCTTAAGAAGACTATGGCTTTATAATGCTGCAGTACAATTCTCACTGATGACGAACATTTTATATTATCTTTGTTAAAAGAGTGCATTTTGAGGCATAATTGGAAAAAATAATTGGTAGGTTGGAGAATACGAGCATAGAATAAAAGGTAAAATGGAAAGCATATTGAACTCAAGCCCATATAAAGCACCAGGACATATGAAAATTTACATGATCAAAACTTACATGATTATGTATCACATTCTAAGAGCATGCATGCATTCTAAGGATTCTTGTGTAGTGTGGTGGCGTTTTAAGAAATGTTTCTACTAATTTGCAGTTATCATACTATATATCTAGTTACCACAGTAATATATATATAAGGTCACTGTCAAGAACAACTACCTATAATTTCTACCTATAGAAAAAGGAGAAGGGCAGCACTATAATGATATATTACATGTATTATGTGATCAAAACAAATTTCTATACAAGCAGTAGAACCATAAAGTTCTCTGCATCAATGCCCGAATATTTGGCAAGGTGAGTAGTAAGTAATTATAGCTCATTCAGAACCATAGTTCAGACTCTGTTGTCAACTTTTATAAAGTCAACACTAATTATGAGTGTATTCTAGGAATGCTTCAACTTTAATTAAAACAGGAAATACTTGTTTCTGGTAGATAACTAACTAGAAAATAATTGGATAGCATTCAGACTTTGCCGTACAGGTAAAGCTTCTGGCAAACTGCTGACTAGAGTATTTTGTCCCAGAATGCACAAGCTAAGAGGCTGGTGTTGATTGGCTCATGGGAATCTGTAAGATTTAGATAGTAGGGTAGCAAATTACCTCACTGGATGCAAATCAATGCACACCTCTTAGCCAATACATCCATCACAAATCTTGCCAGCTGGCCACCCTTTTGCTAATCACGGATGACGATCTTTTGAGTCTTGGTCAACTCTATACAGTGGAACTCCCTTGCCAAGGACTCGAGTTGTGGGCTTCCTCAACACCAAATTAATGGCTTACATGCCAAAATCAATTATACACCTACCACATTGTAATTATGTACTAATTAATAAGTAGGGTATAGTTTTTAGTACCCAGCTGTTGAGTGACACAATTAAGGAATCCCCATGCTGCCTGGATAAGGGAGGTTGCACTCTCCTCAATTTGATTTTGCTCAGTCATGAGGTTTTTAGTAAAATGTTTTGCATGCACTTACACAGTGCAGACATCTACTTCATATTAGCTACTGGTAATGTAGGGTAACACACACGACATTAGACTGGCTAAGCAGTTACCTAACTGCAGCTATGCCATCAACACTCACATGATGTATGCTGATGGTTGGCTTGTCCGTTTGATTAACAGGGTGAAGGGAGATCTGTGTTACCAACGATTCAGCCGCCGTACCTAGCTGGTTGTACAGTTGCCCTACCTTCGGTAAAAGATCCATGTTAGTTGCAAGTTCTGATACACACAATTTTTTCTGCAAGAACAAATTGAGCACTTATATGTCCGTCATCGTAGGTGTGGCATGTTAGCCACACCTATACGCCACTATGAACGCCACACCCGCGCAAGAAACCCGTAGTCCATTCCTCTCGCTAGCTAAATCTATTCATCCTTTAATATCATAGCTATGAAGAATGAGAGAAGTTTAGTTAGAGTAGCGCAAGCAATGCGATGTTGGAAAGTAGAATGTCAGCGATTTTATGAGGAGGCTGAAGACCAGAAGTTCAACATTTTAGTTATCTGAACAACTATTAGTCACAAAATATTTGGATAAGTGGCCTGGTACAGTATCATATGTGATGGGCAGGCTTACAGACCTGGGTGTTGCTAAAGCAGTGGTCTACCTTTAAAAGAATTGAGTGGCTGAGTGAAGATGCAATGAGACACATAAAGAGATAAAGAGATGAAGAACATCAATTATTTTAGCCCAATGCCAAATGGGACAAAATGAGAAATGTTGTTCTAGCCACTGTCCTAATCTAGCTTAGCTGAAGGTCTAAATATGGCTTCAAAAACGATTGCATGGTCATTTAGGCACGCACCCAAAATATTTCTCTGACCTCAAATCCCTAGCAACATACATGGCAATTGGATATAGGTAAACGTGTATTGTATCAACCAGCATGTGCTAGGTCAAAGTTGCTCCTAATTTTATTACTCTGCTAACTGGTAAGCCTGTAGAAGTGCTTCAGCTTAAGAGCTCCAAACCACTACACAAGACTAGTCATGTAAATGGCAGCAGCGTGGTCCTTAAGGTCTACTGGAACTACTTGAACCATGTAATTATATGAGATGTATGTTATGGTAAAGAAGTGTTAACTGTTCAAAGTTCTCTTTTTAGTAGTGGTTTAAGTAATGAAGATGATATTTCAAGTAAAAGTCTTAGTTAACATAATGAAATCACATTGACCTTCTCAATAATCAACTTGAAATTTACTCTCTCGATGTTTCGACTAGATGCTCTAGCTTTCATCAGGAATAGTTTCAAGTATACTATTCTTGTATCTGAGTTGTGAGTTAGTATATACCCATCACTAGTTTACCCCTCAAAATGCTCCAGCTCATTAATGTAACCATGATAACTTCTGCCATTGATCCAGCTCTTACATACCTCTGGATCCATGGAATAATATTATCCTCCTGATGTGTACTTGTCAAACTACATATCTGATTGCAATTGGAATAATTATATTGTTTCCAACACTGTTTGGTAGAGGGTATCTCAGAAAATACATGATAGATGCAATTCTGTCTTCTTTGATGCCTACATTTGAGATGGAGATTCTTCACCTAGTCAATGCCATTAGCTAATAAGAAAATAGGGTCAATTGAAGAATAGTCACCCCGAGCGCGGTCCGGGTTACTATCTTCAGAAGATCCCGGCCCCCGACTATTCTTCAGAAGATCCTGGCTCGGGCTAGTAGGGCTAGGGCTGGGGCTGGGGCTGGGGCTAGGGCTTTCTCTCAGAATTCATTCAAGAGCCTGTGTGATCATATTGCTCTCTAATTCCCAATGCAGATCTAGCTCGGGTGACTATACTTCAGAAGGTTCCGGCTCAGGTGACTATTCTTCAGAAGATCAGGTTTTCCTCGGCTTCAATTGAATCAGAAAATGTAAGCGAGTTATATGGTGTTGTTGTAATACATACTACCTGCCCATGTAGGGGGACATTGATAACATCACCAGAGTTCCCAACAAGCATTGTCTATAGAATTTTCTCCGTCACTTTATTCTCATATTGAGTAGGTGGAATATTGGATGGTTTGTTTAATATATTGGTCGTTACACTATCCTTTTAATACCATTCAAAGTCTCCTTTTTAGCACAAAACAGTTGCCCCGAGATCCTGGCCTCATGAAACAGATTGACCTCTGGCCCCTGGACTTGCCCAAAATACCATATAAGGTAATCATACACAAACCAAAACACTAGTGTAAATTACTTCTATACTAACTACAACAGTAAACACAAATTAGAATTTCAAGTTATTACATTCTTCCACCCTTAATTAGAACAAGGGGAATATCATTGTGGAAGTTGACGATTGTGAGTGAAGCACCTTGGAATGATTTCCAATGGAAGCAGAGTAGGGATGACTGGGGCAGACGATGTTCCGCCTGGTGGAGTAATCGCTGATGTAAAAATCCAGAAGCCAGTCATCAACCCCTCCTTGAGTAACTTCATTTGTGCAAATATGAATATGGATGTGCCTCAACCCACTGAGTAGGGCTACTTTGAATGTCTGAGGAAAGGAAAGAATGTCGTGTCCGGAGTTCTGTGCCGGAGCTCGAGTCCCCACCTAAGCCTGATGCCATGGATAGCTTTCTAGGCCAATGGCAGTGCATGGAGACAGCTTGGTTGGAACGGGAGGAAAGACATGCACAACAGCACGAAGATGTGTGGGAGGACAGGCTCTTGCAGTTAGCAGCGGCTGTCCAACACCCCCCAGAAGCAGAAGCACCTCCACCCTCACCCAAGCTGACCCTTCAAAAGTTCCAGGAGGGGGTGGACGATATGGGCGTCTTCCGGGACACCTTTAAAGTTACTGCGATGGCAGGATGGTGGCCAGAAGACCAGTGGCCTATTCTCCTCTGAAGCTCATTGTCCGGAGCAGGTCTGGTAGCAGTGTCAGCAATGGCAGCGGACCGGCAAGTCGACTATCAGTCTGTTAGAGAAGTGCCACTGAAGGAGTACTGCATTACCACGGAAATGTTCCGGCGAAGGACATTCGAGACCACATTTGATATGGCCAACCCAGATGCTTGGTTGGGCCGTCACCGACAGAGTTTTAAGCAGTGGCTTGCTTCATCGAGGAAAGATCCAGAGGAAGCCTTGCTTATGGAGGTCACTCTACAAAAATTACCTCGTTGGCTGGAGTGTCAAATGCGTAAGCTGGATCTTCATACTTATGATGAGCTGGCAGAAGTGATTGCCTGCCACCTGTCCACCCAGACCATCACGAGGAGAGAGCCAAATAAGCCAAGAAGACTGGAAAGAACAGTTGAAAGTGCAAGATTTTATTCGAGAGATCGGGAGAGCACCAGCACTTCTGTCCCTCTTGACCGGTGCAACCTCATCAATCATACCAACAACAAGACTCGTACCATCGGAGTCAGGACCAAGGGAGTGGGGTCCGCACTCGCCCATTGCCCAAGGACCTGTCTCAGACGGAATGCTTCCATTGGAAAGAAAGGCCATATGTGGAAAGACTGTCGCATGAAGCTCGAGAACGCGAATTTTGGAAGTACGACATATTATATGCGGTCCAACCTTCCGAAATGGACTCAAGAAGTACAAGTTAATGGCAAGTCCGTGGTGGCACTACTTGACACAGGATGTTCCAAATCGATGGTACATCCCAGGTGCATTCACAGCAAAGATTGGTTGGGATAAAAAATTCCTTACAATACAGCAAGTTCTAAGAAGGCATGGTTCCCGGCTGCTGGGATCCAACTTTGCATTGATAATAGGACTTGCGAACTGGCCGTGGAAGTGTCTCCACATCTCTCAGTGGATTTGCTCCTCGGTCAAGACGCCCCCAGGTTTAGAAAACTGCTGAGGGCAGCTTTGATGGATGAGAGAATGCCTGCAGACTCTGAGACAGTGAAACCAGAGGTGACGAAGCCTGAGTTGAGAAAACCAGAGGTGTTGATGGTTATCACACGAGCTGAAAAGAAAAGGAAGGAGAAAGATCAACAGGAGTCAGAGCACACTCAAGAAAGAGACGGAGCTCTGATACATGTCTAGAGGCAGGCCAAGTACAAGGGTTGGGCCAACTTTTTAATTTTAGTGATGACCTGTTTGTTTTCCCTACTCAGAGTAAACCAGCAGAAAGACCAGCTGAAGACCAGACTTGGCTCGAGCAAATCTCACCCCACCAACTTCGCTCTCTTCAGTTGTCAGATTCGACATTGGGAGAATGGAGACGACAAGCTGACGGGGATGGTGGGGTTGATTTCTGTTGGAGTAATGGGTTGTTAACCAGGAAGCCATATGTTGTGGTGGAAGAGAACTTACTTGTGGTCCCTCAATGTTGCAGGAACGAGATCCTCAGGTTGGCTGCTCTCCTACAGCCGGGCACTTCGGTGAAGTCCGAACCCTCGATGCTCTGGAAAAGAGTGGTTTGGCCGAGGATTGACAGTCGATGTCAAGGAAGCATGCCAGTCCTGTCCAAGTTGCCAAATGGCTGCACCTGCAACATTGACAAGAGCCCCCCTACACCCGTTGCCCGTCATTCGTAAGCCGTTCGAGCGGGTAGCCATGGACATTTTTGTACTAAAAAGAATGAAGTTGTGTACAAATATGTATTAGCTATGCCACTAAGTAGCCAGAGGCGTTCCCTCTACGTAATGTTACCACTGAATCTGTGTTGTTTGGTAGACCTCACATCTAGACTGGGTGTACCGAAGGAAGTCCTATCAGACAACGGCTCCAACTTCATGTCAAGGATGATGAGGCAATTCTGTGAGAAGTCGGGGATACACCACATTAGGACATCGCTGTATCACCTGCAGACCGATGGAATGGTGGAGAGGTTCAATTCTACTCTCAAATGCCTCCTCCGTAAGCTGACCCAGAAAGGTACCATAGAATGGGATCAGTGTTTGCCCTATATATTTTGGGCATACTGGGGCATTACCCACAAATCCACTGGGTACTCTCCATATGAGCTCCTTTTTGGCCAAAGGATGAGGACTCCACTCGACGAACTGGTGGAGATATGGCAGGAGAAGAATGACGAAGACGACAAGAATGTGGTTGAGTACCTTCGACTCCTACGTGAGAAGATGTCACGCTCCATAGTGCTAATGAAGCAGAGGAGAAGAAGAAACATAAACATTATCACGACAAGAAAGCAGTAGGCAGAAAGTTTGAGGTGGGAGACTACGTACTCGTCTTCCAGGCAAGAAAACTAAACAAGCTCCACAGTGAATGGAGGGGTCCAGCAATCTTAACCAACAAGATAACAGATGTCATGTATGAAGTAGACATGGGATCAGGACAGAAGAGGAACTGCACCTTTGACGTAAATGGTTTGAAGGCATGACACTCACCAGCACTGGCCGTTTTCTTCTCAGTCGATGATGACACAATGAGGACGCAATAAAGAAAGAAGAGGATCGACATGACAACACATTGACCCACCTACAGGAAGCAGAACTCCTGGAACTGAAAAAAGAGTTTGCCGACATCATCAGTGATGATCCAGGTAGAACAAACCTAGTGAGTCATGTTATTGAAACCGAAGGAGCCAGTCCAATCTGCTTACCTCCGTACCGATTACCCCATGCATCACATGAATTTCTTCGGAAGGAAATCAAAGAGCTATTAGGAATGGGCATCATCACCCCATCCAAAAGTCCATGGGCAGCACCCATGGTTCTAGTCCCAAAGAAAGATGGCAGCAAGAGGCTCTGTATTGACTGAATCTCGTTACCAGAGCCGATCCCTACCCGATACCGAGGATCAAGGATTTGATCGATGACATTGGCAGAGCAGAATGTATCACAGCGCTCGACCTCACAAAGAGGTATTGGCTAAGTGGGGACCAAGAATTCTAGGGGATTGCATTAGGTTGTAGTATAGTAAATGCATTTGTAAGAGTGTTGGCAAGAAGGTTAGGAAGGTTTGCTGAGGATAGGTTTTTGACAGAAGAGCACAAGCTGGATTTAGGAGTCAGAGGAGATGTTTGGACCAGTTGTTGGTGTTTAGAGGAGTGAGGAAGAGGGAGAAGAAGCATTCATATCTGGCCTCCCTAGACAAAAGTAAGAGGAAGATAAGAAACTATGTGGGAGGAGAGGTGTATTATGTGAGATAGTGGAGCAGGGGAAGATTTGGGACATTTCTTGGTAATGTGTGAGAAATTTGAGATGGGTCAGCTGGTACTGGTTGATGAGTTGCACAGAATTGTAGTGGCTGGGACAGTGACTGGATGAATATAGAAGGTGGGTAAGGATGGAAAGGTGGCGTTGCTGTTGGGCAAAGGTGTGAAGGGAGTAAGTGATGCAGTGATGGAGGAGGTGGGCAAGTGTGTTATGTATTGGGTAGAGAAGTAGTGGCAGAGGAGAAAGGAACTGTTGTATGGTGAGCTGATGAAGTCTCCTCCCTCCCCCCACCTTGAGCAATGGGACACTCATAACTACTGTATTAGTATTATGGATATTATAATTACTGCTGATAATATAGAGTGTTAGTTACTGTTACATAGTCTCACACTGTGCTGTTGTATATGTGGTCGCCTTGACAGGCTCAGCAGTTTCAAGATTAAATTATGATTGCTTAAATCATGAATAATTTACAATGTGTAGAAGGAAGGGAATTCATAAACTATCTCAGAGACTTAGTTAGAAATAGCCAAGTTTTATTTGCTGATTCAAGTTGTTGCTGGTTGTAGTTCCATATTTATTGCCTTCATGAACATGCTTCCCATCTCTTCTCTCGTGTTATACATTAGGACTATTAAAGATACAAACATACAAGGTAGCAATGCTTCCACTCACACACACACACCACACACACTTACCCCACAAAAAAACACACAAACATACACACATTTATCCTCTTCATTAGAGCAGTCACCATCATTTCCAATATGATTCATAGCAAACTACTGTGCACAGTGTGCACGAGACCTGCTTGTACTTTTGGAAAGGATTCCTGTGAAATGAAAATGTATTCATTTTAGTGCAATCTAAAATCTAAGTACATAGGTATTTCTCGTAAGATTTGAGATAATATTATTCAGATATGCATATTCATACCTGTGGCTTCCAGAGTAAACCCACTTTCTTTTTTTAACCATGTGGGCTTCTTTATAAGAATAGTTCTGTTTCTGCAAAGCAGTGCCATTCTCACTTGCCCTTGCAGCCAATTCTCCCTCGAGCTAAGTTGTTTTCTGATAACATTCCAGCCTGCAATGTAAAATGTCCTGTCCTATTTTTTCATGGTGAACGTACATACATAGAATAGACACATAAATATATATGACATGTGAGGCAATATAAACTTTTCTGTCCAATTTCCCTGTGATGGCTCGCTTCGTTTGCCAAATAGATATAAATTCAAGGCATTATGTGGCAAGGGGATGTGGGATGGAGCATGAATACAGACGAAAGTTTAATTACTAGCATTGTTGCCTTAATTCCAAGCCTAGATCTCATTGCTCTAATTATTCTCATATGCTAAGTATAGCTGCAGGCCTTACAATATACACTGATCTTTAAATTCGTAAGATTGATGGTTATATGTAGAAGTAGTATATCTATTTCTCAATTAATCACTACTCCATAGCTAGACAATTCTAAATCTGTGGGCATCGGGGAGTGATGCCAGATTTATTGTCCAAGTTCTCGTGTATCTGTATCAGCTCTCTCATCTGAAGTGCTATATATTAGGACTATTAAAGGTAAGATTGGTAGTATATACAAGGTAACGTTATTTTTCCACACACATGCACACACACACACACATTTCTCCTCTTTGGGCAGTGCAGGATGCAGTATCTCCATTTACATTATGATAAAAGCCAAACTGAGCATGGCAAAGTACTGTGTCAGCACAATGTGCATAGAGGTCCGCTGGTTATTTTGGGAAGTATTCCCAATTTTACCACAAATAAAAATATGCTATTTCTGTAGAGAACTATTTTCATATTTCAGTACAAAGCATATTCATCATAACTGAGGCTTATTCAACCATATTAGTTTATTTATAAGTATATCTGCAAAAGCAGTGCTCTTCTCACTTACCCCATGTATATAGCCTGTTCTTCCTCTGCCCAAGTTGTTTTCTTGTACCATTTCCAAGCCCGCATTATTTAAGACAGAGGTCCCGTTCCTATCTTTTATGGGTGAACGAATGTTGAAACATGTATATATATATATATACACATGGATTGATAGAAACATACTTATATATATAAATATAATGTGCACCTATATCAGCTTTTCCGTCCAACTCCTCTGTGCTGGCACATTTCGCTCCCCAATAACACGTGTTAGAATTGTAAGCAAAGCATTGTCTTGTGAGTGAAAGTGTAATGGAGAAATGGAAAATTACTTTAAGCATGATTACCAATACTTAATTCCTAGGATTGTTTCCGTAATCCCAAGCCTAAATCATATTGCTCTAAGTATTTTCCTAACCAAGTATTGCTGTAAGCCTAATTCTATATAATTATACATCTGTAAATTATTGATGTCATAGTTTTGTATTGCTTGAATTGTTATTCCTTACAGATTGCAAACTGGCAAGGTTGGGTCAAGATCCCACTTGATATTGGGTGCGACGATTATGCTGACCCAGTAGTTTGACATGAATGCTCAGTTTGGCTTTTATCATACTGTAAATGGTGATGACTGCACCTTGCACTGGCCAAAGAGGAGAAATGTGTGTGTGTGTGCATGTTAGAAAACCTGTTCATAGCTATATAGAGTGTCAGAATGAATTTTAACATCCAAAAGAGAAACTTGTTTTCTGTCCAACTCAACTGTGATTGCTCGCTCTTTGGTCGCCAAATCACATTTTTCTAAGTATTGTCCTACTCCAGGCACAGCTGCAAGCCTAACACTGTACACTAATCTTGTTTTTAAAACTTCATCAATATTCTTAATTACATTTCTATATCTACCAGATCTACTATATTATAATCATCTAAAATCAAACATGTTTATGCTCGTAATATATAGAACCTCCACTCATTTTTCACTCGCATTCCTCATCTTTGGAACTCACTCCCTAGTAAAGACTTTCATTATGAATTAGCTAACACTTATTGTTTCTTAATCACTTCATTTCAAACTTTGATCCAAAATAATTCTTATAATTTTCTATGTCCATGTAACAAATGCACTAATATACTATCCACCTCCAACTTCCACAATCTACTTGATTTTGACTTGTAGACCATCAGTATTCTTTCTCTCTAATCACAGTCACCACTCATGGTTCAATTTTTTGTACTGTAAATTAATAAAAGAGCTCTATTGAAAACCACAACAAAGTAAGTTGCATAGCTCAAACTAAGGCACTTAGAAAGGTAGTAGTTAATCTGAAGATTCCTTTCTTTTGATCTTGCGTAGTTAGTACAATGCAGTAGTTACAGATGAGGTTCGAATCTATAGCTATCTTTCAGCTATCGCAAGTTCCCAATATCCATTAGTGTCCATTTCGAACTTCTAGATCTCAAAGTCAACCTTCAAGGTTTCATTAATGGCATACTTTTATGACACTCATTTTCTTATATAAACATGGGCAGATGAAGTGTAGAAGCTTTACCTGAGCCAAAGGAAGTTTCTCGAAGGCGGATGATGTCAAGCGTTGTCTAGCAATGAAGTCTACAAAAAAATAAACTACAGTTGTGATTGATATTGAACATGAATAATTTTTAATGTGTAGCTATAGAGCTAGAATATCTTGCTAAAATATGAGAGGATGGGAATTTATAAACAGTCTCAATAGAGCCATATTTTGTCTGCTGATTTGAGTTGATCTGGTTCTAATTCCAGATTTATTATCCATACCCTCAAGTAAGTGTCACCTCTCCCTCCTCTCAAGTGTTATGCATTAGGACTATTAAAGATACAAAGATTGGTAATACAAGGTAGCATTATTTTTCACTCGCTCATACACACACACTGCAGTCATCTTCATCTCCAGTTGAATAAGCCAAGCTGAGCATTCTTGGTAAATTAATGGGTCAGCAGAGTGCACAGAAGCCTGCTGGTTATTTTGGTAAGGATTTCCAGTGAAATGAAAATTAGTGGGAATCAAATTGTTCTTATGAAAACAGCAAGCAACAATTCTCAGAAGTGGTGAACTTTGAACTCATGGTGATAACAACAATATAGGCATATTGGGAAGGTGATACAATAACACATTAAGGAGGTGATACATTTAAATAGGTATTACATTGGTTACATAACTTACCCCTCCATCCCAAAGTTATTGTGTCCACACAAAGTCATTAGGTTACATAGGAGCCATAACTATCTGGTGGGAGATGGTTACATGTTGGATACCTTGATGATGACGGGTGGTCATTTATGTAGATATATCCTGCCAACTCATCCAGTGGGGGCGCAATGTCTTCCCTGAGCTGTCACTGATATTTCTTTTGGCTTCTCATAGTATATTTTTAGGCAATTGTGATGTACAATCATGATCTTTGTACCTCTGATTATGATAATTAACAGCGCCCATCCTATCAATCAATAAGATCCACTCCATAGCGAAACTAATTTTCTTGGCTCTACCAGTTTTAATGGGATAAACAAGTAGACACGATCACCAACTTTGAATTTTTTTCCAGGCACTTTCTTTCCTGTGGTTATCTTCAGGCGACTAGCAGCAATGTTGCTTTGTGCAATATCACATGTAGTTCATACAGATTTGCGCAATCTTTGAACATACTGAGGTATGCTCAAGTCTGTAGTAGAGAGGTTCTCACCAAACATTAAATCTGAGGAGATTTTCCAAAATTCATCAGGTATGGGGTAAAGCTGGCAGATTCATTTACAGATACACGATAGGCAAATAGAGCCCTCTGTAATTTCACATCCTAGTTGTTCTGATTTTCTTGGCTAACATAACTTTCAAAGTGTGATTCATTCTCTTCACTTGTCTATTACCTTCTGAGTGGTAGGAAAATGTCCGAGTGCAAGCGACACCCAACATTTTACAGAGCTGGTCAATTACTTCACTGCAAAGGTTGTGCCCTAGTCACTATGGAGATGGGAAGGGGCACGATATCTACAAACAATCTCATCAACCAGTATAGTGGCTACTGTTTCACTCTCAGTTTTCTTCAGTGGGAAAGCTTCTATTCACTTACTGAATAGATCAGTTACTATAGAATGTACCGATTGCCTCTCTCTATTTCTGGCAGTGGATCTGTGATGTCCAAAAAGACTGAAAAGGATTGCTTTAGAGGAGCTTGCGAATTTGGTTTGGATGAGTTCTTCTCACTCATATCCTGGCCAATAAAATCTCTCTTCAATCTTCTCAGTTGCTTTGAAGACATCACAGCATTGATGTCATAGAACTGTTCCAGGACAGTCGGCCAAATGCCTGTTGGGATAACAATTTGCTATTTAGGAGAAGAATTATGAGTTTCCATAGATTTCCTGTACAAACATGATGCTTGTTTTTCTGACCTGTGAGTCCAGGAGGGGGAACTCCCTCCTTCACAGCAGTCAATACAGTGATAAGATACTCATCACTTTCCAGGGCATGCTTGATATCAATGCTAACTAAGATAGGTTGAACTGAGAGGATGTCATTTTCTTGCATTTCCCATGATAGAGCTGCGGTTGTTCAGGATAATGCATCTGCAATGCCATTGAGGAGAACCTGACGACTTGTTGATGCTCAAAGACCTATTACAGATTTCGGTGTAGCAGTACTGTAAGGGGTCAAAATCGCTTATGGATAAGCTTGTTTGAACATATTTTAAGCTCAGATGCAAAATCACTGCCCTTCTCAGTCAAAATTTGAACCCATTTTTGAAATTGACATGAAGTAGCTTTTCATTAAGCCTGCCTTACTAGCCAGGCCTGTTTGTTTATCCTCGACTGTAAGGTCTATGTAGTAATCCACTAGTTTTCCCCGAAGTAGAGTAGGAATTACAAGGAGTTGTTTCGCTGTGTCCCACTCTTTAGCAGCAGCTACCAAGGAAAATCTCATCCATCCACAGTTGAACCTATCAAAACTTTCTGCAGTGACTCCTGCTAAAAGCATTCTAGCAGCCATTGACCTCCCACTTCTGACAACAAATGATACCTAGTTAGTTATAGCAGGAATGAATTGCTCGAAAACAGCATGCACACAATTTTCAGAAGGGATGAACTCATGATGGTAACCACAATCTAAATACTACCCAATATGAGCATACTGGGAAGGTGATAAAATAAAACATTAAGGAGGTGATACATTCAAATTTGGTTTATTTGTGTGAGGGATCAGCTCTCTGTTCAAATGATAATCTTATTAGACTCAAGAACCTGTTCAAATCAGTTTGGCAGCATATGCAACACATTCACAATATATTTGCATAACTACCGGGACTCTCCTGACTCAGAGGCCTGACTCCTTTAAATAGGCTACCAGGCGTGAATCGGGTTATTCCCTTACATGGTAATGTGACTACTAACTACAGTTCCTTTCCTGGCCAATCAGAACTGACCAGGGAGATCTCATGACCTACCACTATTGGACGGTATATCTATGTGGTCTTATCAGTTCCAACACTTGTTAGGGTTCATCTTGGTTGAGGAATCCCAGACACTCCCCCCTTTCCTTCCCTGCAGCAAAGTTGGGTTTCGCTGTCCACGCTTGGCCGAGACAATCCCCATTTGCATTGGCCTTCCCTGGCTGGTGGACAATGATGTAGTTGTAAGGTTGGAAGAGTAGGGCCCATCTCGAAAGTTATCCTCCTGTGTCTCGCATTCTGTCGAGGTAGCAGAGACAGTTTGTGGTCTGTGGTAATGGCAGTCAGGTAGACTGAGAAAAGTTTTACTGCCTCAATAATGGGAAGGCATTCCTTTTCTACCACTGCATAGTTCCTCTCCTGGGAGAGCTGCTTCGGGAGAAGAGTGCAAGGGGGCAGTCATTCTTTGCCTCGTCGATTTGGCTGAGCACTGCACCCACCTCAACATCGGACGCATCTGTCTGGACCACAAATTGCCGGTCAAAATCTGGTCCCTGGAGTATTGGCTCATTATACAGGGCATCCTTTAGTGCCTGGAAGACTTTCTGGTATGAATCTGTCCATTCTACTTTGTTCAGGGAGGTCCTTTTGTGTGTAGTGGAGATGCGGTAGTGGCGTAGTTGGGAATGAACCGCCAGTAGTATCCAGTCGGCACCAAGAATGATCTGGCATCTTTCTTTTTCTTCTCTCCATCGTCCATTCTCTAGTTCCTCCTTGTAACATATCTCCATCTGCTCTAATCTCTCAGCTTCTACTCTCTCTCTCTTCTGTCTGCCCTTTTTCTCCTGTTGGTAGCGGTGCTCCTCTTTGATCTCCATCTTCTCTTCTTCTCTGAGAAATTCTTCGATCAGTTTCTTTGTCCCTTGCATTTGTGTAGTCTCTCCATCTGCTCTATATTTGCTGTGAGAGCCTCAATTTGGGAGTCATCGGTCTCTATGATATTGGACTCCCACATTGGCTGATTCCCTGTTATCTCTGTCATCTGGGTTAAGGAAGTGTCCTTTGTCTGATGGTAAATGGTGTTTTCGTCTTGTCAACATGGTTTTCCTTTGGCGATAATCAAAATCGGTAGCTACCACCAATATCAGGGATTGGCCCTCTGTTCAAATGATAATCCTATTAGACCCTCAAGATCTGTTCAAATAAGTTTTTCAAATATTAATTCAGTGACACCATATGCAATGTGTTCACAACACATTTGCATAACTACCAGGACTCTCCTGACTCAGAGGCCTGGCTCCTTTAAATAGGCTGCCAGGCTGCCAACGACAGAATCTTTCATGAAGGATGTTATCCCAAACTTGCTCTCTGCAATCTTGAGAAACCTTGTTTCATATTCTCCTAAAATCACTGTTTGAAGGTAGTCTGAATGGGAAATAGTGGGAAATAATTGAGGACGGTTACAGCATCCTTCATATCACTTTCTTCTCCAATTTCACCTTTCTGATTCTATTAAAGTATCACATGGTGTACAGTCATCGTACCGCCTACTCCTTTTTCCTTATGATGAAAGATAATTTCTTGCAATGGTTGAAGCAAAGAATTGCGGGCCCCTCAATTTGCAACCTCAATCTTGGTGATACAGCTCATGCAAATTACCATAAAATTTCAAGGACTGAAAATTTACCAAAATTCAGAGTCAAACAATGTATTCACTAAATGCTGTATTCTCTGCCTGCATTAGTCTGTTAGCAAAGACTGAGTTTATTTATTTCTCCTCTCATTCTACTTCTCATGATGAGCAAGTTCACCTTCATGACTGATGTTAAACTTGCAGGTAGAATTCTTTGGACCAGGTTGCTATGATGGATCATCCAATCCAATTATGTCGAAGCTTATATTTGAGACATGTATTCTACCCACTCTCCTGTGATAAAAATTTCATTTTGGGTGTATACTCTCTGAAAATGCTTAAGATGTTTCGTGTTGAATTTGGGAGGAGAATTCTGTGTCGATGAAAATCACTATCTAGAACTTGTGTTCAAATTAAAATTAACCTATATTGACCCATTTATGAATTTTGAAAATTGAGCTTGGGTTTGTCCTCTGTCTCATGATCTCTATAGGAGCAGAGACAGCTACCAAAAAGTAGAGAGCGATGGCTCAACTTGGATGTTTGGCATATATCATATATAGCTGTAGCAAGCATTTAGTCTGGTCCTGCTTTGGCTGAACCACTTTTAAATGTTAAGGATTGAATGATCGGGTAGCAGTGCAGTTCATATCAAAGCTCTTCACTACGAAATATATACTGGTCACTAGAAACTATCTCCGCCTCATGCATTGGAATTTTTTATGATGCAGGGGAGCCATATGTAAATCTGCATGAACGCAGGCAGGTGTAAACCAGGAGTGGTTGGCATAGTAAAAAAAGCAAGAAGAGAAAGAGAAAAGTATCCAAACAAGCAAGTGAGAACAGGGTGTATGGTTAGTTAATATAACATGAATGGATGGTGAAGATTCATTCTGACTTAGTCACTCTATTTATCAACACACTCTAACTATGGACATGATTAATAAATTGGAAGTGGCTAATGACACTATACTGGAAATGGTCTTCACCGCTAATATTTGGTTCCAACTTTGCGCCGGTTTGGAATTTGTAAGGAATTTGCTATATATTTCTACATATAACAATCCAAGAAATATAATCTGATGGCATCAATAATTTACACATCTGTGTATAGTATTATGCCTGCAGCTATGCTTAAAGGTAGTACAAAACTTAGTAACAATACTTGGATTTCAAGCTAAAACAATTAATTTTACCATTCACTTGCCACTCAATGCCTAGCACTCAAATCTAGTAGAATCTATATCCCATTTGCATTCAATTGTCCACTGGAAGTCGAGCGCGGTGACGTTGCTTAGAGAACCTAGATGGTCAGCTATTGCATTGGGCCGTTACAAGTTCCTTATCTTTGTTAGAGTCCCTCTGTGTGGCATGTATAATCCATCCTCCTGGGCAAGAGTCCCTCCCTTACTGTATACTTTATGATAATTTTATGATCAATTTATCTTTTAATAGCTCAAAATTCTGAATTTATTTCTAGCAGCAGTGATGTGTGGGGGGGGGGGGGGGGGTAGGGGGGGGGGGTGGGGGGGAAGTGATAATTATACTACGATGGGTTGGGCCAATTTTATAGAGTTCAGTTTTTTATAGTGTTTCTGACACTGTGTAGGTGGTACTAGTGTTGCCTTACAAAGGTTTATTACATTGCTGGTATAGCTGTACAAAAATTCGGACTGTCAATCCGAAATTCTAACAGAATACCCACTATCTTCTCTTCAGTTCTTGCTTTAGCTACCTACCTCTTCACTCTTAGCTATTGGAAGCGACCTTTTTTTAAGCAGAGCTGGTTGGAGTGGGATTGTTAGATTTTTCCGGGTGTAATACAACTAACGTTAGGGGCAGATCCAGCAATTTTTAATAGTATGGTTGTTGTGGCCACAACCTTAACCAAACCTACATATTGCCATACCCATCCACATATAGCAGGCCATGCACCAACACCCACAATTAAGATTAGAGCTCTATTATGAAATGCCAGAATGCTTGCACAGTCTACTGCTCTGAGAAGAAGTAGTTCATCACTGGTTGACAAGTCAGAGATTAATACCCATGAAACAATGTTTCCCCCATTGCCAAACTGTTTGTAAAGTTTATGAGTTTCTGCTTTGCATTCTGTCATCATTCATGAATTTTCAACTTGCTTCATAATTTGTCAGATTTCTGGGTATCACTGTTACTTGAAGCTGCAAATTTGGCAACCCTTGGAAAATGTTGTCCTGCAATCATAATGATAATGTCTATCAACTGCATGCAGGTCAGAAACAGCTCCATCCACTTGCAAATGGTTAATACACAGTCTCTATGGCACTGGATGCTAAAGTTTGGATCTGCATTCAGTTCTCTTTCAAGATTATAATGGTTCCATCCCCTGATCCAACTAGCATTTGATAGAATCATCCCCTGGTCCAACTAGCATTGATAGAAGCAACTCTCTGGATTCCACCCCCTGATCCCACTAGCATTGATAGAAGAAACTCTCTGGATTCCATCCCCTGATACAACTAGCATAGAAGCGGTATTGAATCAGACAATGCCTTCCTCGGATTTGTGCAAGAACTCACCTTGGAGAAGACAAATTCCTTCATGATCTGAACACTGTAAAAACAAGATAATGTAGTAAATATTCTTCCAAGATTCACAGTAAATTTCATAAAAAAACTCTGTGCTATGCATGACAAGGTGACAAGCAAAAATGTTGAATTCTTAAACAAAATAAATTAAAAATAACCAATGATCTTCTGATTCTGTGAATTAGACAGAATCAGCAGAAGTACGATAGCACACTTTTACGGTATGAGCTTGGTTGTCAAGTGCAGTGAGTTTTCTTATCACAATGAATATCATTATCGTTCTGTAATCCATATTCTCTACAAAAAGCATCAGACATAATTTATTCGATAATAAAATTTATTCTCAACAAACCCTCAGCTGATATAATAAAATTACTAAAGCTTTCTCATCCTGGAGCATCTAGTCAAAATATCAAGAGAGTAAAAATTCAAGTAGATTATTGGTCATTGTAATAAAATTAGCTTGAACTTGAATTTTTTTCAATGACACTGACCTGGAAACCTTAAGGCCATGCCCTCATTGATAAGAGATGTCATGAAACAGACATTTAGACACTAATATTTTTTAAATTGCTCAATTAGATCCACATGTTTTGATTTTAATAATGTGTGCCATCTTGGCATTGCTTGGATTCATGTAAGGTCCAGAGATGCATAATCTGCAAAAACATATGGGTAGCTACTTCAGTGCAAGATTGAACACCTTGCTGCTGGACTAGTGGTTCTGATTGCTACTAGCTCCAAAAATACTTCAAGCAGATCTTGCTAAGGTAGTAAACCAGCAGACCTAAAAATCATTAAAGAAACTGAGGAAAAACCCCTTGAAATTCATCTTCAAGAATATATATCAATTCATGTAACTAACAATTTTTGCACATAACTGGTTTCATTCATACCAAGTTCATTGATTACTAGCATGACTGATGACTTCATAAAAAGTGCCAAATATTTGTTTTAGTCAGCTTCATCCGTTCGGGGCCAGTGTTTCAACCGAATGTTTCAGTCTCTTCATCTGTGTGAATGAAAAAGCAAACACAATGCAACACATTTATAACTCTACTAACAATGTGCTTCACACAAAGTGAATGTAATTAACGACTTCTCTGAATGCCATAGTATAAGGATGGTAATAAATCAGACAGATAATGGATAATGGGAGTGGTTTCTCAAGCAGAGTTGAGAGCCACCTAGGAAAGAAATGGCAAAAAATGTCACACATACATAGATCCTCTCACACACCCACCAATAGCAGATCATCAAGTGTCCCTATGACAGAAGCAGAAAAGCAACTGCCACGCAAGGAAAACTGGACAGGAGGGGAAGATCAACTTAGGCAGGATTTTTTAATAATGACCATCCACTACCTTTCATTCTCTCAGCTTCAGCGACATCATCTTGGGGATTGAGGTGAGAAAAGGAAATGGAAGAAAAAAGAGGGAAAATAGAGGAGAGAGTGCCCTTTAGACATCTGATTGGCTAAGTGAGGACACAAGCATGTTTGTGAAGAATTTAATGTTAGAGTCATTTTCAAATCAGTCACAACATTGAGATCCCAGATTACCAAATTTATCAGTTGGGTACAGAACTCCTTGCAGTTGTGGGGAAATGGATATTGGAGAGACAAGGAAGTTAGACTCCCAGATCAAGGAGCACTGACAGAAGTCTACTACCACTGAGATGTGTGGAACTAACATCATGCAGAAGATATCTCAGTAACTGGCAAATGGAGGGAATTGTTTATGGAGGAGCTGCCGTACTTCAATCAAATTGCAGCGATGGAGCTACTGATTCCACTCTCAATGGCTATACAAATGAAACTACACCCTACATTTTTTATCCATGTTTCTGTGCTTTATATACTATAACAAACATGGTATGTCATGAATCATAACCACTCCATGTGAAACTTGTTGCCAACATAATTATATAAATGCATTGTATTGTGTTCTTTTTTTGCCCCTATGAAGACTGAAGCTGAAATTGACAAAAAAGCTGGTTAAATTTTATATATATATGCCCATGTATAATAATTATATACATGACAGTTTTAGTTACCAGAAGACTCCAAATCTTAACCAAGGAAGATTTGCAAGAGAGTCAACTGAATACATCTCATGAGCTTGGTTGAGTATCTTCTTTGCCAGACAACTCTTACTAGGCCTTATTTGGGAAGCACTGTAGTTGATTCTTTGCTGTTTGCTTTGTGGAATTTTACTGTTCTAGTGTTACCCAGCCTGAAAGGAGCAAGATATGTTATGAGCTGATTTGTGTAGTAATCTACACAATATTCTACATGAATAGCTACAGTGAACTATAGCAATGCTTACTGTTTCTACTGATTGATGTGGTGTACAATAAGGCGAGAAAAATAGGTACTAGAAACTGGGAGTTGAACTTTGCAGAACTTGGACTTAACATTGATGATACTGGATGTTTTGATTTGTTATCACCTTCTCAATAATCAACTTCAAATTGTATTCACTCGAAGTTTCGACTAGATGCTCATAAGGAAATTATATATCAAGCTTGAAAAAATTAACTTATTTCAATTCAACTACATGTATATTCGAATTTACTAGTCACCAGTGAAGAAAACAAGACGATACCCATTTACGAGCTAACCATGTTGATGATCCTTTACCATTAAAATTTTAAATCATGTACCCCATACCAGGTATGATTGGTATACATTTAAAAATTTTAAATATCATCTGGCATTCATTGATATAGTCTAGTTTGCTTTATTTTTCAAATAGTCATTACAATATTGTTGTTCGGTTTCAATTTTTGTTCTTGTTCAATTATTGTAAGTATAGTATTAACCAATAAGAGCACATCCAGATATATCCCAGTAATTAAATATTGCATTCCATATATAGAAATCATTAATAGACTCTCTAGCAACATTTTTAGTAATAGGCAATTAGTAATCAACACATGTTGGTTACAATGTTGCATGCCACACCTCCCTTTCTCCCAGGACACTCAGCAAAGTCTGTCAGTGGCCGGATGATAGTACCAGTTCTTGATCTGGTCATTATTTGGTGAGTGGGCATTGGGTTGGCTTCTTTGTTGTTGCTGGAGTCTGTGGGTTTTTCCGGTCCCTCATTCAGGTCTTGGTGATTCCTACTTATTAGTACCCTAGAGGTGTTGACTAGGTATGACCTAGGAATGTCGTCAGCATGTCAGACACAACTTGTCCTTGTCTTCTTGTGTCTAACCATCTGTGGTACTTGGGAATCTTCTGGTAGTTATGGTAGTTTTTGACCTCGGTGTCGTCGATCAAAGTGTTTACACTTGAATTCGTTGTTCTGGAATGTAAACTGTTCGAGATAATCCTATTTTGGTTGGTCTGGCAGTTGAGCGATATTTCCTCTCAATTTTCTTCCCATTGAGAGTTCTGCAGGTAAGAGGTCACCAAGGAAAGGTCGAAAGGATGTTGAAAGATACATGAGTAGGGCTATGTGTGGATCTTCTGATTCTGTCAATATCTTTTTTCACTGCCTGTACCGATCTCTCCGCTTGTCCATTCCTCTGGGAAAAATGGGAGTTACTAGTGATGTGGCATAAATCATAGGATTTTGAAACTCTGCAAATTCATAGGATAAGTATTGGGGTCTGTTGTTGCTGGTGACCATTTCTGGAATCACATGTGTTGAGAATACTGTCTTCAAGGCTTGGATAATGATGAATGCTGTCGTATTTGATAGTTTGATGACCTCTGGATATCTTGAAGTAATAGTTGACATTGAGGTGTATTTTTTTTTAGAGTAAACAGGTCTGATGTCACCCTCTGCCAGGAATAGTCATGCATCCTGAATGTGATGAGTGGCACACTTCTGGATGTGAATTCCTTTACACACTACTAACATTGTTTCACCAGGTCTTGAGAAATTCCTGGCCACCAAATTGATGACTTTGTTCATTGATGGCAACATATACCATGGTGACCGACGTGTAGCTTCTGGAGCATTTGCATTTGCAGATTTCTTGGGAACCACTATCATGCATCCATGGAGTATGAGACCTTTCCCAACAGTAAGTTCTCTGCATTGTATTAAGTAAAGTTTGACTGCCTGCTTGATTTTCCAATTGTCTGGCCACCCATTGTGGCAGTAGTACATTATACTGAACATAGACAGTCTGTTGCTTGGGAACTGCAATACTTGTCCAGTTAACTTTGGCTTGCTGGTAGGTAATCTACGAGCACTTGCATGAATGATTCTTGCATAATTGTTTCACAGTCACACATGTCAGAATCTGTTGGGGAGCTTGACAAAGTGTCTGCTGTATAGAGTAGTTCGCCTGGTAAATGCTAAATGATGTAATCAAAACTTGTAAGGTACAAACAGAACCCTAGCATGCTTGGTGGTAACCTATCCAGGCTTTTCTTTCTCAGAACAGTGTGTGAATGTTGAAAAACATAGACTTGTTGGTGAGGGCAAAAGATTCTGCAGGTGTACAAGGAAGATCACAGATTTTATTTGCTTTTCCATAAATGCAACTCTTGCTGTGTAATATTCTGTAAGGTCTTCTACCAGCGCCATTGTGGCCGAATCACTTTTATGATTAGACAGAGGAAACACTACTTAAGCCCATCATGGCCTTGCACTAAAATCTGGTGTTTAGATGAGTTATCATTTCATCGAGAAAAGCTATTGCTATTGCTCTCCTGTAGTACTCCTCGGGTATACTTGAAGGCATATTTTGTCGATGGGTCTTTTTCACACATCCTCCATGGAAGAGAAGGTTGTGATGCATTCATTTCACCACCAAGCAACACAGCTGAGTCAACTTATGATGTTTATCAACTCCATTATAAACTTCCTTCAAGGCCTCCTTAACAGTCACAATTTCATTGTATGCTGCACAAATATCCTTTGATGACCCTTGCAAAGAAACTGTTTAGTCCCTTATGAACCTAACCCAGCACATGTTACTTCCATGGTTGAAATTGAGTAATGGTAAGAAAAGGTGTGGATGCTTTCTTGGGGAAGACTCAGCATTCTAACCTGGCGTTGTGCTGATCACTTCAAAGGTATTAAATACTGCTGGTAACATTTCTCTGAACACATAAAAACCCTCCATCTCTGTAACCCAACGGTCTTGCATAAATGAACTAGTTGTTTTTTTCTCTAATGTTTGGATCACTTAAATTTGCAATGTGTTTTTCTGACTCTTGTTGCAAAGTAAGACAGACCTTTGTAACTGTTCCATACATGTTACGAATTGCCTATACAGTGCAGGCAGCAACCACACATAGATTAAGTGCATGAGCAGCACAATGGACATAAAATGCCTCGGGGGAAAACATGTCGAATGATTGCTGCAGCCCCGTGACTTACCAGACATGCTTCCAGCTCCATCATATCCTTGTCCATGAAGGTCATTAAGATCAAGTGTAAGAGCTTCATTTTTCTTGTCAGCTATTGCTTGACCAGTAGTCCCAGACAATGCACAAATTCTATAAATTCTTCACGAGTAAGTCCACCTTCATCAGTAAATCTAATGGCTGTTCCAGCTGGGCTGAACCTGTTGCTACATAGAAGCTTTGATTTCTTGCATTATTCTGTTGGATCCACTTTCCAATAGCAGCAATCAGATCATTCTGAATCAATTGGGCTTGATATTGTGAATTTTTTAAATTATCCATTATCAAAATGCTCCTTCAAAATTAAATCGCCTGACTCAATCCAAAACTGAAGAAGTACTTAAAAATTCAAGGGTATTCTGAAAAAATAATAGGATTGACCAATTCACTATTTCCTCTAAAAGCAAGATTTTGTTTTACACAGAATATTACAGCCTAGATCTCAAGACAGCTCTGTTCTATCTGAGGCTTGGTGCTTTGAGTTGTTGTTGAAGAGATAAGTGACCACTCTCCATCTGATCCTTAAATGCCATTGAATCTTTCATTGCCAGTTTTGTGTAAACTGTTATTTGTGCTCCTTTAGAGTATCCTTGGCTCGAGTGAAAGTAGTCATGGGCTGTGTAAAGCTGACCAAGCAAGGAACGGTTGTTGGCAAAACAACTGACTGTATGATAGCGTATACTGCCTTAACCAGAAATGGCCTGTACTTACCATATTCCTGCTTTGTGGGAAATTTATAGCTATCCAATGGACTAAAAGCATTTTGTAATAGCCAGATTCTCTGCTGGTCAGTGACAGACCTCCCAACCACCCAGGGATGCCCAGCCTTTTCAAGATTCTGTCCAGGGGTCAAGGGATTTGCTACATTGGCTCACCCATTGCAAGGTCCAATATACACATTTCCTTTGTGTGGTAAAAATGACCCCCATTAATTAATGATTAAGGTCCAATATACACATTTCCTTTGTGTGGTAAAAATTAGCCCATTAATGATCAAGGTCCAATATACTTTGTGTGGTAATAATGAGCCCCGTTAATTAATGATCAAGGTCGAATATGCACATTTCCTTTGTGTGGTAAAAATCAGCATACCACTGATGCCATGATTACATTGTGGTCAAAGCAGCTGCATGCTTTAGAATTTAGATCACCAGATCACCAGCTGTTTTAGTTGCTAGTTGCTGCTGAACCACCACCTCAGAAGAAGCCAAAACGAATCTGCAAGTGGAAAGATGAATGGACATGCTATAACATGTCATCAGGGACCAAAAACTACCACGCTGTCTCAGTCAGAATAATTTGAGTCTGGCAGTTACTAACCTTGCATTTTTCATTAGCTAGTAAGTATATAGTAGCTAGCTAGTATTATTGGTTTCCAATTTTATGTAAATCTTTTGCTATAATATACAGTACACTGTTTGTGGGAGGGGGGGTGTCCAAGGAAATGACTCAATTGTCCAGGGAAAATTGGTCATATCAGGGGTGGATCCAGGAATGTTGAATTGGGAGGCCCATTAATATTGGAGATTTAGAGGATCTTGCATCAGGGAGGGTGTGGGAGGCATACCCACGTAAATGTAAAAGTGCAATATCAGGCCTGCTATGTGGGCACTGATACTAACCCGTACATTTCTGTGCAAGAGTTGATATACTATCTATAATTATAGACAATAGAATCTGCTCCTGGGGGTGCTTGGGCATGACCCACATTTTTAAAAACCTCTTGACCTTGGGCATGTCTTGGGCCTGGTTTTGTGGAGATGGCTACTCCTGGGCATCATCAGGTCCTATTAGAGACACCTCTAATGCTTTTCAGGTGTTAATTTCCAAGTATTATATGTGTTGATTGCAGGAAATTAACACCTTAAAACATCACCGTGGGCCACTTTAACATCAGATGCTGCACAGGTATAGCCACACCCAAAATATGCCCAAGGTCAAAAGATTTTTTTAAATGTTGGTTTTTCCATTTTACCACCTCCTGGAGAGGAGTCTATAAAGGACAAACACACACACACACACGCACACAGACACACACACACACACAGAGACAGACATTCAGATTGATGTACATGTACTGTAAACTCTGGTTCTTAGTGCCATAGCTTCTAACTGAAACGACAAGAAAACCAGCGCCCCGGCACTTTTTATATAATGCACAATGTTATTCTTAATCAAAATTAACTAGTGCTTAATAAAGATGCAGTGACAAATTCGAGATGATAATTCAGATATCATGTTATCAAGATAAGGAACAAAAAAAGGTCGCCTCCAGTACACATATGAAGTTTCACCACTAACATTACTTCGCATTGTTTGTTTGTTTGGCACATCTACGAGGCACAGAAATTTGAAATGTTTGCTACTTCAGCCATTGTAAGCACACTCTCATACATTTTTAAAAATGACTCCTCAGGCTCTTTTCTCATATCTGTGAATACATCGAAAACACCTTGAATCTGCTGGTATGCTGCAATAATATCCATACTGGTTCCCTGAAGCATAGTTGCTAGTGATGATGTAAAACCAAAAAAATATCTGGCACATTGAAAGGAAGCAATGAATGATGATGAAGTTAGCTGACATAGGAGAACATTTGCTTCAGTTACTGTTTTGCTATCCAACCTGATGTCAGAATCCTGTCTTGAACGAATGTCCTCTAGACATTCAAGCAAAGGCTCATACATTATCTGGAAATCAAACAAAGATGTGTGTCTTTCGACCCAGCGAGTTGTACAAAGCAACTTAACCTTCTTGATTGGAATCAAATTCTCAGTTCTGATTGAGTTGTAGTTATCTATATGCTTCTCTAAATATCCCTGCCTTTTCGGTGAGTATTTTTAAAAGATTCCAAGCTGAGTGATTGTAGATAGCATGCAGTGTATTTCTGGCTGATGATGCTTTTGAGAGAGCAAGATTAGGATCATGGCTACAACAATGGAAGTAAGAGCAAACTTCATGAAATTTGCTGCACAACCATTTAGGTACCCTGCCATATTCCCAGCTCCATCATAAGTTTGTACTTGGCAGTTTTCAGGACGTCTGAGAACTTTAATTATTTCAGAGCACAATGCTTCTCCAGTAATTCGTTCACAAGCGATAAATCTTTCAACAGTGGTGGTACCTACAGTGTAACGTAGGACAATCCCAAGTTGCTCCCAATTTGATTTGTCGGTTACCTTATCAGCTTCAATTGCATATAAGGATCCATTTTCCTGATTTTTTATTTCTCATTTTGCATAAAATCCTTAATGCAAAACAGAAGCTCATTTTGTGCTGTCTTTGAAACATGCTTGGGATTGCGTGCACATGTTTCTAAGTGTTCCTTTAAATCAGTATCTCCAGCATCTACACGAAAGTCGATTAGAGATAGTAGATTCCCTGGATTCAAAGAAGCCTCCTCTTCCATGTGACCACGTAATGCAATTCCTTGTCTCCCACAAAATGAAACACACTTAATTATTGATCCTAAAATTTTCCGATTTTTCTCAATTCTTTTTGCAGTGTGCTCAGATATTGAGTTATCAATCCGGGTCGATGGGTTTTCAGATGTTTGAATAAATGCATTAAGGCGAGCTTCTGACATTTTGTGGTACTCAAGGCAAGAGTGTGCTCGCAAATCGCTTTGGGCATCTTTCCAATTTTGGTAAGCTTTGGTAATCAACAATGATCCTCTTTGCCCATGTACAGGTTTGACAGGAAAAAGCACACATGATAGGCAGTAAATTCCATCGAGGTAGATTTTAAACCATTCATGCTGGCAATACCGCTTCTTAATACCCATAGAACTGTTTTTGTCTTTATAAACTTTATCTGGAAATTTGAAAGTTTTGTCAGGACATCTCTCTTTGAGTAGCAAGAGTTTAGTTTTTTTCTGGTAGGCTAGCACATTCCAGGTAGTCAATGATATCAATAGGACCCTCAGGCTCTGGCCTAACAGTGAGAACTGTACCTCCAACTGAGCCAGGGTTGTGATTTGCTGAAGGGTATCATCAGGTCTCCATCTTTTCTCAGCAACCTCTCCAGTGGCAAGAACAAAGAAATCAGTAATAAGTGTTCTTTTCATCTTGCACTCAGAAAGTCAAGGGTCAGAAACTGAATGGCAGGCCAGCTGTCAATATCACACACACTGCTGCAGCTGTCAACTCATCAATACACAGACCAGTTTGTTAATTGATTATTACAATCACTATCAGTATGATCAACCACTAACTTATAGTAAGCTATAGTGACAGACACTAGCTTTGATCATAATAATGGGATAAATAATTTACTACATATTTTAGGGCCCCCCCCTCCTGTATCCACCCATGAAGGGATTTAATCTGCCAAGGTTGGGAGGTCTACAGTGAGTTTATGGGTATCACATGTCTTGTACAAACCAAGGTCTCTACAATTCTCAGGGACTGACTGGATCATCATCATGACGTGTCAGAAGACAGCAGGAGATTGGCCTTCTCCTATAATGTTATATCGGTATAAAAGTGAATGCATATTTTACTTTCTTGACAATAATTATGCTACTTTGGTTTCTGCCGCTTCCAGAAAAGAGATGATGATGATGAGGTAGTGTCTTGAGACGATTCTATTTAAATAATTATTTCATAATTTAATATAAATCTTCATGAAACTACTAAAGCGTAAGTATGTGGTCAAGTGTGTGGGTAGAAAAAGAATTTTATGGAATTTTAATTAAATTTATTTTCCAACTGGGCTCTTGACCATGTACTTACGTTTTAGCGCCTAATCAAAAAGGTCATTGCATAGAGGAAAGGGTTGGAGGAATTGCAAAGGTGCAAAGGTTTTGGTCTTTGGCCTTAGATTTTTCTGATAATTATTATCAGACAAATCATCAACACATTACAAGACAATCAATGTAAACCACATCTCACATGACATCAGATGCAGCTGCATTGCTCTATCATGCAAGTCAGTGTTAGTTTTACTTTGCTATGGCATCTACTCATTTTGGACTTTGCCTGATCTTCCACCTGCTCCTCATCATCCCCTTGACAGCTTTTCATTCCCAAAAATACTTTTTGTAAAGAAAAAAGTTGTAGCGAGGTTTCTTGGCTGAAACAGTGGACTTTGAATTGATGAGAAGTGCTTATTGCCACATTTGTGTAACTGCTTTCAAGCAGAAGAAGATGAGAGAATCTCGAGCTGATCCTGTGTTTGTAAGTCAGTGCCTGACTTCATGTAGTTTGCTATCTAACTAAATAAACTTTCAGTTCTACTCTTACCTGTTCCTTTTATAGGTATCCACAGGATTTTGTAATTGGAAAGATGCACTATGGTATTGAGAAGACATGAGCAAAGTCTAAGCCATCGCCAGGCTGTTGAAATGATCATTAATCTTCCTACGCCTCCTATAAGCGTTGGTGAGCAATTATCCCGTGAGTATGGAAAACAAAGGGAAATCAACATAAGTATGTTGATTAAAATTATGTCAAGTATTCAGTTTTTGGCTAGACAGGGATTAGCCCTTAGAGGTGATGCTAATGAGGGGTGAAAGCTGAAGAAGATCCCAGAGTATAATATTGGCTGAAGAAGAAAACATACATCCCATGACAAACGAAATCTTGAAAGTCATGGCTATGCGTGTGTTGAGGGGAATTGCTAGTTCCATTCAGTCATCTCCATTCATTACCATAATGATGGACTGATGTTTCTGATCATGAGTGGGGCTCAATAAATTATGCTAGCATTTTTTTGAGCATTTTAGGTGTGCTGAAGCACTGAGAATAATGCCAGCATTATAGGCAGAATTTTTACTGATTCCAAGCATTATAGGCAGGATTTAAAAAAAAAGTTAATTTTTGAATACATGATGCAAAAAAAGCAGACTGGATCACAAGTTTAATTTTTATACAGCAGATATCTATGCACACAAAATGTAGTGTATGTATATATAATTATATATACATCTATCACTTAGCATAGTTAGCACACAGCTACTTGCTAAGTGATAGATCATAGGCGGAGCAGTATATTATCGAGTGGCTAAGTCAGAATGAAACTTCACCTGAACCTAAGGAAGCTTCTCCACCGTGGGATGCTGCGCTTCTCCCACGATTTATTTTTTTAACATTCGCGCTTTTTCCCCAAATCATTGTTCTGCTGTTTCAGAAGCAGGCTTTGACTTTTATCTTTCTCTCCTTTTCCGAAGTCTATTTTCTTTATCCATTGTGGCAAATCAAGTAGCTAGCTGTTCTGCTTAAAAAGATTTGGAATCTGCAGCTATGGTTTTAGTATGGACCTATCCCTAATCACACCTCCAAAGCTATAAATCTGTGGGCTTCGGGGAGTGCCAGCTTGCGTTGTAGTTTTCACAGTAAATCAGTAGACTCCATCCCAAAACATTGCAGCTGCTGTGGTTTGTTTTTACAGCACACTCTTATTAGTCAAGAAATGTATTGTAAACCACAACAAAGTATCAAGCTAACCAAGCTTAAAATTACTCTGATGATTTTCCATCATGCCAGTAATTTTAGCGTTTGCTTTCTCACAGCTATCTCATCTTGTGTCATGTTTCAAGGTTCTAGATCTCGAAGGCAATCTTCAAGGTTTAGTTAATAGCATACTTTTATGGCGCTCCTTCCCTTGTAGAAACATGGACAGATGGAGTTTAGAAGCTTTACCTGAACCTATGGAAGTTTCTCGATGGTCGATGATGCCAAGCGCTAGCTAGCAAAGAAGTCTATAAAAATAAATGACTTGATTTTGAACATGAACAATTTTCAATATGTAGCTAGATTTCTTGCTAGATAGAGCTAATATATATATGATTTAGCACTCGCTCTTCGCATACTTCACTAACCTCTGCCTCATTAAAGTTGTGCGAGGCAAGTTGATCCATGCCGCCTGTATTAGGTAATAGCAGGTAATATTTACTCCTTAGATTAAAACAATGCCCCTGCCTGCAGTGATAACTAGGGAATAACAACACCAGACTGTTATGCACTTACACGTTCGCTGGCCTGCAAACCCTAACAATTCTCTCTCTCTAACATGGCCACTGTTTTACTTGGCAGTCTCTTTACGATATAATATACTACTCAACTCTTAACTATTGTCATTTCAAGGGTTTTGCTCTACAGAACTCAAAATTACACAAGAGTCCAGACTTTGCCACCCACCAACTCGAGAGGTCAGCCTCCTTTATTAAATAGGTCAGCTTCCCTCCAAGGGAAATGACCTTATATGGTAGCTGTAAAGATAAAACTGGAGGTGGTGATCATGTGGCTCTTTTATGTGCTTGAAAGTGAGAAATGCATGTATATAGTTATGCCTTGGGCATAAGAAATGGTATTTCAGGCTCATTATCAAAATGACTAATTCGCTCATCAGGCTTTTGACTTTAAATACAGACAAAAGGATTGGCAGTCATCTCTAAAATGGGCATTACTGGTATAAAAGTTTCCAGTTCTAAATATTGAAGATATGAAAGGAGAAATATAGCTACAGCTTATTCAGTATTAGCAAACAAGGTGATGTCGAGTGGACATGACGATCAGGAACACTTGTCTACCTTTCTCACAGTCTTGCTTCCATCATACATTCCACATAGCAACCCAGCTGTTATTGAAAACCCACTCTCCCCCCTCACCAAGATCTTCCCCTGTGCAATAAGCAAGAACTCAACCAACACCACAATGACCCCTTCTTTATCCTCAGCCGACAGAGGATGTGGCTTCTTCTCCAACTTGTCCACGTGGATTATAACATTTTTCAGGGTACGAATCCTCGTTCCATATTTGTTCAAGGCGATTTGCTTTACCTGATTACTATCTGTAGCTAGAAAAATGTGAGTCGTGTTCTTGCCAGACAGCTCATCTGCAGCATTTATTGCACAGCGAAGAGACAGTTTCCATTCTGAGTGGTTGCGCATTAATTTTGGAATTTTATTTGATTCAACATGTGGCATTTTTGCAAAACCTGTTCTCACGTGAACTGCCACATATGGCAAGTGGTTCAGGTCAAGCACCTCTGCAGCTGCAGACATCCGTTCAATCACCTCATCATCCAGCTTGAATAAGTAGCGGAACACAATACCAACCATATCATCCAGTTCATTGTTGGACAAATTCAAAAATCCATGCTGTTGCATCCCATCCATTAACCAGTTAGGATTATTTCCATTTCTCTCTTGATCCAGTAATGAACATGGCTCCAAGTTTGTAGAAAGAATAACATTTGTCGCATTGCTACCAATGATCCTCATGTAATTCTCCATAGTGTCTTTAGACTTGTCAACTCTTCCTCCAATAACGCTCATAAACGTGAAGTGATGTGGACCAATGATATCATCAGATTTCAACGTCCCACTTGCACGCCTTTTCAAGAGGTCAATGACCATATTGTCCCTCCAATTGATCATGTGTGGATGGAGAAAATCACCTTCCGAATAAGCCGGCCAGACTATGAGTAGCCTGCGTCTGCTAAGCATGGCAAGGAGGAGGCTATAAGTAATGCCCCTAATCCGATCCCCAAGTCCACCACAGTACATGAAACTACTACACCACCACACCAGTGTCCTTCTGGAAGGCGACTTCCTCATGGTACCATGGTAAGATACGTAGTTCTCTAAGGTCTTGAGAAATCTTTCATACTTCTTTAATAGCAAGTCAACTTGTGAATAAACACCTCCAACAGGACATTTCAAAGGGATCCCACTCAGCAAGTCATTTTGAAAGGACCCTGACACCGAGGTAATTTCAAAGTTCTGGGAATCGGTGTTTGGCATATATTGATTCTGGAAGAAGACATAGTTGGTCCAGATTATAAAGATCAACAAAAACAGCGATACCAAGACGAAATGCTTTACCGCAAATTTCGTTGTAATCCTGAGCGACTTCATCTTGTCACGAGACTGGAGGTGATCACGAATTCTTGCCAAGTACGTTCGCGTAAGCACATTTCAATGCACTCATTTATTTTCTCTGCCGCGGAAAATTTGAGCAAAGCCGTAGACCGATCGTTGTATGCTTCCTGGTTTTTTCATATGCGTATGAACTGAGATTTGTTTGTTAGCTACCTAGTTTGCTGTTAGCATTTCTGTTATGGTCTGTTGTCCATGCAACCGTTTGTCGCTGCATTAGCTGTGCGGTGGAAGAAATCATGTACTAACTGCCTGCCCTCCCTTATCGGCTATTGTCGGAACGCAGCTACTCCCTTCAATGGCCTTCAGTCCTCCACCGTAAACAATTCCGTTCCCACCCCTGCCTCTGCCTCTGGCCTTGATTTCTCCAATGTGGCTAGTCAGCTCGCCACATGGCACCTGACGACCCCTCCAGCCCCCACCGTTTTGTCCGACTCCCATGATGATGCCTCAGGTTCCAATTCAACCCCTTCCACCGAGTTACCCCAGTCCCAGGGGGCCATCTCTCTCCCCTCCCTTGTGGTTATTCTGGGGACAAATTCTATAACACTCCACTGTTACCGGAGTCCACACCATATCCCAAAATCTGCTGAGAGTGCTTGGGCCAGCGTTGTGAAGTATTAACCTCTGAAGTTCCCTGTTAACGCTGGGTGCCTGATGAGAAAATTTTGGACCATGCAAAAAGGGCAACTTCTTGCTATTATCAGAATCACTAAACAGAGTTATTTGAGGGGGAAATTAATTTAGTATGATATGTTATGACTTGATGCAAATGATAACCAGATTTTATACCAAATCTCCAGATTTTTCGAGGATTTTTGGGGGGATCTCCAGATTTTCATGACTCTGGGGTTGGCAGGTCTGCGAGTCCACACCATATCCCAAAATCTGCTGAGAGTGCTTGGGCCAGCGTTGTGAAGTATTAAGTGCCATCACCATAGACCCCTATGCCCTGACCCCCTGGATAAAGTTTTTCATATTACCTCAGTGTATCCTTTCCAATCTGGAGAGGGGTGGCCGGTGCCATTGGCGTGATGCAGAGAGCACCGTCAAGGCTTGGATGAGGAGGTGGAGAGCTGGTGATTTTCTGGGTCTATGGTCGGAGGTTGAGTTGATGGAGGGCTGGCTTAAACATCGCCATAGGAGATCAAGGAAGACTTTGCAGGAGTCCAATGCCAGACGTGCTCGTAGGGCAACGGAAGATGGCCAATGCAAGAAGGCCATGCAGGCCCTTATCTCAGATGGTCTTGCCCCCGCTTCTGCTGAGGTTTACTCCGAGCTGCTGTCTAGGCACCCCCAAGTTTCCCCTCCTGTCATCCCCGTTGATCCAATTCCGCCTCCCATCCAGATCTCCACCAAAGGAGTTGCCAGAGGTTTGAAATCTTTCCCAAATGGTTCAGCTCCCGGACCTTCCTTTTTCAGGGCCAACCATTTCAAGGAGGCTATAATTTGTCCCTCCCCAGACTATGCTAATAAGGCCATTCTGGTTCTCAAGGTTGTCAACCTTCTATATGCCACCTGAAGTTGTGCCTCACTTATGTGGAGCCACCCTTTATGCCTGTAAGAAGAAAAGTGGTGGGCTTCACCCGATCGCTGTGGGTTTTTATGTCACCTGGTCTTCGAATGCATTTCACGTGCCGTGCAATCTACTGCCGTCAGCATCCTGACTCCAACCCAAGTGGGTGTTGGAGCGCTTGTGGGCTGTGAAGCCATTGTTCACTCCATGGCTAGAGTTCAGATGGACCCCAACATCCAACCCGAGAAAAAATGGACTTCACTCCTGGACTTTTCCAATGCCTTCAACTGTGTGGCAGTGAAAAAATGTTCCAGGAAGTGAGGCCCCGCATTCCCTCAATGTTGGCATGGCTAGAGATGTGTTATGGAGACCAACCAACTCTCCATCTTGGTAACCACAACATCTCGAGTTGCTCCGGAGTCCAGCAGGATGACACTTTAGGTCCTTTGGGCTTTTCCTTGGCTGTCAACCCTACTGTTGAGTGGATATGAGACCAAGTGTCAGACCTCCAAATCAATGCCTGGTATCTTGACAATGGAATGCACTATGGAACTGCCAATGACTTCAGTGCCGCCCTAGCTATCATTGAGGAAGCTGGTCTTCCCCGTGGACTTTACCTGAATTGGGCTAAGTCTCTCCTCTATATCCCAGAAGAAGATGCACCTCTTCCCAACCCCTTACCTGCTGACATCCCATTATCATGGGATGGATTCGTTCTTCTTGGTTCTCCCATAGGCCTGCCCTCCTATTGCAAAAAATACGGTCCTTCATCGGGTGACGAAGGTACAGGAGGTTCTGGCTAGGCTCCCTGACGTCCAAGACTTCCAGATGGAATGTATGCTCCTTTACTCTTGCTTAGCCCTCCCCAAAGTGACCTTTGCCCTCCGTACCACCCTCCCAAGCCATATCAGTGGTGCCACTGGGGCTTTTGACGATGCTATGAGGGAAGCCGTTTCAGACAAGGGGCCTTGTCAGACTGGGCTTGGCTGAAGGCTTCCCTCCCCAGCCCCCTTGGAGGTTTGAACAACAGTAGGAAGGCCACCCTTCATGCATTCATAGGATTCAATATATCCCTTGTAACTAAGATACTGAGGCACTCCACTGACGTCTCCCATTTCTTGGCCCCTGCTCTGGAAGACCTGGCTCAGTTTGCATGTAAACCAGATTGGCACTCACTTGAGGATGTGGATGTCTTCCTCTGGCAGTGATCCCTCTCTCACACCATTGATCTGGCTTCTTTTGACAACCTTTTGGATAGGGCACAGGACTCACTCACGATCTAGGGCATTGCCTCTCTCCACTCCCATCCTCCATTCTGGAGACTGGTTAAATGTAGTCCCTTGCCAAGCCCTTGGTCTCCATCTCCATGACAGGGAGTTCCGTTGTGCCTCCAATACTGGCTGGGGTTGCCGATGATGCAGTAGAATACACTATGCTCCATATGTCAAGCTGTGGCTGATCCACATGGTAACCACCAAGTCGAATGTTGCGGTAATGGGGACCGGATCTTCTGGCACTACTCCTTCCAGGATAACGTTTTTCAACTGCCCAGTCAGCTGTGTTGGTACTCCAGAAGGAAATGCCTGTCCTGATTCCTGGTTCCTGCAGCCACCCGGCCGATGTGTATCTACCTATCTGGAAGAGAGGTTTACCAGTAGCTCTGGATATCATCGTGATAACTACTCTCCAGAGGTGGACCCTAGAAGGGTCGGCCATCACACAGGGTCATGCGCTCTCTGTGAGCCATGAGAGGAAAATAACCACCCACGCTGAGGCTTGTCACTCTGTTGGGGTGTCCTTCACTCCAATGGTAGTTGAATCCCTGGGAGGCTGGGGGGATGAGGCAACCAAAGTCATCATGACCATTGGATGGCGGCAGGGTCAGAGGCTGGGCATTCACCAGCTGGTGTCATTTGTTTCAGAGGCTAGCTATAACCCTGTGGCGAGGGAACTCAGCTCTTTGGATGAACTGGCTCACTATCCGAGCTCCCGATGTGGATGGGATCATCTGATTTTAATCTACCATGTATTCATATGTATTATCGAGAAAAAAAAGGTGGGGGAAAGTACTTCCTGTCGTCCTGCGCATATAAAGAGCTGGCGATCCTAGGGCAAGCCTTCAGCCAGTTGGCTGGGTTCTACTTGGCTTGTACACACTGCACAAGTCAATCTGCATTGGTTGCATCCACACTGAAGAACTTGCTCCCTATCCAAGCACCTGATGTAGGTGGGATCATCTGACTTTCATCTATGTTTTTTTTGGTCATTTTTGAATGAAAAGGAGCTCAGTAGCAAAAGCTTTACATACATGATAATATGATAATGTAGATGGGGGAAAAGGTTGAAGTTAGGCTAAGAATTGTTTAATAAGTCGTTTTAAGGAAGAAAGTGAGGACAAGGATCTAATGGAGGTTGGGAGTAAGTTCCAGAGAGCTGTGGCAGAGGGAACAAAGGAAGACTGCATGGCTGCAGTGTGCGAGAATGGGATTATGATGTTCGATTTGAGGTATTGGCGGGAAGACATGAGTGGAGTAGGAGCTAATTGGATGGAGTCTGGAGGAAAATTGATTGTTTATTATTTTGTAATATTAGAAGGAGCTTGGCCCGAGCACGTCTATTTGAGAGTGTAGGAATTTTAAGGGTGGAGAGGAGGGATGCATAGTCAGAAGTCCATAGGTCAGTACAGAGTCTGAGAGCTAAGTGTTGAACATGTTCTAAGGATTTGGAATTACAAGAAGAGGGAGGAGGTGACCACACAGCGGAACAGTAACTTAGATGAGGGAGAACTAATGTAGTGTAAAGTTTAGTTAGTGTATGAGATGGTAAAAGTTGCGATAAATTAATCCTACTGTTTTCCTTGATTTAGTGCATTCTTTGCTAATTTGTAGGTTCCAGGAGAGGTTAGAGGTGAAAGTAACTCCTAAGTATGTAAGTGAAGTGACATGTTCAAGGGGACTAATGGAAGATGAGGATGCGAGGGGTTTACGAGAGATCATCATGTACAGTACTTGCTTTTATTGGGGCTAATTATTAGGAGCTGGGAAGATAGCCATGATGATATAATGTCAATGTCTGATTGCACTGAATCTAAGGAAGAGGTGGAAGAGAAGGGATTGGGAGAGGAGGATGTCAGGCTGCATAGGCAATAGAGAGTAAAGTGTAGAAGATTTCGAGAGTGGAAGCTTTGCAATGTCCAATGTCGTTAATGTAAATAACAAAGAGAAGAGGACCAAGAATAGATCCTTGAGGTACTCCAGAGGATGCATGACATGAAGAAGAGTAAACACCAGAGATAGCGACACTCTGTCAGGCCGTAAGATAGGAAGTGAGGGCCAACAGGAGGCGAGAAGGAATATTAAGTGAGGACAGAGTGTTTAAGAGTGGTCTATGCGGCACAGAGTCAAAAGCTTTCTTGACGTATAGAAAGACTGCACAGGCAGACTTAAAAACTGCATGCACATGCATGTACGTGAGTGTGTGTGCGTGCAATGTTCTCAGTAAAGGCCAATAATTACTATGCGAGTGTGCGTCATTCACTCGCGTCTTCATGATGCAGCAGTTGGGAACTTATGGAGCTATGGCCTTCGGCCAAGCTAGACCAGATAGAGAACTGTTGCTATGTTTATACGCCGTACATCTGGACTTCTGAAGTTCGTGCAGTCGCGATCTTCGTTGTTCTACCTTTACCTCAGCTCTCTCCTCTTTGTTCTCTGCAGAAAATGTTTCCTGCGCATCTGTAGGTAGCTAATTAGCAAGAAAAAGACGCAAAAACAAACTCCATCTCAACTACAGCTACAGTATATCGTTTTGACTGACTTTGGTATAATAGGCTGATTATTTTAGCTTCATACGGTGCTAATGAATGCGCATCGGCATTTTCCTGACCCCATGGCAACAGTTTAAAAAGGGGGGAATAAATAAACCACTGTGGTATCCAGCCACCCCCCCCCCCTAAATGAAACTGTGGTAGGGGTGGCAGACCATTTTCTTTTTTTAAATCTCTAATTTTTTCTCCTAACTTGCATTTTAAGTTTCAACTCATCATTCTTGAGTTATGATACTTTTTAGCCACCCATTTCATTGTATACAACTCAAGAAATGAAGTGTTTAATTTTTTTTGGTGGTTACGACTTCGGAGCTCCATAAATTCTGCACCCTTTACTCTATGACATTGACATATAGCTCAAAAGATAGATCTCTTGCAGTCTCTGTGCTCTCTTTTGATACTAAAAACTGTTAAGTTCAACCATACCCAAGTTACATGCAGTCAAAGTTGGAGCCCTCAAACCAGCCTTTCTGCATTTCTAACTCGTAATGGAAAGTACAAGATCATTTGAAATTAGTATCAGTGGCTAGAAGCTACAATATTCAGGGGCAATACATAAGTGGGAGGGCCAAAGTCAATGGGTCCCCAGCTCAGGGATGTAGGAAGCAATACATAAGTGGGAGTGGCCAAAGTCAATGGGCCACCAGCTCTGAGCATAATGGCCAGCCGGAGTCTGTGGCCCACTCAAGGGCTCCAGAGAAGCTGCAGGTTGTAGATCTCTGAGATGGCTTCTCAGACATCCTTTTTTTATTTGTTTACCTTATAATTCATAAAGACTCATTAGCAATTTCATTTTTTGGTGAAACACGTTCTAAAAACAACAATATACCTTATTAAGAACACAGGATATTCTATATTTGCATGATAGAACTGAAGCAACTATCCTGTTCCAAACATTTTAGCTGAGACGGGTTGCAAAGTATCGCAACGCATTGCTCAGCTGTTCCCAAACGTGACTATCGCGTTCACTTTGAGCTTTGATCCCAGAATTCTGCAGGGAAAAAATCATCCTACTTCAAAATCAAATATATAGTGACAATAAAAGCTTCATAATTCTTTAACTTGACTGTAGGATATACTGGTACATGTATTGTACAACTTGAAGCAGACTTTTGCAGGTTAATTGCATAAGCATTCTTACACAAGGGTCTGATATTCAACATGCTTCAGTGACTATCACATAACATTCAACAGGATCAGTTGATGCACTTTTGTAATATAGATATACATGATAAGCAAATAACTCTAGAAGTTACCATGTGTTCATCATTTACTGTGACAAACAATTTAACAATTTCAATAGGAACCAAATCATCAGTTCTTTCTTATAACATGACAAATTTGCACATTGTTCATTCTTTGCTGAGTCATTGTGCTCCTCAGGTATGTCTTTATTCTCTTCAGAACAGAATTGGTTCTTTCTGATGTTGCTGATGTTGCTGGCACAGTGAGGTATAGCTTGATAAGTTAGTGGACTTCATTCAATAGCTTCTGGATGACTGGTTCAGCACTCAAAACCTGGCATATTGTTGAATTACTGGTGACTTGTCTTACTTTGTCATCCTGCTTTATGACATCTGGTAGCAGTTTTAATTGCAGTTCAAGGCGCTGGAAGTCCAGGTCATTGTTGCACAACTCCTTGATTGATTGATTATTTAAACTTCTTGGTTGTTAGTTGATTGGATCAATACATCTTCTACATCTTGTAAGAGCTTCACAGTAGGCTAGTCAAATCTTCTCTCTACTTCCCCTATAAGTGAGTCCGAGACTTCAAAGTACTGAACTTTGTAGTGCTGCTTAATAGAATCAAAGCATGTTGGTTCTGACCCACTATCAAGTCTCTGTGGTGCTATTTTATACCTGCGCATTGCTGGTTTCAGTTTTCCCTGTAGCCTCATTTACAGTAGCATCATAATAACCTATTAAAGGTAGCATCTGTGCATTGAGCTTGGTAGAAGTCCTTGGTTAGACTGGCTGCCTTTACAGCATCATGCATTGATGTATTCTTTGCTTGAACAGTCTTGGAGAGTTGTTCAGCTGCACCAACTATGTCATTGTGTGACAGTTTTAGTCCAAAGAATGTACTGAACGTTTCCTCAATGCCAATAACCCACCATCTTGCTTTGCATACTCATCATATCCTGTGCTGACTTTCAAGTGTGTTAACAAGAGTAGTGTAGTTCTTCAGTACCGAGTCCACAGCAGCAGTCCTTACAGTCCATCTAGTTCAGCACAGAGGTTTGAGGGATCGAGCATTACGCATGCCCATTTGAATAGATGTACACGCATTGGATGAGTTTTGTAATCTCTGCCACCAAATCAAGAGCATCACGCACAGGTTTGCACTTTCATGATGTGTTTTGCAAGCACAAATTGATGCAATGTGCAAGACAGTGAACTTTGATGGCTGCCTTTTCTTCCTGTAGAATTTGCGTAGCTAGACCTGTTCTGTGCCCTTGCATGTTACTAGCACCATCATATGCTTGACCACAACAATTGTTTGATAGAGACAGTAAAACATCTGATCAGAACATCCTTCAATACTTGACAAAGGGTATCACTCGCCATTGAAGGGACTTCAACAAATCCAAGAGGCTCTTCAAAGACTTCATACTTGTTATTAACATACCTTATTGATATATATGTTGAACTGCTTGTTATATGACACTTTGTCTGCAATGATGCTATACCAAGTTTGTTTATTAATGTCACTTAGAAGTGACCTAAGTACTTGGTTTCCAAGTAGTGTGATCAGCTCATTGATTATTGGAGGAGACATGCATTTTTTATCCTTGAGCCATTGCTTCAATTCTGGAATTTCGGACTGGAGAAGCAGGAGTAGCTGAATCAAGTTCTCTTCAATTTCTTCATGTCCCCTGAAAGTCCTTGCCTCAAAAGAAATCTGAGGGATTCTATTTGAATCAAAAGTGCTTGGCGATGATCCATCTGTGCTCTTTTATGTTGCTCGCTAAGTACAACACCAACATTCCTCTTGTCTGCAGTCAATTTCAGCACAGACTCTTCTATATATGTGCAGAGTACTGTGTAGTGTTCATGTTCTCCGGATTTTTCAGTTGCCTTTTTCTAGTTACTGAATCTTACTACTGTTGTGAAAGCTTGTTCAGCATTCTTGCTGAAACTAATAAGGTGTCTTCTCTGTGCTGCCCGACAGAGATAGCAGAAGGTTCAGTATAGGTGATAAATATACCTCTTTGCAATGAATGTTATGTTTCTAGAGGCACCACTTTTTGAAGTGAACTTCCTCTTTGATTTGCAAGGGACAGCATCATCTGTTGGCTGATAGGCCTTGTTGTCGACTTGGCAGCAGATAGCTTTGCAAAATTGTGGCTGTGCATTAGTAATCATAAGGTTTGATTCTTCATCTCCACTTGTATTGCCTGCTTCCAAATTTATGTCGTCATCATGACCTTATTTTGAAGATGTGCTTGGCTGATCAACAGATGGTACATTAATAATGTCACAGGATCATTATTAGCGAACTGGATTCTGTTGCTAAAGATCTACTGTAGTCAGCTTTGAAGAAAGATGTGATTGCATTTTATCCATGTCCTTGATGCGTCTTGCATTTGATCTTTTTTCCTTTGTGATGGTTGCACCAGCTCCACTGTCTCTGGACAATGAACCAGAATCATCATCATATTCATCATCCTTCCCCTCAAAGTTTCTTGGTAATGCCCTCTTCATTCTTGTCAGATTCACCAGTATAATTATGCCATTACTTTACATAAGCTACTGGAAAATAAGCAAGTGTTTAGTCCACCACCAGTATTGTATTGGGAAACATGGGAAAAACATACCTTAACTTTCATTCCATGGCATCATGCTGCAATGATGATGTAGATTCTGCACAAATATAATTGGAAAATTCCAGGAATTCTCTCTTTACATGAGGCACCATTTAAGGATACTTGCAGTACAAGTGGGGTGTTATGAAAATTACACTTCTTAGAGCTATGCCCAAAAGTGGGGGTGCTAAATGATATGATGGTGAAAGTATAAGTAGGCGCTAAAACGTCAAGTGCGCGGGTGGAAAATTGATTTTCACCTGCCGCGACCACTTACTTGCGCCAGATGATAACATTCAGTGTTGTGTAGAGGAGAGCTTCCTCTAGCCAATTTCAATTGTCTTGCACTTTCCAATTAAGAGTTAGAAATGCAGAAAGCTTGGGCAGGCTGGTTTTGAGGGGGCCCAACTTTGACTGCATGTAACTTAGGAATGGTTGTGCAACAGTTTTTAGTATCAAAAGAGAGCACACAGAGAGATTGATATTTTGAGGTATATATCAAGGTCATAGAGTGAAGTGTGCAGAATTTATGGAGCTCCAAAGTCATAATTTCAGAACACTTTGTAAACCTATATGATTTAGGTGTTTTATATACTTATTTACCACGAAAGTGTAATTTATTTTAATGCATTGATATCACATAAAACTCAGTCTAATTTTATCTTTAGTAAATAATTTTTATATACTCTGAAATGTCTAGCATTGCTCTGCATTTTGAATACATTTTTTTCTACTCCAGTTATTTTCTGATGAGATATAGTCCATCACCTGACATCAAAAATGAATGCGCGATAACATTTTTCAATAAAACCTTTGTATTCATAAGATGTATCTGTAGGTACTCTGTAAATGACAAGTGTTGAAGACCTACAGTTGGGGAGCAAAGCATTTATAATATTTTTTATAATGACCTTAGTGGTTTTGCCCATATTGCAGTTAAAGTTGATTGCAACACCACTATTGTAACATTATTGGAAAGCACACAGAATAGGCTACGTATTGAGACCAAATTCTTTGAAAATAAATCAAGTATTAAAAAGTTATAATGTTAATTAAAACTTCAGTACACATACTAAACACATCTAATGATCCCAGAAGGAGATTCACCCAACACTTCAGGTGAGGCTACATCTCATGCTCACAGGCTGGGAAATGGCTACATTTTGGCAGCAAACTCACCAAATAGCAAGGCAACCAAAGCCAAGGATGGATGAGACCAAGGCTGCTATATTTATACACAACATACCACGCATATATCTTTGTTTTTCTTCTCTCTCCTTTCAATTACCCTGCATACCATGGATATAACCCAGACAGTGCAACAAGATATTTCAGCATTTCTAAATAGAATGTATGGGCCAGATTGTACCGCTAGAGTGCATTGTCCAGCAAAAGACTCAGTCTGCTCGACTTCCAACATCAACGCTGAGTTAATCGACATGCAGTGTCACTGAAGTAGCCTACCAAGATGGGGACATTAGGAATTTGATTTGATGATAGATGATGATTGTTCCTGATAAAGGCTGGAGCATCTCGTCGAAACGTCGAGACAATACAATTTCAAGTTCATTATTGAGAAGGTTATTATGGAATTCTACTTATAGGTCTCGTAGTGGCTGACCATCCCTTCCCACAGACTCGACCTCCCGTTGCTCCACTCCAACACCAACAACGTTGCATCAGCTGATGCAGCAACGTTCCCTCCCAATAAGGGCACAAGGCATTTTAGATAAACATCTACTTATAAACCTCATAGGTTATGCTGAAAGCAACGGAAGAGACCCTCCTTCATTAGAAGTCACAATCAGTGACCTTCCCTGCCCTTTCTGACACTGGCATCATAGTGTGACAACCTAGCTGGCTAACTGGGTTCTCCTCTCCAAGCATGATCACAATGGTCAAGAAAGTTTTGGAGGATGCTGCTTCAGTAGCTTGGGACATGGATGCAACCCTCTATACCTCGAGTATCGAGACACAGAGACCAACTTGGCAGATGTGGTATGCCACAGTGAGTAGTGCCGGTAATACCGTTGTACAAACAACACACAAATAACCACAAAGTACTCCCTTTTAGGATGTGAAGTTGTATGCTACACCCAATTTCCTTCAGCTGAGCCAAGTCCACCTAGCTACCTCAAAGGTTGAGTTGAACATGACCACAACAGAGATGCACATGGGATGATCCAGCTGCAAACAAAGAAAAAGCATGGTTGTACAAGTAGTGACAACTAGGGAGAAAGTAGTGAGAGTGATGTAGAATACCAGGGTGTGGCTGCTTTGATAGGAGGTCGAATTAGTCTCATGCAGCAGTAGGATAGCAGTGGGTAGGGAGCAGTGCTGTAGCAGAGGCAGTAGTGAGGGTCTTGGAAGTAGGTGAGTTGGAATGAGACAAGGGAGAGGAAGAGGGAGAGGCAGAGCAGCCACAGTCATTTTGCACAGCATACCTAGACAGAGGTTGGAACAGGTAATTTCATATTCATGTGAGTATGAGGTACCGTACAACCATTATCACAGATGACACAGCTCCTACTCCAGCACCCTTTACCATGGTGTCTGGAAGTAATCATCAATGGCACCCAGGACACCAGAGGAATTCTTCTGTCATTTTTACTGACCACCTCTTGCAGTTTTTGGTAGACAACACCAGTGAATACACTGCCAAAAAAATCCAAGCAGTTAATGTATGTATATAAGGTACAATCAAATTATAATCTTTTACATATATTTTTTTAATATATGCATAGATCAGTGATCACTTGCTCTACAAGAACTGGAGGCCTGTGCAATTGGATAAATTGAAGTATTTCATACTCTAATTTTGATAATTTTGAACATTGGCACACATACAAAGTCCAACTAACGACTTCATTCTTTCGATTTGTATTCACGCATGACAGATTTTTCCAGATTTTTCATAACCTGCATCTTGGCCTTTTGGACAGTCCGAGGAAGAAAGCTAAGATTCAGTCACTACTGGACTACCTCCTTCCCTCAATTCAAGCAGCACATTGCCATAGATAATCTATAATCACCTTCAAAAGGGTCAACTTTTGTCAGTACTTCAAAGGAAAGCCCCATCCTGGGGGAATAAAAGCATTTGTACAGGCTTACAGACTACAGTATCACTGGTTATTTAGTTGATAATTTATTATGGAAAAGAAATGGAGTTACTCAGACCAAACTTACCACACTGTAAGAGCGGTGTGCACTCTGGTCAAGGACCTGCTTCATAAGAACCATGACAGGTTCTATGATAGCCCCCTTCTGGCCACAGAGTTAAGCAAAACTGGATTGACTGTGACAGGTAAAATCATTTATAGACAAACTATTGCATTGATATTTACCTCCATGACAGTCCTACCCTTCCTCCTCATCATCCACTTCCACCTCTTAATGCAGGTACATTGCAGTCCAACCGAAAGGGGCTTCCTCAATCTTTTTCCTCCAAGACAAAGAAGCCACGAGGAACAGTAGACACATTCAGGTGTGGCAAACTTCTTGCATTATCCTGGACAGAAAAGAGGAATGTAGTGATGCTGTCCACAAACCATTCTATGGGAATGGTGTCTGTGAAACTAAAGTGAGTGCACCATTATTATTACTTACTGTTTATTCCTTCAGGTACACTAAATAAACAAAAGAGAAGCCTATAGTTTTCCATGACTACAACCAATACATGTTGGGTGTCGACAAAATAGTCGGAGTCTAGAGTTTCATACAAAAGCATTAAATGGTGGGGAAAGTATTCTTTTGTGTGCTAGAGGTGAGTGTCATTGAACTCATACATACTCTACAAGGAAGCTAGTATATACATCACAACTCCCATTCACTCACTTGTCTTACAGGCGGAAGTTGATCAGCACATTTTCAAAGCCTCTCCACAGCACAGTCATACCAAGATCAACCTCCATGACAACCAGTACGTTACTTTCAGAGGAAGGCAACTAAAAGAAGGGACAGTATTGTTTGTAGCAGAAGAATGAGGATGGCAAATATCACCTTACCTTGCATGAGTGTAGCACCTATCAAAACCATTGTAATGTGCCATACAGATGTTTCAAAGATTATCACACACTACTACATCTAACAATAGACCAATAAGTACAGCTGTAGTATATTATATATGCACAGGTCATTATTATTGCATATGTAGGTATGTATTAATTATCATACTTGTCAGCTGTACCTACCTTAGTCATGATGTCCTATCTGAAGGAGGACCCCAAAGATAGACAGCTGCTCACATGAGGATATAGCTTGCTTGCTTATAGCTGAAGTACCTCTACCTCTTCCCTTCCAAATCCTGATTGATCTGAGGAAAAACAGCAATAAAACATAATCAATTTATATTTCTTGACATGCCTAGTTCAAGTAGGCTACAACTTAAAGATTAGTAAAAGCTCAGAAGCTTCTTACTATAGCTTCTTGAATGAGGACAGCATCTTTTAGTGTCCTGAGAGGTAGTCAAGTCAACTATCTAGACAAAGTATGTCAGAGTACAACCAACCATAAGACATGGAACTAAATTGAAACGTGAGACCACATGGCAGCATCTGTCAAAAGGCATTCACTCTTAACTCTGTTATTTCCCCTCCATGTCTCCTGCTGTGGCTGAGACTCACTTACCGGCTCTTTTTAGAGCCAGATCTCCAATTCACATCTGCTGGAACATCAATATCACCTGTTTGTCGATGGCAGCCAACCAACTTGTCCATTGACTCAAGCTTCCTCCCAAAAAGTCATCGTCAAACACGTCGTTGTCGTCAGTGTCTCTCAATCTCCTGCTCTTACACCCATTCCAGTTTGCCAACATTTTTTGCCTACTCCTAATACTCTCTGGAGATGTGTAAACCAATCCAGGTCCAGGAACAGTCGACACTGTCAATACAAGCAAGTCCTCCACAGAAGATACAACAAGAAGCTGAGTTCCCTATCTGTGAGGAGCCTATCATTGATGTTTCGATCAAGAGGCAGAGGCTCATGAATCTTTTTGTGAAGGTGCCTGCCAGAGCTGGGTCCATTGTGGTTGTACAGGTCTCAACAAGGCAAGATTCGCTATATTATCTAACTCTCCCAATACTTTCAACTGTTGCAATGGTCATTCTAGTAGCTGAAGTGCAACAACTTAGAGAAGATAGATACGTCTACCTCCAAATCTCAAACAAGTATCTCTTCTTCTTCTTCTTCTTCTCCCCCTAGAGCTCAGGAACCTGTATCAAAATCCTCCAGAAACCCTGCTCTTGACAACGTCAAATCTCATCAGCTGGACAGCAGTTTCAACATTGCCATCTCTGGTGTAGCTAAATGTACCGCAGGTACTCGCAGAATGCAGAGACAGTCTCACGACCTAGATAAAGAGGTAGTAGTTCTAAAAACAATCAACCCTTCAAACCTCGCTATCAATGACCTGGTCAGGTTTAGCAAGTTCAAAGTGAACAATCATCGCCCAAGAAGGTTACTAGTGAAATTCGTTAGAACTGCAGATGTTAGCAAACATCCTCTCCAATTTTTATGCCCTCGGTCGCCCCTTCTACATCAAACCAAACTTACCTCCTATTCTATGTGCCATAGAGAAGATTCTGATAAAGGAAAGATGGTCAATTATCCAAACAGGCACAGACCATAAGTCTATCAAACTAAGTAAATCAATCTTTGTTAACTATTTGGTAACTTAGACTACTTCAACATCTTTGTACGCCACTAGCCCACACAGAATTCTGACTCTTTCCTGTCACATCAGTACCTTAACAAAACCTTGTCGAACCTTTAACTCCTCTCAAAATCACTTTATGATCACAAGTGACACCTTATCAACATCTTTTCAGTCAACCTGTATACCTAACGAGGAAGTCATCCCGATTGACTATCAACAGTCAGAATTTCCCTTTACCATTGAACTTGCGTGGGAATGGTAGTCTGCTCTATCTGCTTGAGGAGCTTTCCGGTGACATCTGCGGGCCTAGTTCGAACACATGGGCCTTTGAGTTGCCGCTGTCCTGGCTCCAGTCAACTGCCAGGGAGATACCCCCGTGTCATTGCCAGCTAGTTCCAGTCCAACACCACGTGGGAATGAGTTGGTTGAAGATGCTGTAGTTGCTCCTCCTTTCTCAAAGCTACGCTCTATAATGTACTGAAGAGAGTCCCTAGAGCCTCGAGAGAGCTGGCAGCCAGGAAGCTAGCTTCCATCGTGCTAAGTGTGGTGCCGAGGAATGACCATTCCATGTGGTGTCGCCTCCTCCATTTTGCATCTCGCTGTTTTAGGCTGCCGCCGAGAGGAGGGAAGAGGTGGAATTTAGTGTCAGCCATAAACAACCTTGTAAGGGAAGAAGCTGATGCTGATGCTACATCAGGGAAGCCTAGCCATTGCTCCAGGAGACAGAAGTCTCATGATCCCCTAGAGCTCTTGTCTTCAAAGGTGACATCCAAGCTGGAAGAGGGCGATGTCAAGGGCGCTGTCAGGCTTGCATGTGCTGAGGATGTTTTAGCTGATCATTCACCTGACACTCTGGAAGCCTTGAAGCAGAAGCACCCTGCGGCTCACCCGGATTCTTCCATAATGATATCACCGGACCCTTCCTCATTCTCTTTTTCAGTCACCGAGGCCATCATCACTCAAGCCATATGTTCCTTCCCAAATGGATCTGCAGGCGAACAGGATAGCCTAAGACCACAACATTTCAAAGACCTCACGGGTCCGTCCGCTGGTGAAGGTGGCCATTCACTACTGAGGGCACTCACTTCTTTGGTATCTCTAATCCTAAGAGGTGACACACCTGCATCCATCCGTCCTCATTTCTTTGGTGCCTCACTGGTAGCTCTGCGTAAGAAGGATGGTGGGGTTCGCCCTATTGCTGTGGGCTGTACCCTGCGCAGACTTGCTGCTAAGTGTGCTTGCATTCATGCCATGCAAAAAGTTCCTGATTTCCTGGTCCCTCGGCAGTTAGGTTTTGGAGTGACGCGGGGGGTTGAAGCGGCAGTGCATGCTGCTCGCATCTACCTCCAGAACCTCAAGGAAGACAAAGTGATCATGAAAGTGGACTTCAGAAATGCCTTCAACAGTATTCGCCGGGACAAGATGTTGAGTGCTGTAGAGGAGGACATTCCCGAGCTTCCCCTTTTGTCCACTCAGTATACTGCTCGCCATCTTTACTCTCATGGGGTGATGAAGTGGTGCTGTCTTCAGAAGGGGTTCAGCAGGGCAACCCGCTGTGACCCCTCCTCTTTTGCCTGACTATTCAGAAACTGTGTGCAAAGCTGAGGTCAGAGTTCTGTGTTTTTTATCTGGATGATGGAACTCTGGGAGGCAACCGGGAAGATGTAATTCGTGATCTCAAGACCATTGAGGTTGAAGCAGGTGCTCTGGGCCTTGAGCTAAACAGAGGAAAGACAGAATTGATCTGTAAGGATCCTACCTCTCGAGGGATCGTCCTCATTGCTCTTCCAGGAGTTAGCATCATTAACCCAGAGAATGCCAATCTCTTGGGCTCTCCTATTGGAGGGTTACAATCAGTGGATGCATGTGTAAGGGAGAAGACAGAGCTGCTGCAGTTGATGGGTGATAGACTTTGTCATTTGCAATCACATGATGCTATCACATTGTTGCGTCACTCATTTCCGATCCCTAAGATGATGCACATTCTCCGCTCTGCTCCCTGTTTCTCTTCCAGTCATCTCCCAGCCTATGACCACCTTCTCAAGTCGATCCTCAGCAATATCACTAATATACATTTTCAGACAATGACCCTTCTTGGCTACAGGCCAACCTTCCAGTGAACCATGGGGGAATTGGAATTAGGAGTGTGGTTCATCTTGCTCCCTCTGCCTTTTTGTTCTGCTGATGGATCGTCCAATCTCATTCACCATATCCTCCCCCCTCGGTTTAGTGCTGTCCAGATTGAGGTTGCCCTTTCACTCTGGGGTGATGACCTTGTCTTGCCTCCTCCAGCCCAGCCTGCTTCCCATCAGCAGAAGTCTTGGGACATCCCTCGTATTTTGGAAAGGGCAGTATCACTTTTGCGGAATGCTAGTGACCCCAAAACCAGAGCTCGTCTCCTTGCGGTGTCTGCATGTGAGTTAGGTGCCTGGCTTAATGCCCTGCCAATCTCCTCACTGGGTCTCCGAATGACTGATGATGTAGTTCGAATAGCAGTTGGGTTACGTCTTGGAGCACCCCTGTGCCAGCCACACTCTTGTAGTTACTGTAAATCGGATGTCAACCAGTTTGGCACGCATGGGTTGAGCTGCAGGCACAGTCAGGGAAGGCTTTCTTGCCATGGTGCTTTAAATGACATCATCCATCGGGCATTAACTGCTGCAAATGTCCCTGCCCGGCTGGAGCCCTCAGGTCTGCTTCGGTCCGATGGAAAGAGACCTGATGGCATGTCCATCATTCCATGGTCAAGTGGTAGACTCTTGGTATAGGATGCAACCTGCAGTGACACCTTTGCCCCATCCAACCTTTTGGCTGCAGTCACTGAGGCTGGTGTAGTGGCAGCCCAGGCGGAGATTTTGAAGGGTGAGAAGTATGCCCACCTGGACTTGGCATACAAGTTAGTACCTGTGGCGGTAGAGACTTGTGGATCCTTTGGGCCTGAAGCAAAGGTATTCTTCAGGGAGTTGGGACACCGCCTGAGGTCAGTGACTTACGAAGAGAACTCCCATCAACATCTTCTTCAACGGATTTCTGTGGCGGTGCAGCGTGGGAATGCAGCCTCAGTAATGGGATCTTTGCCGCCATCAGGGTTGGGGACGAGCCATTTCCCTAGTCATTACTTGAACATTTGAACTTGAGGGGAGGGGGTTCTATAAACTGTATGAATAAGTGGATTTGTAGCTTGTCAAAGATAATAATATAATAATAAAATTAAAATAAATTTAATTACAATAATAAAATAATAAAAAATAAAATAAATAAAATAAATAAATAAATAATTTTTTTTTAAATACACGTAGTCTAGCCAATAAACTCTCTCGCCTAATCAACTTTGTCTACTCCTCTAACTACTCTAACTTCTGCTTCACCAAAAACTGGCTCTCCGACAAAATTTATTATAATCTATATGGTTTTCAATTTATTGAAAAGACAGATCTTCTAGAGGTTGGCGTGTCCTTGTTGCTGTGAATTATTTGATTCCCTCTTCACTTGTTTCCTCCCAACCTAAGCTTGAAGTTATGACAGTCAGCATCGGTACCCCACTAAATGTCATTCTCTGCACAGTTTACATTCCCTCAAATTCTACAGATGATCATAGGTCCATGATTAACTACTTATCCTCCCTTACTTCCAACTCTAACAAGTTAATTATAGGAGACTTCAATTTCCCAGATGTGTGCTGGCTCTCATTAACTGGCTCAACTTTCTCTTCCAGTCCCTTTTGTGATTTTGTGTTCAGAAACAACCTGTCTCAACTAATTCTATCCCCCACCCACATTAAAAGAATTACTTATTCTCACCAACAAAGATGAACTTTTACAGGAGATTATTGTACACCATCAGCAAGCGGACTCACCATCCAAACGGATCACTTTATGATCACTTTCAAGCTTTATGTTACCTAGATGAGTGAGAGAAGAGTTAGAGAACTAAACTGAACATTAATAATAATTATAATAATAATAATAATAATAATAATAATAATAATAATAATAATAATAATAATAATAATAATAATAATAATAATAATAATAATAATAATAATAATAATAATAATATTAATAATAATAATAATAATAATAATAGATAATAACTACTCTAAAGAGCCTGACTTGAAATCACGACCACATAATTAATTTTTATTTTTTTATTTTATTATTATTATTTTTTAAATTTTATTAAATTTATATAGCAAAACCCGACACAACATGAAATGGGCCATTATCAACAGAGCAGCATCATATTCCACCATATTGAAATGTTGCAACTTATGCATTGCTGAAAAATTCCACATTATCTATATACTCCGCCAGCCAAACATCATTGAACAAGCGATCAGAATTCCTTTCAAAGTGTAAGAACAAGTTTCTCCTCAAGAGCATTTGAATTATCACATTCATCAACACCCATTCATTAACGCCTATCATGGACTTGCATCACCCCACTTGCCTGCCCCACCTCACATGCCACCTCAGTTGCTCACTGTTCCGCATTAGCATGAAACTATTAGGACGAGCCATCCCAATTATTACTATATATATATATATATATAATCTTTATCATTACTATTTTTATTTATTTATTATCTTTTTATTATCTTTTTATTATTATTATTGTTGTTGTTGTTGTTATTGTTGTTGTTATTGTTGTTGCTATTGTTGTTGCTATTGTTGTTGCTATTGTTGTTGCTATTGTTGTTGCTATTGTTGTTGCTTTTGTTGTTGCTATTGTTGTTGCTATTGTTGTTGCTATTGTTGCTATTGTTGTTGCTATTGTTGTTGCTATTGTTGTTGCTATTGTTGTTGCTATTGTTGTTGCTGTTGTTGTTGCTGTTGTTGTTGCTGTTGTTGTTGTGTTTTTGTTTATGTTGTTGCTGTTGCTGTTGTGGTTTTCGTTGTTGTTGTGGTTGTCATGGTGGTTGTTGTTGTTGTGGTTGTGGTTGTTGTTGTGGTGGTGGTGGCTGTGATGATGGTTGTTGTTGTGGTTGTTGTGGTGGTGGTTGTTGTGGTGGCTGTGGTTGTTGTTGTGGTTGTTATTGTGGTTGTGGCTGTGGTTGTTGTGGCTGTGGCTGTTGTTGTGGTTGTTGTTGTTGTGGTTGTTGTGGTGGGTGGGCGTTATGGTTGTGGTTGTTGTGGTGGTGGTTGTTGTTGTTGCTGTTGCTGCTGTTGTTGTTGTTATTGTTGTTGCTGCTGCTGCTGCTGCTGTTGTTGTTGCTGTTGTTGTTGTTATTATTTATTGTTATTATTTATTGTTATTGTTATTGTTATTGTTATTATTATTATTGTTGTTGTTATTTGTTATTATTTATTGTTATGTTATTATTTATTGTTATTTTTATTGTTATTATCATCATCATCATCATCATCAATTGTTATTATTGTTATTGTTATTGTTATTGTTATTGTTATTGTTATTGTTATTATTATTATTATTATTATTATTATTATAGGGCGATATCTATATGTATAATATATATATATTATATATTGTATTATTATTATTATTTATTATTATTATTATTATTATTATTTTTATTATTATTATTATTGTTGTTGTTGTTGTTGTTGTTGTTGCTGTTGTTATTATTATTATTATTATTATTATTATTATTATTATTATTATTATTATTATTATTATTATTATTATTATTATTATTATTATTATTATTATTATTATTATTATTATTATTATTATTATTATTATTATTATTATTATTATTATTATTATTATTATTATTATTATTATTATTATTATTATTATTATTATTATTATTATTATTATTATTATTATTATTATTATTATTATTATTATTATTATTATTTTTACATCCGATTTTTACATCCGGTGCACGTGCTAGGTGTGTGTACTGGTATGTGGTAGCTAGCTACTGGTATATAACAGGCTCACATGAGCCTTAGCATCTCATTATTCCCGATGAAGACTAGAGCATCTAGTCGAAACGTCGAGTGAATGAAAGTTGAAGAATGTTATTATGTCAACTGAGAGTTCATTGAGAATAACAATATTACAACACGGAATTTTATAATATTATTATTAGCACAAACCAAGACCTATATAGCTCAACTAGAATGTCTCACTCTCTTTCTGAATGTTCAGTTTAGTTCTCTAACTCTTCTCTCAATCATCTATATAGCTAAAATCAATAAAATATACACACTCAACTACTACGTCACAACAGTGTTCAATGTTCATATAATATCCTTATTAGGTCCTGACAGAGTGCTGCTCTGTCAGCTCTCATGGAAAACTTTCTCGCATGGTGTCGCGGTGTTGGCTATCTCGCGGTCTTGTCGAATTGTAAACAACATCTGCTCGGCTTGTCAATTCCCATGTTTTATCTGTTGGCATGGCTGTCAGATCTGTCAGAGTGTGAGTGTTCAGGGTTTTCTCTGACATTCTCATTGTTCAGGTCAGAGCCATGCTCTCTAGATAAGTCATCAGCATTGGAGTTACGAGTTCCAGACTTATGCACAATAGTGTAGTCATATGGCTGCATTAATAATGCCCATCTAGCCAGTCTCCAATGGTGTCCTTCAGTCTAGATAGGTGCACTAATGGGTTGTGGTCAGTCTCTATCATAAATGAAGTCCCTTCGAGATACACACGGAAGTGCCTTGTTCCATCAACGATTGCTAACGCCTCTTTCTCAATCGTAGAGAATTCATTTCTCTTGGAAGAAGTTTCCTGGAACCATACGCAATCGGGTGTTCTTCTCCCATTTCATCTTTCTGTGCAAGAACAAACCCTATGCCTGTGTCAGGTGCATCAGTTTGTAATGGAACGGCCTATCCCAAATAGGTGTAGCTAATACAGGATAACTGGTAAGGATCTCCTTCAACTTTTAAAAGGAATTCTGTGTATGCTCATCCCATACAACTATTTTTTGTAAGCTTAGAAAGGGGGGTGGCTATAGTGGAGAAATTGGGTACAAACTTCCTATAGTACCCGCAAAGACCCCAAAAATACCCTCACATCCTTTTTGGTTCTAGGCTGCCTAAAAGCTTGTACTGCCTCTACCTTAGCTCTCAAAGGTTGTACATTGCCTTGCCCCCCAAGATATACACATTCGTTACGAGCGAACTTGCACTTTTGTTCCTTGATCATTAGTCCAGCTCTGCGAAGCCTCTCGAAAATTTCTGTCAAGTGTGTCGTGTGCTCCCCCCATGTATCGCTGTGGAATGATGATATCATCAAGATATGCTGCTGCAAATGAGTGAGTTCCTTCCAATATTTCATCCATTAACCACATTTTAGTTTTCCAGCCTAGGAAACGGAGCAAACTGAGCAGCGAATGGAGAGGTCCAGTGCAGGTCACTAGAAAAGTGACAGACGTGACTTACGAGGTTGATATGGGCCAAGGGCACAAGAGGCTTCGCACGTTCCATGTCAACGGAATAAAGACTTGGAATTCGCCAACACCAGCTGTATTCCTTTCTGTGGATGATGTCATTTGACGAGGATACTACAGAGGAAGGAGAAGAACAGGGAGGGGAAAAAACACTTACTTACCCTCAGGAAGTCCAACTCCTAAAATTGAATGAAGATTCCTCAGATGTCATCTGAGATGAGCCGGGCCATACTACATTGGTAGAGCATGTGATCGAGACAGGAGACGCAAGCCACATTCGCCTACCGCCTTACAGGTTACCTCGCACATCACATGAGTATTTGCGTAAGTAAATCAAGACATTGTTGGAAATGGATATCATCGTTCCTTCCAAGAGTTCGTGGGAAGCTCCGGTAGTCTTGGTGCCTAAAATGGATGGAAGCAAACGTCTTTGTGTCGACTACAGGAAACTAAACTTGGTAACCAAGGTGGACCTTACCCAATTCCAAGGGTGGATGATTTGATTGATGACATTGGCCGAGCTCGATATGTCCGGCCTTGGATCCGACTAAAGGATACTGGCAGGACCCCATGGCAAAATCAAGTCAGGAGAAGACGGCATTCATCACGCTGTGGGGGAAATATCAATTTCCGTTTGGATTGCCCTCAACATTCCTGTCTGACATAATATAAAAGGAAGAGAGAATATTTTTATAAGCACGTCAGAATTCAATTTGTCCTTGGTCAAAACATGGGGGGGAAAAAATTAACTGGTTTATCCAATACCACAGGATCTTTTACTCACAAACTCTTTCACCAAGGTGGGTGCCCGGGTATTGTCTAACTGGTTACAAAACAAAATATCGAATCAACCAATAAACTTCTGCTACAGGTTGGGGCTCCCACTCTTCTTGGGATCCCACCGCTACCACCAAATGTCAGAAATGCCCTCTCCTGTGACCACCTTATGGTCACTGTAGTTTCTGATGATGCCACACTCTTACCCCAGCACAGGTTCACCTCAACCGCTGAAGACCTCGTATGACCAACAACTAACCTAACTCTTACTTTATAGCTTATTAGTGAATAATAACAATAACAATATTACAACATGGAATTTTATAATATTTTTATTAGCACAAAGCAAGACCTATATAGCTCAACTGGAATGTCTCGCTCTCTTTCTGAATGTTCAGTTTAGTTCTCTAACTCTTCTCTCAATCATCTATATAGCTAAAATCAATAAAACATACACACTCAACTACTACGTCACAACAGTGTTCAATGTTCATATAATATCCTTATTAGGTCACGACAGAGTGCTGCTCTGTCAGCTCTCATGGAAGACTTTCTCGCGGGGTATTAACTGTCTCGTGGTGTTGGCTATCTCACAGTCTTGTTGATTGTAAACAACATCTGCTCGGCTTGTCAATTCCCATGTTTGATCTGTTGGCATGGTTGTCAGATCTGTCAGACTCTTCAGGGTTTTCTCTGACACACACTTTGACATGAAAACCTTCATATCAGCAGTCATGCAGCACCAGAACAGTCATTCCCGAGCTCGTCGCAGACAACCATGCCCACGTAACAACCATGAGCGATGGTCATCAGCTCTGTTTACAGCAGCTGATCCCGCATGATTAGTTCGGCTCGATAGTCCCAGTTGGTATCAGTGAAACTGGAAGGTCCTTCTTGTTCACAGGCCAGCCGTCCTGTCATTGCCTATTGAATTTGATGTATTACATACTTCCATAAGTTAATTCCGGGACATTTTCCGACGCTAATTTACGACCACGCCCCCTAATTAGCATGCGCGTTTCCCTGTTCCCATGATGATTTACATGTATTCCATGCTTATTTACAAATTTACAAACAATTTCATTATAATTATTTGTTTTATTTATACCTTTGAAACTCTTGAAACTCTTGCCTATCCCCTGAAATTCCCAACTTTAGCCCAACACTTAATTTTTTTATTTTTTTATTTCGTAACTTTTTTGTAACAATTTTGAAACAAAGCATATCATTCGATCGCAAATTGAAAGAGCTATAACTTGGTATATGAATCAGCTCTATTCAAGCAGGCAAACAAAAGTTACGCATCTCTATGTCTACAACAGTAAAAAAAAAAGTCACACACAACAGAGATCCATCCAGGAGCGACTTTTTTCTTTACTCCGTAGGATTTTGATTGATAGCGAGTCTGCATTAGATGGATCTGCAGCTTTCCACCGAAGAAGAGCCTATCGGGACGGTCACAGTGAAGTAAAGTCATCATTGTCAAAAGACCAGTTCGGAATCACGTGCTACCTGGAATTTTTCTTTGATTGTATTTTTAACGTTTAGCATGGTGTGTTGCAGATGCAACAAAACTGGGCGCTGCAGGAATTGTGTCTGTATAAAGGCCGGCAAACAATGTTCTGATTGTCTTCCCAGTCGCCTGGGTCATTGTTCTAACTTCCACACTCAAGCTTCCTCAACCGAAACAAATCCCATACAAAATACACTTGCCGCAAACAACATGAGTTGTGATGAAGCCATTAGCTCTGCAGGATTAGAAGCTGATGGTCAGTTAGCACCAGAGACTGTCCCCTCTCTGCCATCATTCCAACAGATGTCCCCACCGATCTTCAACTGGGGAGAAAATGTGGACATGACTGGAGCTACTCTGATCACGAATGCCTATTCCGAGACAGTGCATTGGAGGCCTAATCTTTTTCTCCCTCCTCGAGGAAAGTCAGGCAAGAACTTCACAATGAAAATTGCTGGACTATTCAAAGCATACGGGGAGGTATCTTCCATGGAATGCATTGCCATCAAGTCTGCCATGGTTCTACCTGCTCTTATCCTTCAGAGACCCCCTGGGAAACAAAAACCTCGTGATTTCAGAGATTGTCTTGACCGTAGATTGGAATCATGGAGGAGGGGTGACATACAACAACTTGTCGCAGAGGGACGAGCGATTCAACAACGCTTAAAGAAACGACCTGTTCACCCCCCAGAGCAGGATGAGAATGAATCACGCCTACTATCCAAACTAATGCTACAAGGCAGAGTAAAAGAGGCTATTAAGATAATCTCTGGACAATCAAGGGGTGGTCCTCTTTTGATTGATGCTGAAATAGTGAACCCACAAGGGTCTCCTGTTTCAGTCAGGGATGAACTCAAAATCAAACATCCTCCAGGTCAACCACCCTACCCCAATACTCTTCAGTCCTCATCTGACTATGCTTCAGAACCACACCCCGTGATATTCAACTGCATTGATGGCAACTTCATTCGATCTATGTCATTGCGTGTTAGTGGATCTGCTGGACCCTCTGGAATGGATGCATTTGCCTGGAGAAGACTTTGCACCACCTTTGACAGTGCCTCAGATGAACTGTGCAGCAGCTTGGCACTTGTTGCCAAACGATTGTGTACTGAATTTGTTGACCCTGAGGGGATAGCTCCTCTCCTGGCAAGCAGATTGATTGCATTGGATAAAAATACTGGAGTGCGCCCAATTGGTGTGTGTGAGACCGTGAGAAGGATAATTGGCAAAAAAATTCTTGCTGTCCTGAAGACTGACATCTTGGAAGCTGCAGGATGCCTTCAACTATGTGCTGGTCAGGATGCTGGCAGTGAAGCTGCAATACATGCAATGAGAGAACTATTTTCTGATGAACAGTCAGAAGCTGTCCTACTGGTAGATGCATCCAATGCTTTCAACAGTTTGAATCGTCAATCAGCACTGAGAAACATCCAACACCTGTGCCCGCCACTTGCCAAAATCCTCATCAACTCATACAGGAAAGACAGCCATCTGTTCATAGGAGGTGAATGTATATCGTCTCGAGAAGGAACCACTCAAGGTGATCCACTCGCCATGGCCATGTATGCCATTGGTATCATCCCACTGATAAACAGATTGAAATCTACTGATGCAAAGCAGACATGGTATGCTGATGATGCAATGGCTTGCGGCTCTATAGAGCAAATTCGTGCTTGGTGGAGCCAACTGAGTGAGCTGGGTCCCAACTATGGCTACTTCTGCAATTCAATCAAAACATGGCTTATTGTGAAAGAGCAGCATCGAGCCAGGGCAGAATGTGTTTTCAAAAGCTCAGGTATCAACATAACAACAGATGGGAAAAGGCACCTGGGTGCTGCTATTGGCAAGTCATCATACACTCAAGAATATGTTTCTGAGAAAGTGGGAAATTGGAAATCATCAATATTGAAACTGTCCTCAATAGCCAAGACACAACCCCATGCGGCTTATTCGGCCTATACACATGGCTTGTGTGGAAAATGGACTTACCTTCTACGCACCATCCCTGACACGTCGGATTTGCTACAACCTCTTCAGGATGCTATCTGCCATCATTTCATTCCAGCACTGACGAACAGAGATTCCATTACAGATGAGGAAAGGGACCTCTTTGCCCTGCCTGTTCGGATGGGTGGTCTAGGCATCACAAAACCAACCGAGGATGCCTCTTTCCAATTCGACTGCTCAAGAAGAGTTACTGGTCCATTGGTTGCACGCATCCTCAAGCAAGAACATGAGCTTACACACGATAACATGGTCGAACAAGCAAATGAGAAATGTACTGTTCGACTGAACAAGAGAAAGCACATGGAAACCAAAGCTGACCATCTAAAACCAAGACTAACAGATTCATTACGTCGATCCATGGAATTAGCAAGCGAGAAAGGTGCATCATCCTGGTTGTCTGCAATACCGGTTGAAGAGCATGGGTTTGCGTTGCACAAGGGATCGTTCCGGGATGCCTTGTGTTTACGCTACAACTGGCTCCCATCTCAACTACCAACTAGTTGCATATGTGGCAGATCATTCACCGTTGATCACGCTCTCAACTGCCCGACAGGAGGCTATCCGACTATACGTCACAATGAACTAAGAGATATCACTGCCAAACTGATGTCAGAGGTATGTCACAATGTCAGAGTAGAACCACCACTGCAGCCACTCACTGGAGAGTCTATGGACCTAGCTTCTACCCTGACAGAAGATGGAGCCCGGCTAGATGTAAGTGCACAGGGATTCTGGGGGAATAGGTACCAGCGGGCTTTCTTTGATGTGAAGGTGTTTAACCCTAACGCTCGCAGCTACCGACAACTCCAGTTAGGAGCAGCTTACAAAAATCAAGAGAGAGAGAAAGGAGGAAATACGAACAAAGAGTACGAGATGTTGAATTTGGCTCATTCAACCCCCTAGTGTTCTCAACCTCTGGGGGAATGGCAAAGTCTGCAACAGTAGCCTACAAAAGGCTTGCCTCCCTAATTGCAGCAAAAAGAGATCAGCACTACAGCACTGTCATGGCCTGGTTGCGTGTCCTTCTCAGCTTCTCTCTTCTGAGGTCAACCATCACTTGTGTCAGGGGTGCTAGATCTACCTCAGGCCACCCCATTCATGAAACATCACCGATCGACCTTGCCATGAGTGAGGGTCGAATATCACTACATCAGTGAAATACAATGAACTCAATACTAATAAAATAATTATGTTTAATATCAAAAAAAATAATAATAATTAAATAATAATAATAACGTTTAGAGCGCTAGCTCGTTCGCGTAATTAAATTTTTTACGCGAGTGATGTCGAGTTCGCACCTGTAGGCGTGGCGGTGAGAGTGTTTTAATCCCATTCGTCTCTTCTGCTTCTTTGCTACACTAGCCATTTTCTGAGATTGGCCATTTTGCTGAGATTAGCTGGTTGGGAAGCTTCACGTGAGTGCCACACCTCCAATCGAAACAAGGTCAAAGGTTGTTTAGCAATGGATGGATGGGTGGATGGATGGATGGATGGAATGGTGGATGGATGGATGGGTGGTACCACCATTACTTAACCCACATCGTACTGTACATAATTGAAAAATGAAAAATGCTGAAGTTTGTTTATCTGAAGTTTTTCTCTCCTAAAAAGTGTCCTGTTTTTGTTGCTTTACGAGCGTTAAAGGACTAAACAAAACATGCTTGGGACTGCAGTGGCCATCTAAGCGAGTGGAAGCGCATAGCTGTAAATTCCGGGACATTACCGGGACAAGGACACCACCAGGACACAATGCCCAAAATTCCGGGGGTCCTGGCCACAGTACGGTTGGCAACTCTGGACTACTAAGCACTCCGGCGTTACAGGAAGATGAGCAGTGTGATCTACAGCTTACACTGAGTGGATGATGTCACAGCTGTTCACATAAAGATAGGCTCGACTTAGGGTATCAGCCAGCTGCATTTCCATGCCTTTGCGATATGTGACATCCAGGGAGTAGCACTGCAGAAGCAGCAGCATATGTTGCAGTCTGTTGGGAGCTGAACATAACACCTTCCTGAAGATGCTCTCTAGAGGCTTATGATCACTCTGCACAGACCTAAGTCCCTGCCGCATATATAGATATTGAAGCGCTCACAGGCAAACACAATTGCCAGCAGCTCCTTCTCGATTTGAGCATATCGAGTCTCTGCTGATGTCAGAGCACGTGATGCATAGGCCACTGGCTGACCATCTTGTAGAGTATAGCCGCACCAAGCCCCGACTTGGATGCATCACACTACACAGTTACCTCCTTGTTCAAGTCATAGTAAGAACTAGTGCACTCTTCTTAAGTTCTGCGAACACCTTCTTCTGAGCATGGTCCCATGTCCACTCAGCATCCTGAAGAACTAATTGTCTGAGTGGGAGCGTCATATCAGACAAACAGGGTGCAAACTCTGAACCTTGCCCAGCAGCCCTATACAGCAGGCATATCCTGCAGTTCTGGCATATCCACGATGGCACGCACCTTGTCAGGGTGAACCTTCAGGCCTTTGTCCGCAGCCACATGTCCGATGAAAGGAGCAGCTGATTTTCTGAGTTCAAACTTCTCAGTGTTGAGAGTGACGTGATGCTCTTCACAGTGCTCAATGAATGCAATGAGGTGTCTGTCATGGTCTGCAATCATTTCAGGCAAACTGTTACCATGACCTACAACACAGAAGTCACCAGCAATCACCTGCAGTGGATACTTGTAGACAATCTGTGCTTTACTGAGTGCACTCATTCTCCTCACAGCACACACAGTAGCACCAGTAGTGTCAGGCATCACAGTCCAGGATACGCATGAGTCCCATTCCAATGAATGCAAGCAGTTGATGAGATGTAGGAGCATCTTTTATGATGCTGCAGTTCAGTGTGCATCTGATATCACCTCGAGACACAGGAATCAACATATGCCCAACTATACGGTTCTTCGCACCACCATAAGAGATGATGGACGAGCCTCTTGGGTCAACATGCTCCAGTGACATGTCAGCGGTGGCCTTGACATAGACATGAAGTGGCACCACATTACACTGTGCACCCGTATCTAGCTGGAACGTCATATAGTTGTTAGTACTCCTTACCTTCAATATGACCAGCTGGGTGTCATCAATCGCAACTTCAGATACACTAAACACGAGGCCTTCATCAGTTTTGCACTCCTCAGTAGCACGGACAAACTTCGTCACATCTATTCTCATCTTGGAGCACTTGAAACACTCCTTACCCCAGGCTGGACAAGACTCTTTCTTCATCACTTGATGTCCACCACAGAACTTGCTGTCTTTCACCCCAGCTATGTTAGGCTCCTTTGCAGCCTTGCACTTGCCACATACTTGCCTCCTCGCCATACTCACAGACATATCAGCACTGCCACCCAGCACCTTGAGCTGTGCTTAGGTCATCTCAGCAGGATGGCAGAGTTCAAGTGTTCTATTCAAAGTCAGTGCACCTTCATGAAGAAGTCATTCCCTTACCTTGGGATCAGCGATACCAAATACTATCCTGTCCCTGAGCAGCTAATCCAGTTCAATGTTTTCAAAATCACACTTGCTAGATAGCTGACGTAGAATGGTAACATAATGCTCAAAGGTCTCACCAGCTTCCTGAGCCCTCTTGTTGAACTTTAACACTCGAACAGAATGTTCCTCCTTGGGCAACAAAACCCTCCAGCACAGGCTGTATCTTCTGTTTGTCAATGTCGTCCTGCTACTCCAACATGGCAAAGATGCAACGTGCATCAGTGCCAATCACAGTAGAGTAGCCACCTGTATATTCTCGTCCTTCTTGTTCATCTCCGTAGCTAGGCTGTAGTTGTTCTATTCCTTCCCACCTCAGATATAGCAGAGTCATGGATGGACAGAGGATCTGGAGCCGGCAGAAACTTGGCAGCTATTTTGTAACGTTTTGACGATATTCTGATCGTCTAAAACCACACAAGTTGAGAGTAACTAGCCGTTCAGACAATCACCGAGTCGAGATATTGACGTAGGGACGCTCCAAGCTGCCACCATGTAACGTGTTGCTTGGCAAAGTAGCAAACAGATAAATTACAACTCGTTTCATGCCACGAGGGAGCGGGCAGGTAAAGGTCGTTACAGAGGTGAAGGCGTACCTAGTGAGACAGAAGAAACTTAGTACCCTGGATGGATATCTGCTATGTGGATCACGAGTGTTAGTTCCATAAAAAGGGAGGAGATTGGTGTTGACGGAACTCCATGAGTCACACACAGGATCATCCAAGATGAAGGCCTTACAGGTCTTATGTGTGGTGGCCAAACATGGCTGCAGACATTGTTACCATGGCTATAAGCTGTACTGTATGTCAAGAGCATCACCACTCAACTACTTTAGCACCACTCCACCCTTGGGAGTGGCCAGAAACACCCTGGAGTCGACTCCATCTGGATTATGCAGGTCCGTTCATGGGTCACATGTACCTTATCACAGTTGATGCTCACTCAAAGTAGTTGGAGGTTCAAGTGATGTTTTCAATTGCAACAACAACGACAATTGAAAAGCTACGGTTGTTTTTGCTACTCACGGTCTTCCTCACAAGATTGTGATAGATAATGGTCCCTCCTTTGCAAGTGATGAATTTAAAGTGGTCATGGATAGGAATGGGATTGAGTATGTTATGTCCACCCTTCTTCTAATGGGTTGGCAGAAAGTGCTGTTCAAACAGCAAGGCTTGAACCAAGGGGAAGGTTCTACTGTCGAGGAAAAGTTATCGAAGTTTCTTTTCAAGTACTGCATTACACCTCACTCAACCAGAAGTCAGAGTTGCTTAAGGGTCGATGACTAAAATGTTGTTTGGATAACTTATTTCCAAATATTTCAAACCGAGTGGAGGGAAGACAGATGAGAGAGAAAGAAGGCCATGACAACAAGAAGGCACTGAGAACATTTGTTGAAGGTGACCTTGTGTACGTGGAGGATTTTACATCATCAAAGCACAAGTGGATACCAGGAACCATAATCAAGGTGACTGGACCCCTATCCTATTTGGTTAAGTTGATGGACGGGAAAGTTGTGCGTCGTCACATAGACAGTAGTGTGATTGCAAGAAATTCAGACTGTAGTTCTATTGGGCCTGAAGTCAAATATTTTGGAATTGGTCTAGAACTTCTGCCGAGAACAGAACCCACTGAACCTCTGGGATTGATTCACCAACAGCTGCATGGTTTCCTAGTGAGAAGTGATCAGTTTCAGTTGGTTTGCTTAGAAGTCTACTCCTGTGACAATAGTTCACATAGTGAGAAGTGATCAGAATGGAAAAAGAACTTCCCAGTACAGACCAAGAAGCACCATCATGAACACAGACAGAGAGTCAAGTTGAGCAAACCCAAGTGGAGACACCAGCATCACTTCCACGTCGTTCAAGTCGAAACAGAGCACCTCCAGATCGTACCACCAGCTATTTAACTGACTTTCAAGCTAAGGGGGAATAGATTGTGATTTGTCTGATTAGTTGTTATTATCATTGTTGTATAGTTATCATTTGCTATGACATCACTCTTGTTTAGTGTACACTATAAAATTACACTATAAAATACCATGTTTTCATTTACAATGGAGTTCAATGCTTTTGATAATGTATTGTAAGTTCAATAACAAGTTGACTTGACATTGCGTGCAGTACTAGTAGTAACATGACTGGTACAGTACCAGCTAGTACGGTACAGAGATAAAGACAATAATTACTTTTAGCACAATTTCCAATACAACAAAACTTTAATTCCTAGCATTGTTGCCCTAATCCTAATCGACCACATTGCGTTACCTATTATCCTAGGCAGTGTATAGCTGCAGGCCTAACACTATACCCTGATCTGTAAATTATTGATATCATAAGATTGTATATTGCTTTGATTGTTGTATGTAGATGTAGCTAAGAGATGTTCCTTGCCAGTTGCAAACTGGTGCAAGGCTGGGAAGAGAACTAGCTCGATATTGGCAAGATGATTATTTCCAGTTTAGTCCATTATCCGTAATGATTATTTCCAGTTCAGCAAACATGTTCATAGCTAGACTTTCAGCAACATCCCTTCTGTTAAGCTGTAGAAACTTAGAGTGCAGAAGCTTTACCTGAGTCCAAGGAAGCCTCTCCATCAAGGTCTGCTTTACTTTTCTCATGCCCTTTTCTATCCTCACTATGGTTGCATGCCTCTAGCTATCTCTAAATTAATCACACCTCCAAAACTTAATCTTAGGGCCTTGGAGAGTGCTGTAGAGTTTGCATTGTATCTTTATATTGGTAGACGTACTTCTTTGATCCCAGAACAGTGCAGCTGCTAATACTACTGCTATAACTTCACTAGATCAGCATTGAAAACCACACCAAAGTAAGTGTGTGGCTCAAGTTAACCAAAGCTGAGGGTGCTTAGAAAGATGACTAGTACAATAAAATAATTATAGCTACAGAGGAGGTTTGTAACAGCTATCTCAAGCCTCTATTGTATATAGTATATCACGTTTTAGTGTCTTTTAGCTTCAAGAGTAATTGCATACTTTTATGGTGCTCCTTCCCTTGTAGAAACATGGACTGATGGATGGACAGATGGAGTGTAGAAGCTTTACCTGAGCGAAAGGAAGTATCTCGATGGTGTATTGATGCCAAGTGCTAGCTAGCAATGAAGTCAACTACAGTTATGATTGATTTTGAACATGAATAATTTCCAATGCATGTAAGCTAGATTATCTTGCTAGATAGAGCTAAAGTGTGATAGTGAGCCCCTCTCACCTTTCAAGCTTTATACATTAAGACTATCAAAGATACGAAGATCGGTATTTCAAGGTAATATTATTTTACACACACATTTCTCCTATGTGGCCGGCCAGTGTAGGATACAGTTATCATCATTTCCAGAATAATTAAAGCAAACTGAGCATTCATGGGAAACTACTGGGTCAGACAGTGTGCATAGAGGCGTGCTGGTTATTTTGGGAAGGCCTAGTGATATATATTCATTTTACCACAATCTAAATCTAATGCCACTATATAACAAGGCAGTACAAGCAGTTTTGGCAGCACCAACACTGACATATGTGTCCCAGATATCTTAAGATATATAGCTATTGCTGTAAAGATTTCAGATAACTATTTTTAAGATTTCAGTACAGAGCATATTGATGACTGTGGCTTCCCTCAGTAAACCGACTGACTTTTTTTTTGGCATAAGCAGCACAATTTACTTGCCAGTGTAGCCAGGGCTAAGCTTTTTCTCATTTACCATTCCAAAATTAACAAGCCCGTATTATATAAGACAACCTATTTTTATGTTTGAATATACACTGAATACATACAAATATACACCATGCACGGCAATATCAAGATTTCCATCCAACTCTCCTGTTAAAGGCTTGCTTCACTCATCATCTAGAAAGGAATGCAGGGCATTGAGTGGTGAGTGAAGGTGCCATAAATTTTTTTTAAACATCAATTTAAAATGCCTAGCTGCAGGCCTAACATTACACACTGATCTGTAAATTATTGATGTCATCAGATTGGATTGCAATATGTAGTACAGTTGTCAAACCATTGCAAGGTTAACCAGCTCAATATTACGATCATTCCCAGCCAATGACTAGCCAGTGACGATCATTTCCAGATAATATAATCTTCAAAATGCTGCGACCCTTGCACCCCAGTGCACTATAACCCCAAAAAATAAATAATAATGACCTTAAATGAGGTAAGATGACTTGTACTATAATAAACACTATGACAGACATATCAAGTTAATGTGTTACACTGCTTGGTTATGGTGGAGTGGGGGAAGGGGATGGGGGGGGGGAGTAAACTGCAAAATCCAGCAACACACTTCCACCATATCCTGATTACTCCACCTCCTTCCCAAGCCAAAATGCTACCTTCCCCTCACTGCTCACCACCTCAATTCCATCCAGCTCATTCATTAACATTTTCCGTTCCCTTCCAAATTCATCACAGTCTATTAGAAAGTGCCCCACATCTTCCACTTCCTTTTTGTCACACAACATGCATTTATCATCACTACACATGTACATTGCTTCTTGTCCTGCAATAGACCTGCTGACTCTGTCCTAAACCTGAACATCAACTTCACTCCCTCATATTCCTCTAATGACCTTGTATACCTTTCTGATCCATCACCTTTTGCCAACCTATACCACTTCGAACTGCTCATGCTCTCGACATCCTCCTCCTAATAACACACATTTCTCTTCTTCATCTTCACCTTCCATTGCTTCACTGACCCTAGCTCAGCATTCAGATCGTATTTCCCTGTCAACAGAATATATTCTTCCCACCATCCTATCCCTCCATCTATTCTTAGTTTGTCTGTCACAATTTTTATCAGCCTACCCTCCTCCACCTGTGCAGCTTCCTACCATAGAGAATTTCCCCCTCCTCCCTCCTCTCTGCCAACTTCCTCAACCATAAGTCCTCCAGCACTGTACTCCTGCTACAGTCTTGCTAGCCCCTAATAGATTTCTTCCTAATCTCAACTGAATTGACTCTAATTTCCTACAACAGTGTGTCCTGTCAGCCATACTTCAGCACCATGTTCCAGGCTTGGCCTAGCCAATAGCTCCAACGCCACTCTTACCCTCTATGCACTTCTGTTTTTCCGTTCACTTTACTCATTCCCACTGCTTTTCCAAACCATTCCTCTGCTTAAATCTTCATTTTGTCCAAGTGTACATTCCCTCTCAGTTTCTCATCAAACTACACACCCAAGTATTTGAACGCTTCCACTACTTCCAGCTCCTCTCCATTAATATTCCACTTCACACTATTCCTTTTTCCAATGACGATTACCTTACTCTTCTTCACATTAAACTTCAACTTCCATCTTATCACATAGTTCTGCACCATATCCAATATCATCCATCTTCAATCCCAGCTCAGCTCCCTCTAGATATCCTCTATTTCCGACACATATAGGTCAATAATGTTGGACAAGGGACACCCCTGCTTAAGTCCCCTCTCTATCCCAAACCACCTTGACTGACCTCTGTCCGATACTATCCTAGCTTCCACCCCATTGTAGATGCCTTCACACATTTGTACAAATCTCTCCTCCACTTTTGCTTGACTCATTATATACCACAAACCATCCCTACAGACTGTCATAAGCCTTACCGATGTCTAGAAATGCTAGGTAAGACAATCCCTTCTCCCCTTTCCGAATTTCACATACACCCCTTAGGACAAACACTGGTCTGTGCATTTCCACTTCCTTCTGAAATCTCCCTGTGCCTCCGTGAAAAATTGTTGCTCACAAAACTTCTCTAACTTCTCTGCCATCAACCTAGTAAAACTTTTCGCTACACAACTCCCAATGATATCCCTCTATAATTCCCAAACGCTTCTGCATCACCATCTTTGTAGAGTGCTCCCAAAAAACTCCTCATCTCAGGACAGCACTCCCTCCTCAGCACCATGTTCAGCAAATCTACTAATACTTCTACCATCCTCCCCCCCTCCATCATACCATCTCGTTGAGTATTCCATCTGGTCCTGGAGCTTTTCCCTTTTTTAGACTCTTCAAGATATCTACCACCTGTCCCCATCTTACTTATTTATAAATACCCATCTCATTGCCACCGTGACCTCTTTCACCCAAACCAGGTATTTTAGACACTCTTCTCTCTCTTCCAAGCTCCTCCCAGTGTCTTGCCATCACCTCATCTTCTCCCTCTATTACTCCACCATAGTTGGTCTTCAATCTTCTACTTTTCTTCTTTCCCCTCAGGTCTGACCAAAACAGCAACCAGTTCTCTTATTCTCCTCACTGTCTTTTCCCGTTGTTCTTTCTTCTCTTTCCTTATTAGTAGCTTCATTTTTCCCCATAGCTTTTTATATTCATCCCAGAGTTTTCCCACTTTAACATCATGTTCCCCCATTCTTGCTGTCTTCAATTTCCTACAAACTCCTTTCCTGTTATGTTTTGCTTCCCCTACTTCATCTGACCACCATCCCTTCGAGTCCTCCATTATTTTCTTATCCCCTGGACCATTCTCTGCTGCTGTCAACACCTTTTCTTTCCATGTATTCCAGATACTGTCAGTTACATTGGACCCCTGCTCTTGATCAAACCCCCTCAACTGTTCTTCCAATCCTAAAAATCTTCCTCCTAGTACTCCATCCAGTCTAACCAACCTACCATCCACTCTCTATTTCAACCTTACTGTTTCCACTCTCTCCTCCATCCCCCAGACCTCACTTCACCCTACATTAGAAAACGTCCTCAGCTCTTATGTGTTGGTGAATGGCTAGATTGGCTAGGTTAGAATGAAACTTCCCACTAATAAGTCTTATAGAAACAAGGGAAGATGGAGTGCAGAAGCTTTACCTGAGCCTAAGGATGTTTCTTGGTAGTGGATGATGCCAAGCACTATAATAGCAATGAAGGTAAGAAATAGACTACTCTATTATGATTAACAGAAATGTAATGTATTGCTAGCTAACTTATCTTGCTATAGTGTTAAGCAATGGTAGCAAAGGAATTCATGAACTGTCTATGAGGCTTAGCTAGAAATAGCTGAGTTTTGTATTGGTTGATTTGATGCTGTTTCTAGTTTATGTTGTTTGTGGGTTTGGTGGAGTTTATAGCATGCCAAACAAATCTGGAAAAATATGGTAATAAGTGTAGCTATATATCCAATAGCAAAAAATGTCCTATACATTCCATCAGCATTATCAGTATTCAAGGCAAGTTATTATCCAGTTACAACACGAGTCCTCTCTCTTGTGTCGAAGTCCTCATTCCTCTCTTCTCTCAAGTGTTAAACATTAGTACTATAAAATATATAACATTGATAACACAATGTTTATTCCTGATGAAAGCTAGGCTAGAGCATCTAGTCAACATGTTTTGAGCATAAATTTCGATTTGATTATTGAGTAAGTCATTGTAACATGTTTGATAATAGCACACAATTCTCCTCTTCTACAGGATGCAGCCATCATTGTCTCCAGTATGATAAAGCCAAACTGAGCATTTATGACAAACTGCTGGGTCAGCACAATATGTACAGAAACCTGCTTGTTATTTTGAGAAGGATTCTTTGTAAAACGAAAATTCATTTAAAAAATATTTACCTATTTCTGTTAAGATTTCAGATAATTATTTTCAGATATCAGTACAAACGCTTATTCATGCCTTTGGCTTCCAGAGTAAACCCACTGCATATTGAACCATATTAGATTCTATATAAGCATTGTTGTAGTTCCATTTTCTTCATAAGAAGTATATACCATTCTTACTTGTCCCTACAGACAGTTCTTTCTCCAGCAAAGTTGTTTTCTCATATCATTCCCAATTTAATAAGCCTGTATTATTTAAGACAAATGTCCCGTTCCTATTTCATTAGTAAACATATGGTTAATACATACATACATACATACACAAAATAGAAACATACATACGCCATGTGTAGTGATATCAAGTTTTCCAACCAACTCTCCAGTGAAGGATTGCTTCGCTCATCATCTAGAAATGAATGCAAGGCATTGTGTGTCGAACAAAGGTGCAATAAAAAAACTATTTGAAATTTATTTCACATTGTGTCGTACTCCAAGCATAGCTGCAAGCCTAACACTATACACTGATCTGTAAATTATTGATGTCATCAGATTGGATTGTAATTATGGAGAAGTAGCTAAAAGACTTCCTTTGTTGAAACATGAAAAGATGGGGTGTAGAAGCTTTACCTGAGCCTAAGAAAGTTTCAAGATGGTGGATGACATCAATTAAGATTGATTTTGAACATAGATGTGTACTTTGCAGACAGCTTGAAGATATCGAGAAGAACACAACCAGGCAGAAGAGAGGGAAGGATGTCAGAAGGAGAGTGGCTACAGCCACAGCAATCCCACAAAACTGGAAAGACTTCCTACATGTGGACAACAATGAATCAGAATTGTTCAGGTTTTATCACAAGCATGACACAAGCCTATCAACTGAAGAAAGCAAAAGCATCTATGCAACTCATGAAAGTGATGTCCTGAGCTCAATGGACATGACAATCCTTGTTTCCTGCTCCCCTGAAGGAGCGGATACTCACTTAATTTTGCCCATTATGCTGCAGTGGCGCAACATATTAAAAGGATTTGTTACCAGTCCAACTATTGGAACCAGGCCCTGATTCCTGACCCTGATCTTCCTAGCCCAGCAGATTGGGGATGGAAGAAAGACCAAATAGGATGGCAACCCTATGGACTACCCTTTCCAGAAGCTACACTGTCATGCACTGAACTAATTTGTTGTGGCTGTAAGAAAGGGTGTACTGGGAGGGGCAAATATTTCAAGGCAGCCCTCAAATGCACTGCATTTGTTACTGTTCTGGTGATTGCCAGCAATATTATTAATAGTTAGTGGGGTACTATTTAATTGATCTCTAGGGGGGATGGGGGTTTAGTCCTTTCCTTTTTAAAAGTAGATTCACAACTTCAGAGGCATGATTCAACTTTACCAAGATGTGCAGCTTTGGTTAACTTGAGCCACACACTTACGAAGGTTCAATATTAGAGAAAATGGATGACACAACATTATCAAGGTCATTTTTCTGTCTGAGGAATCTGGGTAAACCATTTGATAACCCTAATACAATAAATTAAACTGCCTTTCAGACAAATGCTCTCCTGGACAATTTCAGATTTTGGCTTCTGCGCTTAGATGTTGAGCATAGAGTGCTTCTAAGTTTATGCAAGACCCAAACATAAACGATATTTGGTTGTTTCACCTGTCACCCGTGTCACCAAATAGATCTCAGTTTGTGGGTTTTTATAGCAACTATAAACAACAATTCAATTTGTCAAAAAAGAAAAGAAACAAGTGTACCCTCATTGACCACAACCAGTAGATGACCCTTTACATTTAGTATCATACCAAATTTTTTTGCTACCAAATCATGAATGACATTAATTTAGGAAAGCCTCAATCACCCAGCTATGGATAATAATAAAGGCCATGGCTACAATATAGCATATAACACTGGCCAAATTATATTGGCAAATGGTCTTCTGTCACCATACATGATTTTCACTTCAAAGTGTAATAGAAAGTTTTGTGTGTAGATCAACTGGTTTGGAACTTCTGAAGATTAGCATCCCATTATAGTGGTAATAGTTCTTGTTTGTATGAACATTCTGATGTTCCAAATGAAAATTAGACATCGTGATCAGTAATTCCAGATCCACTAAGTCTTGCACTCAGGGGACATAAAGTTTCAGCACTGCAATTGAACCTTATGATCATGCCAAAATTTTTTTTAATGGAATGCTATGAAAAAGAGCCATTTTTCCCCCGGAGAAAGAAATCAACATTCTCACGCAACTTTTACAGAATTTGTATCTGCAATATGCAATAGAAACTAGGGGTAGCATATCCATGCATGTTGCTTCACTAATCTTTGCAAGACACCTTTGGGTACTACCAAATGAGTGTAACACTGTGTTCAATGTGAGGAATACAAGGCACATGATGACTTCTGCATGCATATAAGCAACATGACAAATTAGAGATAGGAAGGGAAAAAAAGATAAAATCAACACCTTCAGGCATAAAATACAATAATTATATATTTATATCACTAATCCTAAAAAATCTAAAGTCAGTTAAATTCATTCTTTTAGCTAAATTATTGAGTTAGTCGACTACAAGTAGCTAAAACTACATATGGTCCTTAAGTTTCTTCTTATTAAGAATCCTCTGCCATAGGAGGAGCTGCTGGCTTGTGAACAAGCTCTCGATAAAGCTCACGCATCAATTGTTCCATTGTGGTGTTCATCTCAACCAAATCATGCATCGTGTCTTTCATTGATTTCACATCATCACTCAGATCGTCTGTTTGCAACTGGACTTGCTCTATCGGAGTCTAAAATACAATGATAGTTAAACAAATGAAGGAATTTTTTATTTTTATATAAACAAAATATTACTATTGTAAACATGGAAAATGAAGTCCACAGCTAATGGAAATAACTATAATTAATGTTGATGATGGTTAAGCTCTGTATAATGTACATTTCACATGTCATTTCCCCTTTTGCAGCATGTTGGTGATATAATAAGGTAACCCTATGCAGGCATTGCACATGCCACTTGGGCTAAAAAGTATATCCTGAGGAAATCCTGCTAGTTGTGGTGCCTATACATATAGTTGTGGTGCCTATACATATATATGTATTAAAAGCTTGTACTAGGTAACTGCTATAACCCCCCCACTTCTGAGCAGCAGAAGTCCTGCATCAAACATTGCCAGCAAGCTGGCAAAACACTGCAGAAAAGGTAGGAGAAACTGACGATGAAGATCCCTTTGCAAGCAATGATGCTGACTGTGAAGATGAAACTAGAATAGAGGATGATGGTTAAAACACTGAGAACACCGCTGTTATCAAATCCGGTAATCCCATGCAACTACTGTGCTTGTGCATGTTAATTGTGTTCAAATAATAGAGCATGCCTCGAATAGTATGCCCAGCTAGGCAGCTCCTGAAATGTATAGAACACGTATTAATTGAGAAAATAAAGAATTTTGTATATAGCAATCTGTTGAGTGTTTATTACGTGCTCTATGAATTATTGTGTTGTAGTAGCAGAAGAATTCTACAAATGCACATGCTTTTTTCTAGACTATGTCAACCTGTTGTGAGCACAGAATAAGGCTGGTTACCGCATGATTCTAGTGGTAACATCAGCAGGAATGGACAAGACTGATGATCCTTTCCAAATTCAGCAACCTTTAATCTTCACTTGTAATGACTAGGTTCCTCTCAACCTGCAGAGTGCCATGCTAATTTTTTTTGGTTTAATTATAATTATGTACCACAATTCATCAATTTCTATGTTCAATTTCTAACATTGCATCATTGCCGATGCTATAGCTTCTATTTGCTTGTAACTAGCGACCATTTCCATTCTAGCTCATGGTAAGTTGCTACTGGAACTTCTTTTTTCCATCAATTGTTACAATTGGATAGGTGAAGTAGCCATAAACATGAATTTACCAACATTATTTTTTAATCTCACTATCAGAGCAGTTTTTGGATATGTCATGCATACTGATACAATGCCACCAGTGTGTCACCCCACAAGAACAGTTTTGATCGAGTTACACTTACTGACACAATGTCCGAGTAACTCTCTTCATATATTATTATGTATCACTTACCATAGTATTATACTTTACTTACCAATGCTGGATGAAGGGCATTTGATATATTCTCAGAGCTGTCAAAGCGTTTCTCATCAGTACCGAATACTTGGTAGCGAAGCTTTTCAATTATATTGAGTTTTCTGTTGGGGTAAACCACATTACTTCCTTTAATCAAGAATCGTCTCATGCCAATAGGAAATAGCTCCTCCACACTTAGGGTTAACTCAACCTAAATATGAAGATAGCATTCTATGATACAGACTCTACTGATTTACTTCTTCCACATGAATTATTTATGGAAGATGGCAGATCAAGAGAGGTTTTTGAATAACACCTTGCATTTGCTCATCAGTTAGCGTAGCTATAATGTTAGCTCTCATCATTATTTGGCAACTGAAAACAGACAGAGAACTAAGATTTCACAGAAAGTGATTTATTCCCATTTGGGTTCCCATTTCGGTTAGTTTGGGTTCCTATTTCGGTTAGTTTGGGTTCCCACTTTGTGCATTTAACTGGTTGACTGCAATAAGTGCCTATAAGTGAAAACTTGGACATCGTTCACACTCAAACACACATATACCATAAAAATTTGTATAAACAATGCATTATGTTTACCTACACATGCCCAGTAGAGTTCAAATTATATTTCCAGTTTGCCGGGGAACTGAGGGACTCAAGAGGAAAGAAAAAAGGCTGACAGTTGCAATTGACCGTCTCTTCTAAGACTTGACTACTGATTCTGTTCTGCTGAAAAAAGTGACAGAGGCTCCTTTTCAAATTTGTATAAACCCTCAAGCTTGCAATACCAGTTTGTGATGAACAAATAGGGAAGTGAAGAATGTTTGAGGTCAAACAACCACCTTTTGAGATTAGGGTCACATAGGGACTAAACTTGATGAAAATCTGTATTTTCTTCAGGACCCAATCTAGATTTTCCCCAGTCTCAATCAAAATTTTCCTTGGTCCCAACTCAGCTCTGAAAATACCAGTATATCAGACATACTGTATTTCCTCAAAAAGTGCTACATAGTGGGTACTTGCTGGGCACTTTACACTGTATATACATATATCATGTGTAGTATAAAGTGCTCAGGAGTATGAGACAACTATTGCTATAAACAACAGACAAACTTCTATGGTTACCAGTTTCCTCAAGGGCCTCTAGAGCATGTCTATATACATGTACAAATGTGTATACAATATATGTATATTATATATGCACACAACAAGTCACAGTCCTGGGGCATGCTAATAGTCAGTGGCAGTAAGTCGAGGGTCAATGGCTAATTTTCATGGTCTATTTTGTAGTGTTTGTGGTTTTAGTTTTACCAAGAAATGATTGGATTGTACAAAATGTAGACCACACCAATTTTTACACAAGATTATTATGCTGCTATATTATAGTATTGATTTCTTCTTATAAAATTCTTCATGGTTTTATAAAAAAGATGTGGTATTTTAAAAGGGATTCGGCTGCATGCTGAGCCACATACAAGCTCTGAGACTTGAGATATCCACCTCACCCCAAAACAAACCTAATAATGGATTAACAAGTACAATACAAAAATATATTGAACATCACTACATGTATATATTATATTTTAACCTTAAGCACACTGAGGGCAACACAGTACATGCACTGATCCAGCTAGCTAAAGCGGGAGGCCCAACAAACTATACAAAAATAAATAGAATCAAGGATAGAGAGAAAAGACTCCATAGACCAGGCCATGGCAAAGTGGCCTGACAAAGTAATGGTCACATGACAACCAATTTGTGCATGCGCATAGTACCTGATATGGAATTAATTTTACATGTAGAAGATAGGATGTGAGATACATCTACCTAGTAGCCCAATTAAAATACAAGAAACTATTTAATTTATGTCTGCTACAGTTAACATCTCATATATATTCTATTAGACCTCACTAACATACAACCAACTGATTTTACCTGTAGGGCTAGGCGCTTCAGCACAGCAGCATCCTGAATGCCCTTGATATCATCAACAGCTAGACCAACCTAAACAATGCAGAAATAGTCTTGTAGAACTACTAATGCTTCTAGTGCACACATTAAAACTTACCAGTAAATTAGTGAGCAAAATGGGCATCAGAATCAAAAATATTATCCAGAGGATATACGATACTGGAGCAAATGGTATTTCCCTTGTAATATCATCATCTTCAGCACCCCCAGGAAATTGGCGAAATATGCTATCAAAATCAAACTCTCCAGTAGTCATTGTCATGGTCTTTAAGAGTGCACGGCCAGGGGTAGCAAATGAAGCTCTCTAAAAATAAAGGAGGAAAATGTACTATATACCAATTTATTTATTAACAATTTAAAGACTCACTGCAAAGGCTGCACTAGGATCGAAAAATGTCATGTAGAAAGCAAGCGAGAATGCAATCAATAGCAGCATAGTGAGAATTATCATCTTCCAGAAGGTGTAAAATATATGCACAAACATGAGCACATATATTCCTACACAACACAAATAAACAACACAATAAAATAATAATAATAATAGTAATAATAACAACAACAACAATAATAATAATAATAACAACAACAACAATAATAACAATCTACAATATAAAATAATTGATCACTATAATGATTATTACCTGTTAGTGGCAGCTTTCGAATAAATATGATGAAATCAATCCAAGCTAGAAACACAGCTATGCAGCCAATCTGCCACTGCCACACAGTGGGGCACAAGCAATTAGTCGAGAAAACAAATGAAAATATAATGGAGCAAACAAAGAGGGTAATTTCTATCCAATTCACCCAGTCCAAAAGATAATAAAATTTTAAACCAAAGGATTGGAAAAGCTCAAAGATCAATCGAATCAGAGCAAATACAATGACTGTTGATGCAGCAATGACGAGGTAGATTCTGATGGAGATTTTTAGGCCTGGAAAATAGAAATTAATTTAAAATCAATTAATGCCACTTAAAACAAAACACTCTACAACATATTGGGGAGTATAGTAGCTCTCCCAGTAGTGGCTTGACCTCTATTATTATTTTTAAGTGTGGACAAGAAAAGTCTATACCTCAGGTAAAACTCACTTAGGCAGCTTCTTACTATTCTAAATGGTAACTTCAGCCAATTATGATCCCCCAAAAATACTTTGGGCTTGCCTTAAATCCTTTGCAAAAGTAGCACAAGAAGTGTTAATTCATATTCAAGTTATTCCCCCCCCCCCCTTAGACACACACACACATAATTTGCATCAACTCCAAACTACTAGCAAATCCGATTCAGCACTAATTGCTTCTCTATTCAGAAAAACATCTAGAAATTGGTAAAGTGTTTGAGAGGTGTTAGTTCAATACCTAAGTACCTGTAGTGGGTGGTAGTGAAGTATATACAAACATCTATGCGTATTAACATTATTATGTACGACCCCTTACCCGTTTTGTCGTACCCTTACCTAACGCATGCGCACACACACATCTGTCACTTGTCCATGCATTGCTATTCATTGAAAGCTACTTTATATCCTTGCTGATCCAATGATCAAATGTGTAACGCACTATCCTCTAGGTGGGGCTTATGATGAACCACTCAAGAGTCTGAAATAAGGTAAACAACATAGGCTAACACTGCTGTGCTGGTATAGTATGTAGTTTCATTATTTAACCAAGTTTGTATATGAAATGCCACCTTTGTGATCAACCACCAGGAATGTAGACTGAGCTAAACAACTCTTGAGTGCTCCATCAGAAGCCATACCTACTACAACTAAGGTGATAGTATATAGAGCACTTTAAGTGAAGAGGGAGGGGTAAAACATTGTGAGAAAATGATTAAGCGTGCAAACTCTGACACTGTCGGGAATTTGTTTGTATGACATGCCCATTCTTTGGCCCAATAGACAGCTCTATAAAATAAAATAAATTTTACTTCCAGTTGGAAAGGGCAAGCAAGCAATTATTAAATCGATTTTTAATGGCTAACGATCACGACTGCCTTTGTAAACAGTCTCTTCCTGGCTTTTGCTACTGTTTCTGAAAGTTCTTCTTCAGTGGAAAGTAGCAAAGGCACCTAAGCTTACCAGGAATGAATCACTCTGAATTCCTTCGCTCTTGAGCTAAGATGTGCTCCTTGATGGATATTTTTGCTGTAAGTTTTATAGTGGATATATAGCAATGCGAAGATTTTGTTTGCTTGCTTAAACTTCAGGTTACCATGAGTTTGAGAAGTTTATTCATTAAAAAGTTATAGCTAGAAATATATTGTTACAACAAACCACAATTAAAGTCTGTGTTCAATTGGTTAAATGCTCAAAGATCAAAAAGAAAATTCTAGGTGCATGGCTAAATGCTCTCCCCATCTCATCCCTGGGTTTGAGGATTGATGACCAGGGTTGCCGTGATCTCCTCTACTTGGGCTCCACTTTGTGTCATTCTCATAACTGCCAGCACTGTGGAGCTGAAGTGGATCGTCTCTCCAAGCATTGTCTTAGCTGCAAGTGGAGTGAAGGACATTTCTACCCTCAAACCGCCATAAATGACATCCTCTTCTGAGCGTTGCCATCTGCAGGTGCCCCTTCCAGGTCGGAACCGTTGGGTCTCCTTTGTTCTGACGGAAAAGGCCTGATAGGGTAACCATTACATAGAAGAATGGCAAGCAACTGGTGTAGGATGCGACCTATCCAGATACATTTGCCCAATCACTTCAGGGTGTGGTAGTGAGTAGTATACTGGAGCTGTGGCTGCTATGGCTGAGGTGAAGAAAGTGGCCAAGTATGCCAGTATGGATCCATGCCACATTTCTGTCTATTGTCTTGAGTCATTGGAGGTCATCAGAACCAGGTCGAAGGCTTTCCTGAAGGAACTCAGCGTCAGGGTAAGGCAAAGAACTGGAGGGGTGAACCTGCTTCAGTGTCTCTTGGTGGCAGTCTAGCAGGGGATTGGCTTATCTGTTTTGGGGTCAGTCTGGAATGGAACATGTCGTTTAGCTTTTTAGTTATTTAGTTATTTATTTAGGTATGTATTTATTTTATTAGTTATGTATTCTAGTTATAATTATTGTTTTGATGTACCCATAAAGAATTTTTTTATTTCACGAATTTAACTTTTAAGGTTTCATTTAAATCAGCTTTTTGGTTCTTGAAGCCAAATGTTTCAACTGAAATACTTGGTCTTCATCAGAGCAAATAGGTTGAAACATTCGCTGAAAACCCCAAAAGTTGATTTAACCTTGGTATCAGCTGAAAGTAATCATATTATAAATCTTGATAATTCTTTTCTTGAGATCTATGGAAAAATAAACAAGCAAACAATTTTGTATCTTATCAATATGAGCCCTTCTATGACTTCATCCTCCCCTCGCGTTTCTTTTCCATCCAATAGAAAAAGAATGATAATAATAATAATAATTCTGCAGCTTCCCTTATGCTGCCATAATTTATCATAATACTCCAAAGTGCAGGATATAAATTGTCTGCAGTCAATATATACCTCGTGTCGAAAGATTGTTTATTGTCTGCACAAGAACAAGTGTCTATTTTTGGAACCCCAAAAATCAACCAAACCTCAAAACTAAGTTTCTCAGATATAGAAAAGTTTATGCTAATGTACAATCATTGTGGAATTATGTGGAGAGCTCGCTCTTATTGTTACTATTACTCTACCACAACATACCACATGTTCCACAACTTTCACTAGATAATCCACAGGTGATTCTGTTGTCAGTGCTATCACATACTTCAGTGCCAGTCAAGAGACCAGAAATACTGGCAACATCACTCGTGTTTACAATCACAGCAACTAAAAGGAATTGCAAAGTAAAATTGTGATTTTGCATAATTGGGGAGAAATTCTTACCACATCCATTGGTGTCATTCCTGTACATGAGATTCTCTTGTATTGCTGCTCCGAATGAGCCATTAAAAACTGCCTGGCCTTGAAATTACGAAGAAAAGAAAAGAAATTTAAACAACTCTGTACCATATATGCCAAAGTACACATCTGTGCTTAAGTTGGCACCAGGGTAAAAAAAAATCATTCTATACTTATTATATGGGTCAGAATGGAATATGGTGGGTTATTTCCCATGTAGTCACCCATATTTTTACTCTACTTTAGCTTGTGAAAACACAACCTGTGAGTGAAATGATTCACTGTATTCCACGACGAGTGTAATAAATTGTTTATTTTATTCAATGTATTCATAAAATTACTGTACTTCATATAACAGTCAGTCAGTCAGTCAGTCAGTCTAAACTGTCAGACAGTTGGTCTGACAGTCTGGATCGACACCGTTTATACCACACATTTAAAGTGCTGGGTAAAAAAGATTTATAGCTAACATAACCTTTTATTTGTTGTCATTCCATAGCAAAAAAACCCAACTTTTTTTCAGCAGCCGTCCAATGATAAGGGAGTGCATGTATCTTCACTGTACAGACTTACTAACCTTCATAAAGGAGATCATAGGAAAGCACTTCAAAGAGGCTATCTTAAAGTTTTGATATTTTCAAATTTCAGGTCCTCACAAAAAGGAAAAAGGTTAGCCCCTCCCCCTTCACCTCTAGTTTTGACACAATTTATAACTTTAGTGCTGTCAATAAATTGCTTAACTGCTTTCTAAAAGAACTACTTCTGTGTCTTGAAAATGTTGTCACGATTTTTGGAAAATGGTATATATATAGTTAATGACAATGCTCATGTGTAGTACATAGAGTATTAAATGACCAGAGTGGAATGCGAGCTAATACTTTGCCTATAGGAAAATACTACAAGGAGTATATCAAGTATAGAATAAATATCTCAATGAACTTTCAGTTGACATAATAACATTTCAATAACCTTCTCAATATAATCAACTTCAAATTGTACTCTCTCAATGTTTTGACTATGCTCTATTCCATCACAAATAGTGAGGTGCTAAAAAGACTCATGCGAGCTTTGTTACATACTGGTAGCTAACCATTCACCACATGCTACAAACCACACCTCAGCACACACATCCAGCATGTGAACCGGATGTGGAAGGGAAAAAATAGCGGTTAATAAAAATTAAAAAAAATTAAATACATTTAAAAAGCAAATAAAACAGAATAAAAATATAAATATCTAAAAAGTAAATAATTAAAAACCAAAATATGCTAATATATATTAAAAATATTTGAACATACTGAACATACATAAATATAAAAAATAAAATAAAATAAATTATATTAAAAATTTATATATATATAAACAAACAAAACAAATAACCAATAATAAATATAATTATAAAGACATGCCTAATAACTTTGTTGCAAACTACAAAAATTATTGTTTTTCCTTTGCTCCACAGTGAAGTCCAGCGATATATCATCAGAATTCAAAATGGACTGAGCTTATTTAACATGGGATATTGGCGCCACCCATGAGAACACCACCTGCTCGATCAACTTTAAAAAAATTTCAAGCCAGAATGTAAGCCATATAAGTCAACCCTCTTCTCAAATTTTTACCAAGTTTTGTATCTCAAACTCTTATCTTTTACTCTGTACAGATTTATACTTGCAAATCCTCTAGCCATATCATTAACTTACAAGTTGGGCTCTGTGGATTGAGGGAGATCAAAGCAAAATTCGTGAGAAAGAAGACAAAAAGGACGTATACAGCAAGATTCAAGAAGTATGCTGTGCGTCCATAGGTGCTCCACTTCAAGTTCAGCAAGCTTTTCACAAGGGGATGCTTCAGCAAATCTGTACAATTGTTGTCAACCTAATTAACATGAGATAGGAATACAGCTTTTAAAGGGGAACAATGTTAATGATTTTTAAAGGGGAGTTACACCAATATTGATAAGGGGGGGGGGTGTTGTGAAAGAGAAAAATGGTGAAAAAGTGAGTTTTTCTTTTCTAACTCCTATAAGCTGTATTATAGTAATAGTAATTAATAATAAGCTTTGAACTTATGAAGTTAAAAATATTGCTGCAGTACTTATAACAGTGGTGGTCCAATGACTTGACTTGTCTATCTTATGAAGGAGCCGTGAATATAGCTAAACTACTTTCTTCTTCAAAGCATTACTTAGTAATTGATCCCCTGCACTCATTTGGTGAAGTGGGGTTATTTTAATTACTATGAAGGTACTAAATCTCACTCACAGAGCGCTATGTCGTAAAACCCATAGGTGTCTTCAAAATCAGCCGAAATGAGAACAGTGGGTACTTGCCAGGTCGGAAATGAGTTTGTACTCCAATTAATGCACACATATAGAGGTGAGTGCATGCTATATGAGGGGAGCAAGTCCTAAAAAGTCGACAGTCATGGACAGTCCTTCCAGTCATTTACTGCTGTTTCTAGAAACCCTTTTGCTGAGAAAAGCGGTACAGGTGCCTATGCTTACCAAGAATTACTCTAAATCCATTCACTCATGATAAAGGATGGCTGGTTCTTTGTTGTAAATTTAGAAATAGTAATGCTGCATGGCTTTTGCTTGCTTACCTCTACGAAAGTGATTCTTATACAAAACTGCAGTTTAATTTTAGTTTCCTTCTGATGATAAGATGTCTGAAAAGGTTATTCCTGAATATATGCTTTTAAATAAAATTAATGTGTTAAAAAGAAAAAAATTAATTTGAGATTCTTCATCTTTATTGTAATGTTGTGGGGGAATGTCAAGCACAATTTTTATCATAATGTTATGGGGGCATGTGCATAGTTTTAAGCTAAATTTCTACACTGGGAGCTTGACCAAAATAACTCGTATCCCCATTCATTGCTGAAACTAGTGTGGTGGGCGCTTGCCTCATGTGGGAGCTTACCACATAGACTATGATATATATACGTAAATAATAGTTGCACACACACACAGTAGGATTTTCAATGTGTAGGTGCATTTAATTGACATTTAGTGTATCCGCTACTAAAATAGTAACAATAAAAATATTAATGGAGTAACATTACAAGTAAGATTTAGTTTCGGTTATATTTTCGCCTACATATAGCCTACGTATAATAGAATGCACCAGTGGTGAAGTATCAGTAGTCAACACTTGATCACACATGCACGCATTTGTATCAGCAATGAACATACTTGTTACCAGCAATGAATATACTTATTGAATACACTTATACCAACAATGAATACACTTGTTACCATAACGGAAAGAGGATGAAGCTCCTTTACAAATCCAACAGGCCCCCAGGATGTCATGAAAGAACCCTTCTTTGGATGAGCTAATTCAAATGTTGCCATCTCATCTGCATCTTCCTTCTCTTCATTATGGGACAGCAAAGAGTCGGAATCTTCAGAGTGATATGTTATTTCATCACTTTTCCTATAGTCACAGTGCAAAGCAGTTGAGTTAATAAATTAATCATTTGAAGTGGATGCATACTTTCTTAAGACATCCCAAAACCAGGCTAGATAGCTCTCTCTTTCATCCACAAAATCTTCCAAGAATTCGTAGTTGAACACCACCTTGTACTCTTTGCTGTCAGGTGTTATTCGACCATCCTTGGTTGCATTTGTAATGCAACAACGGTTAAAAACCTCCTCAGCAACACCTGTGCATAATATAGCAACTAATTATCATCGATGTCAACTATAACTTAGGGCTTACCAGGCATTTTTTTAATGAGTTTTCTTAGAGGAGTGGTGCTGCTACCATGACTGATTGCCGTGCTCCTCAGTGCACTTTCCCATTGGTTGCTCTTTATTATTGCCATGGCTATGTTCCTAATGCACACACACACATCATCATATGTAATAATAGTTAAAGAATAGGAAACAGGATTTGTGGTAGAGGTGTGGTCAACTGAATAGCATATAAATGTGTGCTAAGTAAATGATTTTAAGTTGCTGTTTGAGTTTGCCAATTAGAAAATCAGCCATAATTACTATCTACCGAGGTCAGTCCTGTAATAATCCATAGCCTTTTGCAGCTAGCAAGATTAGCTAAGTAGCAGAGATGTCTACTACGGTAACTTTGAAAAAATTGGACAACCTACGGTGAACAAATCATCAACTTGAAGTTGAGAATGCATGTCTCAGAGAAAAGCATTCAGAAGAAGCATCCTTAATTGATGCCATTGCAGTGTGGGACCAACTGCCAGAAGAAAATCAGCACTTAACTGCTGGAAGCATGCAGGTGAAGGCACTATATGACCAGCTGTTGTGAGACACACAGGAAGATTAACAAGCACTTGATAAGCTACGGGAACTGCTACCAGTAAAGGATTGGAAAAGCTGAATGTCATTGTGAGGACTTGAAGGGAGAAATCTTAGAGGTCAGTCATCCAGCTGAATTGGAGTGTTATCGAATGGTGCAGAAGGAATGACAATGGAAGTGGGAAAGTCACGAGGAGGATGCTACAGCAGCTGAAGATGCAGGCACATGTGGAGTTGGCCGATGGAGAGGTCGGCGATGTCCTCTGAAGAATACCAGTTGTTCCAATGGTGATGTAGTATCTGAAGGTTGTGATGGAGCAGTCAGGACTCGAGTGGCCCTTGAAGAATCACCTAGTTAAGGCACATTTTGAGGAAGCCAAATTGCTTGTCTTGGCCTTGAGTCAACACAGAGTTGCTATAGTGAGAAGATCAAACCAGAATTTCCTAATGCCCCACCATCCTGAAAAGACGACCCGAACAACGGGGTGTTTCACTAGGAAGGCAGAAGCCTCTTATACTGTGTTATGGTTGTGGGGCATATGCGCACTACAGGAACAAGTGCCCTGCAAGGGATAAGGGAAGACCAGCCAAGACCCCAGGAAAGGACCAAAGAGGGGATAGAAAAGGGTCGATAGATAACCTCACCTCATGACTACCAGAAGAGAAAGTGGGATGAGTGCCACAAGGTTGATAAGTGTGTCGATGAAGCTCTGAGGAAGATGACAGTCTATGTATTCAAGGGTGCATGCAGATGGTACAGAGCTAGATCCTATACCAATGGTCGACGTGGAGTTGGTAGAAGAGAAGGTTGACAGTGGATTGTCTGTGACCAGTCTCCTGAGGAATGGAGGAGATGGATGGAGCAGCATTTAGAGCCTACTCCAGTGGCTCTGTGCAACTATGGAAGTGGGCATCTTCCAGTGGTGAGACAAGTGCATACCACCATTGCTTTATCAGGACATGTAGTGAAGGCAAGTGGTGTAGGTACAGAAGGATGCTCTGCTCCAACCATTTCTTCTGTCTGACATAGAGCAAAGCGTGTTCATCAAGCCACATGACAAACACCCTTTGCTCTATGTCAGACAGTGGAAGAAATGATTGGAAAAATGTTGAAGAAAGGAATTGTAGAACCATCTCATATTTCTCGGTTGAGCCCAGTAGTTTTGGTTGAGAAAAAATATGGAAGTCGATGATTTTGCATTGATTACCGATGCTTGAACTCAGTCAACAAAGATGGATGTGTATCCATTACCATGGATTGATGACACCCTTGACTTATCTAAGCACTAGACCTGGCATCTGGCTACTGGTAGCGACAGAACTGGAAGCCTTAGGGAAGTATGGGCCATAAAGAAATTCAGACACTATCTGTATGGTCACCATTGTGATGATTTCACAGATCATAAAGCACTAAAATCACTTCTGAACACTCTGCATCCATCTGGGAAATTGGCTGGGTGGGGACTTGTTCTGCAAGAGGTTGATTTGTCCATATTCTTCCTTCCTGGTAAGAAGAATGTGTTGGCTGATGCCTTATCCCACTCACTGGCAGGTGGAGAAGGGAACGTTCCACTAGTCCATGAGGAGTGCTTAGTGGCTGCTATAGAAGGCACCCAGGAAACTGCAAAGAGCAATGGAGTAACCTAGAAGAACAGCAGTGAGATGACCAATGGGTGGCTTAGGTCATCCATTATCTAGAAACTGGAGCTCTATCTGCAGACAATGGCAGTTTGTTGTGTCTAGTGACAAGTATTTGCTACTGGAAGGTTATGGGATGAAGGACAAGATGTTGAGGGCAATTCCACCAGAGACTGACCAGAGACGACTATTTGATGAAACTCACAGTGGACCTTTTGGAGGTCACTTGAGAGGTATGAAAATTCATGGGAAGCTGTCAAAGAAGTATTGGTGGCCAGGTATGAGAAGTAATATCATTCATCTGTGTCAGGCTTGTTTGGTACGTGCTAGTTGAGAGGACAGACCCTTTTGATTGCTTTGGGGTAGATGTGCTCCTTTTCAAGCCAGCCAGAGGGAATCAATATGCTATTGTAATTATTGATTACTTATCAAAATGGCCTGAAGTCTTTGCCACACCAGACCATCTGCATTGACTTATTGCGAAGCTCTTGGTTAAAGAGAGTGGTGTGTTGACATGGTCTTTCAGCCCAGTTGTTGACAGACACAGGAACATACAACTCCCATATACTATTTTTGCCTAAAGAGATAGTATCCAAGCATTGACTCAGGAATCTCCATTCTTTCTACTCCACGGGAGTGATACCTGATTACCAAGTGCACTCGATCTGGAGTCACCAGAGCTACATAGGAAGATGAGTCCAGATACCTACAAAGGGGAGTTGATGTCTGGAATGATTGATGCCTGGAGCGTGGCTAAGATCCATGTATGGAAGGCCAAGAAGGTGCAGAAGAAATACTATGGCTGGAAAACAAAGGAACCAGCATTCAGGGTAGGTGACCAGGTGTTTGTTTTATTGCCAAAGGAGAAAGCATCCAAGGCCTTCAAGTTTGATTGACCTTCCATGGACCCTACGAGTGACTGAAGTTATGGAGACCGGTGTATTTGTCTGCCAAGTGGATTGACCACAGGACGAGAACATCCAAGTAGCTCTCAACATTGTGCAAGTCCTATTCCTGATGAGTTTTGGCCTGCAAGGAAGTTATGCAGACTGATCAACAAGAAGTACCTTTCAAAGTCAGCGGAACAAGCAAGGAATGATAGAGAGACTAAACCCCAGCAGATTGCCATGCCAACCATGGGGGAAGGCCGCCTACATTGTGCTCGTGGTCAAGCTGGAGTGTCGATCATGGATGGCTTCCCTGAGAGCGGTGACATGTAATGATTGGTTCAACAAGAAACAGGATAATTTTTATTGTGATGTAAATAGGTGTGTCCAGCTGCGAATTGCATATAAATGTGTGCTAAGTAAATGATTGGAAGCCGCTGTTTGAGTTTGACAAAGAGAAAATCAGCTATAATAACATTTCCCGCTATACATAAGACCTTCGTATGATAGCCACCTATGCCATCATCAGTACAGTGCTTTTCGTAGTACAAGCAAAAACAAAATTCAGATGTCAGAGTGGATTTCTATGATTCATGATGGAGTTTATTAGAATGTTTGGGATCTGGTGACTTCACAAATTTCTGGGATTGAGGTACCTGAGTTGTGGATGCATATACCTTGGTGAGAAAGCCTTATATACAAATTTAGTGACAGAAGAAAGCACACAGATAGAGCTCTTCTTTATAAAACGAAGCGGACATGTCGAGTTGTAATATTTTACTATGTAAAGGTAAAATTCTGTGAGTTTGTCCATTTGTGTGCTCAGTTTGGTCTCAAGGTCCAGAGTTCAATCCTTAGTGGAGTCATTCACTGTCCACCCAACACCTACATCCTCCATTTCCCACTTGTTTCCCTTTTATCTTTAATTTTCCTCCTGCCTTTCCACCCTTTTCCTTTTCTCCTATCACCTCTTTTGAACTTATTTAGTTGTTAAAAAATAAACTTTTTTCTCTTCCCTAACCAACATCGGGAGATTCTGTCAAACGACTTGGACAAAAAAGTCAGTAGCCACAATGGATATCTATGTTTGTCTGTGTGCATTTAGAGGTGGCTGGATGGTAATGGAGTGTCGGGCTTAGAAAGTACACAGGTACAGTAAAATAGCTCACCACTGCATTCTTTTATGTAGCAGGAGGCCACTTATCCGAACACACTGGGACTGAAATGTGCTGATAACTGAAGTGCACATATCACATTCCACCACTTCTCTAGCTAAACTTATCCCATTCTTCAACTTATATCAGGATATATATCTATCTGCTTTGATAACGGGAGAGAAGAATTGAAAGAAAACACTGCTTGCTGAGGTTCCACATTAGGCAAATGCTATGTATTGGTTGCGCGCATGTGCAAGGAATTTTGTCCTGTAAATGAAAAAATAAATACGCCCGCATTTCCATGGGCTTCAAGACACAACACATTTAGTATGTTGCTATATAGTTTTTGTCATTCATTAGTATGTTGATTATATATATGCAAGCAGTACTATTGCAGGTGATGCTGCACACCTCCACTTATATCAACACATTGTTGTTAACATTCTTAGTTATGTTTACGTGATGCTACTCTATTATTGATCAAGTAGAGACCTTTAACCCTTCCACCGTTGACTTTATTTTGAAAAATTACAAAAAATTGACTTGCATAAACATATGCAATGCTATTTCAGCAAAGGTTGACTAAAGTCCTTAGCAACCATAGTTCACATGAAAGCCCTTATATTGACCAACATTGTGGTAACCTACAGTTGCCATAGAAAAAACCCACAATGCTATGAATCTAATTAGAAGTTTTGAGTTCTTGTTTCACACAGTTAATTAACAAATGTAGTAATATGATCTATGTACGTGCACACACGTATATGGCCTTATTTCATTTCCCCCTCTAGTATGGTATATAATCAAGGTGTTTTCAGCCACTCAGACAGTGATGGAGGCTTGATAAGATACTGGCCAGCAACATACAAGACATCATTGTGCTACCACAATTTAATGTATAGACACCATCTAGGAATATATATTTTCACATTATATTTACTCTTATGACACTTGGTACACAATGTATGTAGCATCAAACATGACTGGCCATTGAGGTATCCAAATGAATACTGGAAGTTACTTGACTACGTGTACTCAGACATGCAAGTTGACTACTCCTAGCTCTACTACTGCCCCTAGTTCTGCGACTACGCTGACCAACAGGCCTTGAATGAGTATGAACCGAAGGAGTGTGAACTCCACAAGAAGTGGCTATGAGGAAGGGTGACAGTGAATAATGCAACATAAACAAAAAGTATTGTCTCCTCGACCTAATGAATTTATATATGGATTGTCCCACGAAAGAACAGCTAAACCATTCTATCCAGAACATGCTTTACTTGCTAGCTACTTAGCTAGCAAGTAAACAAAACTCACTGGCATAGTCTTCTTCGTCACTGCTAGACTCTCCTCCGCCCAAACAGATTATCGAGCGGCACCTCGCCAGAAAATTGTCCAAAAGTATCTCCCACCCATCGATAGCACAATTTCAGGATCAATGCTACTCTTCCCAAGTTAGGAATAGATTACTTCACCTTACTTTCGTCCTCTGATAGGACGTAGTCGTCGTCTTGAATCCTAGAAAGAACTTGGTCTAAAGTTAGTCTGACCGTCATTTCCAACTTGATCAAAAAGTGAACGGTCAGCGATTTCAATTTTACTTTACCTTAGTTACCGAACCCGCACGGCTCTTATATTTGGCACGTACGTAGAGCAAGAATTGAGCATTTTTTTAAATATTCATATCTTAATTTACAACCGAACGATTGATTTTTTAATGATTTCCCCCCGATAATTATGTGGTTTGGACGTAAGTGGGTTAATCATGAAGAGGCTCATTATCATGGAAGCATTCATATACCCTATACTCTCATAGCTACTGTAATTGCTTGGGTTTTGCAGTGCATTGTAACTAGCACTTTCATACAATAAATTAAGGTGCGGTCTGACTATAATGATATGCATACTGGTGGTGCCACATGTATTAGTGTGCAGACTATATGATATGCATACTGGTAATGTATTACTGTACAGGGTGTAATGATATGCATACTGGTAGAGCCACATATATTAGTGTGCAGGCTATAATGATGTGCATACTGGTAGTGCCACATGTATTAGTGTGCAGGCTATAATGATGTGCATACTGGTAGTGCCACATGTATTCGTATGCAGGCTATAATGTTGTGCATACTGGTACTGCCACATGTATTAGTGTGCAGGATATAATGATGTGCATACTGGTAGTGTTACATGAATTAGTGTGCAGGCTATAATGCTGTGCATACTGGTAGTGCCACATGTATTAGTGTGCAGGCTATAATGATCTGCATACTGGTAGTGCCACATGTATTAGTGTGCAGGCTATAATGATGTGCATACTGGTAGTGCCACATGTATTAGTGTGCAGGCTATAATGATGTGCATACTGGTAGTGCCACATGTATTAGTGTCTAGGCTATAAATATATGTTATTCCTTACTCATGTCCACTATCAATGGCCTTGTCTAAACAACTGAGTCCATTGACATCACGTTGGCTGACACTTGCTCTGTTTTTCAGCAGTTCTTGGACTACATGTAAGTGTCCTTCCTGGGCAGCATGATGAAGGGGTGTAGCCTCTCGTCTGTTAGTGGGGTTAATGTTTACTCCAGCATCAATAAGCACACGAACCACTTTAAAATGTCCTTTGTATGAAGCAGCATCCAATGGTGACCACAAGTTAGCATTTCTAAACAATAATAACAACAAAGTTTTAATACCACCTTAATGTATATACATGTATATATAGTTCTAACTTAGCATCATAGTCAGCTTTTTTTTCAAGCAAAACATTGACAGCTTGATGGTGACCCTGATAGCAAGCCAAGTAGAGTGGGGTGTTTCCATCTTCATCTTCATCCAAGATGCAGTTCTTCTGGTGATCAATCAAGGTTTGCATAACCCTGCAGAACCAAAAAAGGGTTCTCCATAATTATACTGAACATCAATAAAATAGTGTTCCTGTGCCCTCTACATGAAAATGTTCACGTGTTTTCTACACCCTTGAGCTACATCAATAAAATAGTGATCCTGTAAACTATTCATTAATTAATAATGTTCCCTGCACTCTCCACATCAATAAAATAGTTTCCCTTTGCATTGAACATAAATAAGATAGTGTTCCTACAAAGTATTCACCTTTTTCCTGCACACTCTACATTAATAAAATGGTGTTCATAAAATTCATTGGCATAAGAAGGGGACACACCAGATATAAGAAAATGGTTGTGATAGAAAGAGCAAACAGAGAGGAGCTGAGGGGAGTGGACAAGGGGAAGGGGAGGAAAGGAGAGAGAAGCAACCAGCAATGAGAAATGCGAACTGTATTTTTACCCACACAAACTTACATGGTGTGGCCCATGGAAGCGGCGAGATGAAGTGGAGTCTTGTTAACTTCGTTCTTGGCATCCACTCGAATGGTGGTTCTTGCTAGAGTAAGAAGAACATTAACACAGTCAATGTTTCCTTTTAAAGCAGCTTCATGAAGAGGAGTGTTGTAGTCGGAGTCTGTAGAAGTGACCAGCTCATATCCATCCTTAATCTTCAAAATAAACTGCAAATTGTAAGATGGAACAGACTTGAAGGACTAGGCAACAGTTGCTTAGGATAACTCCAGAGCTAGCGAAATATAATATGCTTCTTAACTCTCTCTCTCAGTATATATACACCAAATAGGGTTATTTTTGATGGGTTAAATATTTACAGATGGTGACTAACATTCTTGGGGGAGATATTTGTGGATTTTATAGAAAGACATACCATGCTCTGCTGCTCTTTGAGTTACCTATATGTGGATAGGTTCTAATAGTGAAAACCACAATAATTTTTTTTTAAATTTGATAAGGACTATATATGCACATATTATTTATAGGTGCCTGCTAATTTCCACGAAAAGTGTTTTCAGTCAGAACGTTCATTGAGAATGATTGTCTACTACAGCACTCAAGGTTCAGTAGTTTTCATTACATCCACTTAACCCTTTCACTGGCAGATTTACGGAGGACATTTTACAAAAATTGACACAATTTCACATACTATTTTTTATAGAGGACCTTATGAAGACAAGTACCCAACAACTATATATCAGGTGATAGCTGATGCATGAAGGGACGTTATGTTAAATTTTTGTTGCTTAGCAACAAACCACAGAAATGTGAATATTGTTATAAGAGACAGGAAGTAAAATAAAAGGGTTTATATCGGGTTTATATCATCTCAATTTCATATTACACATGAAACCAGCAATGTTAGCTGGTCAACTTTTGGTCAACAACAACAACTGTTTGTAAAATAACCTCTCCTCCAACCCTGTCTTCTCATCTGCTGCTTCCTCATCCTCCTCCTCCTCCAGCTCCATGAGTGAAACTACCTTCCCAGGAGAAATAGTTCTTATTATTATGCTAGTTACTAGGCTTTACTATACAACTCTTATCTATTCTTACCTTGGGGGAAGTCTACATGACCATCGCTATCGTCTGAAGCTTCGCTTGGCAGAGTAGGGCGATCTATACTTTGAAAACTTGCTTCGTGGTTGGTGCCAACAGCTTCTGTTATAGCTACCATAGCATCACTGTCAACTACGCCACTTCCCAGGTAAGCACAGGCACTTTCTTCCTCTCCTTCACTAACGTCAATCTCGGACAGGCCGAAGTCATCCTCAAATAGGAAGTCTAACGCTTCGTCTCTACTCTAAAGCAAGTCGCCATTTCTTCTTCGAGACCGGGAATTAACCGGAAGTGATGTTTGCTGGCATGTTTACTTCCCTTTCCTCATTCCGTATTTTTCTGATATTCAGGGGTATATGAGAGGCATGCTTTGGGCATATTCGTACAATTTTTGAAGTTAATACCGCAAACGGTTAATTTTTTATGAATTGTTTCGTCGCGGTTAATCCGTTTTCGCGACTTAAGTCGCTTATGCCAGTGAGAGGGTTAATTATAGTCTGTGGGTGTGCGGGCAGATAGAGGCAGGTAGTTACTTCATATTCTGTCGGTTGGCTAGTCTCAGAAGTCTCACAGAAATGGTAATGCATTGATAGGGCACATCGCCATGAGATTTACCAACCAGCCATCTTGGTTCAGGCATTTGAGTTGCCACGGGTTAACTACTAAGAACATTTACCTCTCTGGGGAGGATCTACAATGTGCTTGGTGAAGGCTATACATTAAATTGGTAAATGTTTACTGACAAAGTGTTGGGTAAAGTGTCTAGAATTAATGTGATATGTGCCAAGCACAACATATTTGGCAAAGGGTCTACAATGCACAAAGGTAGAGGAATGGTTTGTATATGCTCGGCATGAACAACAAACAGCTGGGTTGGCAAACAACATTTTTATTCCAAGAATTAAGCAGTTGGTTTCCTCCAAGTTTTTACTCTTGTGACAGTAATAGTAGAAATAGACCCCCAGCAAAACAAGGGAACTACTTATGATGCATGTGTATCAGTTGTTCCCTCAGAAGCTTACTCTTGAAGGGGTCCAAATTGACATGAACTAAAGTATCTCTCATAAGCTATTGAAGTAATGCTTACATGTTAGAGAACCTTGAACCAGAACCTGCTCCTACTTATAGCAAGGAGCTAAACCTGTAAGTGGGAAGAACTCTATCTCATAAGACTTTAGTTAATTTTACTTTCACATTTTTACGGTCATTCAATCCATGAATAGCTAGGTCAAGTAGAGCATGGTACCACTTTACCTATACACTATATAATTCATGAATATTTCCCCTATAAATTCTTCTGTTAGTCACCATCTATGAATAATTAACCCCAAGAAAATATCGTCTAAATGTTGTATGTGACTGGAAGTGTGTGCATGGCATTTCATCCACATCAACTTCCTACCCTCAGCAGATCCACATGGTTAGCTCTGGCTGCCATATGAACTATAGTCTCTCCATTCTTGCCCACATCGTCAATTCTTGCTCCTTTCTCGAGCAGAGTCTTGAAGGCATCCACATGCCCCTCCAATGCCGTCAGCATTAATGGAGTGTACGCTTGTGAGTCAGTGGCGGAGATATCGGCCCCACTAAAATATTACCACAAAGAAGATATTTGACAGCTAGTGTCTTATTTCATTACATAGAGTACATTTGCCCACCACCCTTTCCTCTGAAGAGACTAGATTGATATATCTTTCTATCTATCTAATCTAACTATTTATGTATTAAATTATAAATATTTTAATTACTTACATGCTTACTGACTTACCTACTAACCTACCTACATACTCACTCACTCACTCACTCAGTTACTTTCTTTTTGTTTATATACATTGTTTTTCCTATGTTAATAGTTTCACCATAAATATTTTAAAAAATGCTCTCATTAAATATGGTCCTAAACTCTACTTAGTCAAAACGAATGCATGACCACATATACCCATGCACAGCAACAATAGTCCAAGATAAAGGGATACAGACAACTTATTAAAAAGGCTTTTGAAATTCTCATACCATATGTTTTGTATGACGAGTAAAGTAGCACATCTGAAGGAAAATGGTTGTGTAAATTTTAGCCTCGAATTTACCTCATAATTCATCATAGTTTAAAAAAATTACACATCAGTATGTCACCACTTGATAATTAGGCAGAGCATGTGTAGTTCGACATTTTGCACAAGTACAGCTTGTGACTCCTACAAAAATGGAGTTTTATGAGCTAAATAATTTTTATATTGACGGAATATGCAGATAGAAAGAAACATTTAAGAGCTGAAGAAGAATTTTTTTAGATCACACAAAATGCAGTCTGGTGTTCCTGACCCTTTACCTTTCAGTGAACCTGCGGTTTGGTAAAGATGAAGCTAACATCTGCTCTTTAATAGGTAAAACCAAGTTCTGAATCTTTACTTCTACTCCACATGAATTTTAATGTCACAGCTCACTATAAGCCTACACAGACCACAAATATGTTTTCATTGCCACTAAATGGCAACTCGACTATGTTAGCGTTGTATTTCCTCCCCAACCGATAGGTAAAGGGTAGCTTTGCAAGACTACACGCAATGATGGCAGCCGATTTAACACAGTGGCAAGCAATAGCTGTATGACAACCGTTACAACCACAACAAAACAATCGGAATAAAATAACAACAATGCCAACTGGGATGTTGGGTCTCCATTTCTAGACATTTGTCTACTCAGCAGATTACCATTAATTTACAACTTTATTCTCATTTCTTCTCCCCACCTATATAGAAAGAAACCATTCTTGTATAAACTGGCACACTGGTTCTTGCTCTCAACCTGTTTTGCACCTCGATGGCTACTGCCCTATTTGTTTGAGGGGGAAGAAGTTACAATCCAACAAATGCAAGAGTTGGAGAGTAAAAATAGCGTTGAGCAGGTTTCAAGGTGCCAACTTAGGCAGTTCGTAAAACAGTAAAGAAAGAACAGTAAAGAAAGAAAACAATATTGTCTAAGATCTGATGGAGCAGGGAAAAGGACATCTGATCTGATTACAAATACCATGGCAACAGTGATACACTTAACATGACCACAGTCACCAAAATACTCACCGACTCATCAGGAAACTGATCATTTCCACTTGGCTGTAGCTGGCAGCGTAGTGTAGTGGCGTCTGGTTGTTGTCTTCATAAATATCAACAATGCTGCTCCCCTCAAGCAGAGTTTTAGCCACTGTGGTATAGCCATACCGTGCAGCAATGTGCATAGGAGACACAGACTCCCGTCCGATGGATGAGTGATCGGCGCCATTCAAAAGAAGAAGTTGAACAATTTCTTCGTTGCCACTCTCACATGCCAGATGGAGGGGAGAGTTTTCTTGGTTGTCCCTGGTTTTAGTCAGAGTTGATCGTTCAGCCATCTCAGGAATGTGCTTAAGAATGCAGTAAACCACCTTAAGGTGACCTTCACGGCACGCAAGGTGCAGAGGTGTTTGAAGCTCACAGTTCTGCAAATTAATTGTTGTTGCTACACTTGCTGGGTCTTCTAACTCCAGATGCTGCATCAACTTTTCCATTATTTTATCATGGCCATTAAGACAAGCCTCATGGAGAGGTGTGTCATTGTTTTTATCTGCAACACGAACGTCAATATCTTTGTTGCATAAGAGAATGCTCACTGCAATATCATTCCCTCGCTGGCAGGCCAAGTGCAGAGCTGATAAGCCATAGCGACTAATCTGGTTCACCTAGCATTCACACAAACACACACACACGCACCAAAGAAAAGACAAGCCAAATTCTTGTATTTATCGATATTGATCTGCAAAACTCATAATTCAGAAGTTCTAACTTAAAAATAGAAACCTGAATGTATAGATAGTAATTTAGAAACATGTTATGGATGGATGAAGGTATCAGGTGGAGCTGCAATAAATCATATCCTATTTCTTATATATATATATGCTAAATGCACATGTTATACATGTACTTATATATATATATAATGTTGCTAAATGCACATGTTATACATGTACTTATATATACTAAATGCACATGTTATACATGTAATTATATATATATAATGTTGCTAAATGCATGTTATACATGTACTTATATATACATATAATGTTGCTAAATGCACATGTTATACATGTACTTGTTTGGTGAAACATAGCAGGCAGATATAGTCATTACATAATTCGCTTTCACAAGCAAAAAAATACTCTATGTGTATGTGTGTGTGGCAGGGGGGGTGAGGCTATGTGTATGTGCATGTAACTCTAAATCATTCCTCCTGGTTGTTGAGTGTGAAACGGCACCCAACCCACAACACTGACAGCAATCTAACAGCAAGTGTGCTAAATAAAGCACACCAACAGACTCTAATATTACATTTACTGGCGCTCCAACTTATTAACTGGTTAGCAAATCTCTACCCTTTTCAGGAATAATCTTTTCGAACTGTTCATGTCATTAGAATGCAAATACAATAAGATGCATTTGATAAGCATCAGCTCCATGGAGGTGGGCCAAAAAAGCTATGCTGCACTATATCCACAACAGAACCTACAGCAAAGACTTTCTGAAGAGTGACTCAAAGTGGTCCCAGGTTAGCATAGGTTCCATTCTATCCTTCCTGAGGGAAAGAAATATCAAAAAGAGCAAGGAAAGCCCGGAAGAGATCATTCATGTTGGCCTCTGTTCGATGGATTTAAATGGAAATACAGTTCTCTGCCTATTTATGATGATTCAGAAGTCTACTAGGCATGTGTGGGTCAGAATTCAGCACACTTAGTTTATTTATTTGTATTTGTGAATGCATGAAGTCCGAGTTTGTGTACCTGTTAGAACTAAAGGCAATCAATTGGCTAATTAATTCACAACTGCCTTTATTCATGGTCAATTATATTTATAGCTACAACTTTTTCTCCCTAAGAATAATCTTTGCAAAATTTTCATATCATTAGAATGCAAATGCAAACAGTGTCGTACAAGAATCAACTCCATTGAGGTAAGCAAATAAAAGCTAAGCATCACTACACCACTTCATTAATAAAAGTGATTCATTTGCATTCCATAATTTTGACCTACATATAGACCACTCATTAGAGAAAGCTCTTCTCACAATTCATAAATATTTCTTAGTGAATTGTGTTTAGGAAATATTGTTGTAGCAGTCATGTGACTAGAACTGCATGTGTACTACCTCGACTTTCTTGCTGTCCTTCAGACCGACCAGATACTCCATAGCCCGGGCACTTGTAAGTTTACTACCTGGTGTCTCAGTACTCTTTCCCTCCTCACTTTCTTGCTGCTGCACCACCAAATCTACCTTCCTTGGCATGTACCGGGCAGAGAAGTGGAGGGCTGTAAACCCTTCTTCTTCAGTTTGGATGTTAATTTCTGCAAATTCCAAAACAAAAGTGTACTCATTTGTCATTGGTTTTCTATCATCCAAAGTGGAAGTTACAACAGAGACCAAAATTTTAATGTTCAATATACACTGTAGTCTTATAAAAAGCACACTAAATAATAGTTAACCAGTAAATGTGGTGCTTTGTAAATAGGTCTAAATATTTTTAGGTGAGCCAACACTTTGAACATCGAACATCCACGAATATCATAGAGTTGTCCATGGCAACTGTGGACCACTCTCAAGTAAAGGAGCGTTTATGTGTATATATTTTATGCTAGCAGAAATATCCGCCATCTGGATGGATTGATCCCAATCTACAAAATTGCACTTCAGTGCTTATAAAAAGGGGGAAATAAATCTTAAAACACAAAATAGTAAAAACTTGTGACTTTGGGGGCTCCTGCTGCAGTTAGCCCTGAAGTTAGAGTTGGGGATCTCAAAACCAACATCCCTATCATCATTCTCAAGAGGAAGAAGCCCATCATTCTCAAGAGGAAGCCCATCACCAAAATATTTTTGTTAGCTGCTAAAAGGAGAGTACTGGTCAAACATGGGAGATGAAAATCAATTTTCTAAAATTGATTTTCATCACCCACGCTTGACCATGTATAAACTTGATCTACTAAGTGTGCTCTCTTTTGATACTATATATATAACAATGTTATCTGCAACTTACAGGGTGGATGATACCATAAAACACAAATCCTTACAAAATTTCTACTTACGACTTTGGAGCTCCATAAATTCTGCAAACTTCACTACGGGGTACTATAATGCTAAATATAGATATCTCTCTGCATGCTCTCTTTTGATACAAATGTTGCATAGGTATCATTTGCATAGCCAAAGTTACATGCTGTCCAGGGGAGGCTCCATAGGGAGGCGGCTCCCCTCAATGATCTTGTAGTCACCCCTTGCATGCTATTTATAGCTGCCTGTGAAGTTTTCCCCAGACCAACTGACCTGCCAAGACTACCTGTTAACTAGTCAAAACCACATTATCATTGCTAATCATTGTAATTTGTGATTAAAAGTTGTGGCATTTAAAAAGTGGGCCTAGTCTTCAAAAATTTCAGTATGCTTATGCACACGATCCCCTTTCCCCTTGCCCCCCCCCCTCCCCAGCAATCTGCTGGAGTTAGCCCTGAAGTCAGAGTTGGGGATCTCAAAACCAACATCCCTGAATCATCATTCATTGAGAGAACAACTTTTGGATTTTATGGTATCACCCCCCCCCCCAAACCTAAAGTAGGGGTGACTCAAAATCAGAGTGCCTAAACTTGTTGCAAGTATAACTCCAACTTGGATGTGCTAAACAGCTGGAAATTCTAGAATCGATGGTTCAGGAAAGCTGTACTCATCATCTTCACACTTAACCAGTGGCCTCATGAACATCAATCCTTGCAACCCATCTACATTTTCAGTGGCCATGCTTGACCACGTAATCACTTTTAGCACCTATGAAAACAGTCATTAGGGTTGCTATTGTCACACAGATACCTAACACTTTCCAATCATACCACACGCAACAAGTTCGGTCACTCCGATTTTGAGGTACCTCCACTTTAACAAGAGAGAGCACACAGAGATTATATATCAAGTTCATGCAGTGAAGGGTGCAGGATCTATGGATCTCCAAAGTGTTAACAACATGTTTAAACAACCCCCTTGCTTTAGGCATGACATGGGCAGGGTGGCCTAAGGGTCCAAAACCAGGTCCAAAACCTCTAGAGTAGGGATTCTCAACCAGGGTTAGGGTCCAAAACCAGGTCCAAAACCTCTAGAGCAGGGATTCTCAACCAGGGTTAAATTTACCCCTGGGGGAAAAAAATGTTATGGCATGGGGTAAATAATTGCTTACCTGGTAATTGAGTAAGGAAAAGGGAATATAAGGCTTATAAACCTCTAAGCAGGTTGGTATATATAACTTACCTGAGGTTACTATTTCTTATTATTATTCACCCTATTGCCTTTGGTCTGTGATTGTTTTCATTGTTTTACTATGTAATTAACTATATATATAATTTCTTTCTTTATCAAAGTATATTACTATATTTTATGCAAAACCTAGATAATAAATGTGTTTTCTTAACTTCTTACTTTACTGTGCCTTTATGATGGCTATATATGCATTTTTTTGCATGGGAGAAAGGGGGTAAATGTCGAAATACATCAGGCTGAGGGGGTAAATGATGGAAGAACGGTTCAGAATCCCTGCTCTAGAGGCTTCCAATTAGCATGACTCGAGTGGATAGGCTCTTGTTAGACTACTGATTGACAAATCATTTAAATATCTGTTGTTAAATACCATATCCTCTCACGGATTGGCTCGGGACATTTTGATGTAACCCTCCCTCCACCACCCAAAAAATCAGTTGTGATGTACAACATTGCACTTCAGTGCTGGCACTATATATTCCTTAGTTTGGCCATTTTATAGTGAGTCTATAAGTCACACACAAACAGATAGTCAGACACACAGACATGTTACCTGCTTCTGCTTCTATCAAATTGACCAAAATGTCGAAGCGATTGAACTTGGCCGCATAATGAAGAGGAGTATAGCCAAAACGATCCATTTTATTGAGTTTTGAAGAAGAAGAACCCTCTGCTGCGTAAATCTCAATCCACTTGTCCACCACCTCTTGACGGTTGTCTCTTGCTGCCTATAATGAGGGCCATGACACACATATATGCACACATGCATTAAATATAAATTGTGGTACAGGTATGTTCATATTCGAACCCAACATGTATTGATAGTTGCAATAGAATATGAGGAAGATGTAGCCACATATTGTACTGCCTGTAAGGAAGGAGCCCAACCATTTGGACAACTGATCAACCTGAAATGCTTGGACAACATTTCCTGTGGCCCTTGCTAGTTATATAATTATTTCATGTGTAAATATGTGCATGCAATGGGCATGTAATTGTGTCATAGGTATTAATCACAACACATGGAAACTCCTCAGGAATTAAAAAATGTATATGACTTTGGAAGTACATGAAACTTAATAATATAATAGTTGAAACGCTGACAAAAAAACAACAAAAATCTGATACCCCACAGTAGCCAAATCTATGGTCAGTTATCCATCCAAGATCTCCAAGTTTGCTGAGGAAGAAAGTCTGAGAAGCCGTCCTTGTAAGTATGCAGATTATAACTTTCAATATGGTTGCTATGAAGCTAATTGTTACCATCGAAAGCCTAATTGAACTAATTCTCTAGGCGTATTGTTATCTAGTAGACTTTTTTTTGTAAAACAAAAGCAAGTCTTTTGTGAGTCCCTTTTAACACACTGGATGACTTCACTAGAACAAGAACAAAACTTATAATACACCACAATTCCCCACTACCAACCAGTCTAGTGCTCTTTCAACATAGTATTGGAGTTCCTTGCCAAGGCTAGAGCTACTAAAGGATGATTCACAATAACTGCTTGCACCAGCGATGCTATGTGAAGCAATGCATATTGTGCACATAAGTTGCATCATGTTACTTCATTTCAATTATTTCTACCCTAGGTTCAATTGCTATGCATCGGTTGACACATACTGGTGCGCTTTACTCAGGAACAATTTGTTTGTGCTGAAAGAGATCAATGAGGAAAGGTTGATTGAGTCAGTAAGGAACTTTCCTAATACACAAGATTAAATTTCACGAATAAAAGGAACTTGAAGGCTCATAATTTAATGGGTGAAGTTCGCAGTACATTAGGCTCTTACTCTGATGCTGGATTTAATAATCTTAAGTACTCATGCGCAGCTCCAGGAGGGGCCCAAAATGATTGATCAAGTATGTAGCTTATGAGAAAATTACTGGGGAAGCATTATACTCTAGTATAATTAAAGTTCTGAGATATCTGAACAGCCTGAAAACTGCCGAACACAAACTTATGAAGGTGCTGTTAACATGGTGGGGTATGGAAGTTGTGCAGCAAATTTCATGAAGTTTGCTGGTAAAGTTCCTTACTTCCATTGTTGTAGCCATCATCTTAATTTAGCTCTCTCAAAAGCATCATCAGTGCCAGAAATACACTGTATGCTATCTACAATCACTCAGCTAGGAATATTTTTTAAATACTCGCCAAAAAGGCAAAAGTATTTAGAAAAGCAATCACAACTGAGAATTTGAAGAAAGTTAAGTTGCTTTGTGCAAATCACTGGTTTGAAATACACACTTTTTTTTGTGTGTTTCAGATAATCTATATATGTGCCTTTCCTTGAATGTCCAGATGTCATTCATTCAAGACATGACTCTGACATCCAGAGTGGGATAACAAAACATTAACTGAGGCAAATGGTCTCTTATTACACATTGCTTCCCTTCAATGTGTGAGATATTTTTTTGGTTCTACATCATCACTAGCAACTATGCTTCAGGGATCCAGTATAGATATTATTGCAGCACACCAGCAGATTCAAGGTATTTTGGATGTATTCAAAGATATGAGAAAGGAGACTGAGGAATCATTTCAAAAGATGTATGTGAGTGTACTTGCAATGGCTGAGGTAGCAAATATTCATATTCAAATTTCTGTGCCTTGTAGATGTGCCAAACAAACAATGTGAACTAATGTTAGTGGTGAAGCTACAGATGTATGCTGGAGGTGAGCTCTTTTTGTTCCTATCTCGCCAACTTGATTTCTGAATTATCATCTCAATTTTGTCACTGCAACAAAGTCACAACACAGGGTTTAGGACTTACTCCTAGTAACTTGTCACAACTAACAGATGACAGTGTTGACAAAATTGCTGCCTATTTTGAAGAAGCATTCAGTGTCTAGTACAAGAAGTCCAGCTATGGCAGAGGGTTTGGCAAGACAATCTGATACAATTCAAGACACTTTAAGAAATGAATCAGCAGTTATATCCTAACATTACCGCTATTTTACTTTTGATTCCTGCGATCAGTGCTTCAGTAGAGCGAACTAATTTGTCACTAAAATCTATCAAATCAACTTTGCACTCAACAATGTGTGAAGAAAGACTAAATGCTTTGTATGTTCATAAAGATGTAGCTATTGACATAATAAAGATGTAGCTATTGACATAATAAAGATGTAGCTATTGACATATATATTAAGATGTAGCTATTGATATAATAAAGATGTAGCTATTGACATAATAAAGATGTAGCTATTGACATATTAAAGATGCAGCTATTGACATAAGTCAAGACGTAGCTATTGACATAATAAAGATGTAGCTAAAGATGTAGCTATTGACATAATTAAGATGTAGCTATTGACATAATAAAGATGTAGTAGCTATTGACATAATAAAGATGTAGCTATTGACATAATAAAGATGTAGCTATTGACATAATAAAGATGTAGCTATTGACATAAATAAGGATGGCATAAGTGGAATGCTTTCCTTAGAAATTTTTGGTAGGTTTGTTAACCTTAATGTCCAATCGTTGGAGATAGTCAGTGCACCTAGCTGAAACATTTATGATAACAATCATCCCTGGAATTACTGCCTCAGAGTAGTTTAGGTATAATTATACTCTCTATCAAGCCTTGTGTAACTGTTCACTTGTGCATCTAGTTATCTAGTAGTCTATTCTGCTATGTTACAACCCTAGACTCTCAATGAACTCTCAGTTTACATAATAACATTAAAATCACTTTCTCAATAATCAACTTCAAATTCTATTCACTCGATGTTTTGTCTAGTCTTCATCAGGATGCTAAGGCTCATGTGAGCCTGTTATATACCTATCTACCATGTGCCAGTACATGCGCCTAGCACGTGCACCAGATGTAAAAATAAATAAATATGAATGAATGAATGAATGAATAAATAAATAAATAAATAAATAAATAAATAAATAAATAAATAAATAAATAAATAAATAAATAAATAAATAAATAAATAAATAAATAAATAAACAAACAAACAAACAAACAAACAAACAAACAAACAAACAAACAAACAAACAAACAAACAAACAAACAAACAAACAAATAAATAAATAAATAAATAAATGCAGCCTCAGTAATGGGATCTTTGCCATCAGGGTTGGGGACGAGCCATTTCCCTAGTCATCGCATGAACTTTTAAACTTTTTAACTTGAGGTATGGCATGTTGTTCTCTGTCATAATTATGTATAACATTGAATAAATAAAAGGTGTAATTTTAATGGCATTTAAGCAATAGTAACTTTCTTAGAAAAAAAAAGGAAAAAAAGGAAAAAAACAAGTGAAAAAAATAAATAATAATAATAATAATAATAATAATAATAATAATAATAATAAATAAATAAATAAATAAATAAATTAATTAATTAATAAAAAAAATTAATAAAATAAAAAATAATAAAAATAAATAAAAAATAAAATAAAATAAAATCTTTTTTTCCTTTCTTTCTTTTTTTTTACACACTTTAAAATTTATTATTATTATGAAATAATACAATATTAAATACAATGTCCAATAAACAGAATAACAAACAAACATTAACAAACAAACATTAAAACAATAAATAAATAATAAATAAAATAATAATATGGTAGCAATACCCAGAAATTAGTGAGATGCTACAAGAAGAGTTTACACCGGAGGGCTCGGTGGCAAGAACCACCACATGTTCAGCATGAGATGCCATGATGAGGAAATTCTACCAGCAAGTTTAAGGATGAAGCCTTCCATTAAGACCAGGGAAGAGTACAGAATAGTGGAGAGAGCCAGCAAAGTGAGAGAATTCGCCAGTCCTACATAAAAGCAGTGCCTTAACAGAGATCTGGAAGCCAAACTGGAACCAGCACTGGGAAGTGACTATCAGAGGATTCAGGCCCTTTGTAGGGGAGCAGCAGAGAAGACCCACAGAAAATCCAAGCAGAAACATCAAAAGAAGCTGGAGACACTTTTGGAGAGAAAGAGATCAAGAGAAGTGAAGTTTCAACCCCAAGACTTGAACAGAAGGGTTGTAAATCTGACCCTTTCCCCAGCACAGGAAGAAGTGCTTGCTTTGGGTCTTAACTTTGTCCCTAAGATACATCATAAACCTGAGGTTCCCCTTAGGCCTATTGTGTCTTGTACATGCACCATCATATAATCTTTCCAAGTTCATGGCATATTTGATATCACCTCTAGCTGGAAATACAAGTAACATATGTCAAGGATTCTTGGCAATTTATCAAGTGTATTCAAGATGAATGTCTGGCACAGGATGAGTGTCTTGTCAGTTTTGATGTTTCCTCTATTTTTACTAATGTTCCCATTGATGAGGCTGTGGAAATAATTTTTGAAATGTTGACGAAAAATGAGAGCTTGAGTGAGAGGACTACACTAGGTACTGACAGGATTTCTGAACTGCTGGAGTTGTGCCTGAAATCCACCTACTTAAGGTATCAAGAAAAATACTACGAGAAGAAAAAGGGTGCAGCAATGGACTCTCCAGTATCTGCAGTGGTAGCCAACCTTTATATGGAATTCTTTGAGGAATTGGCACTCACAACTGCCCCACTGAAGC
>JAQNBH010000017.1:37158697-37196037 GCA_028752905.1 Cladorhizidae sp. MBARI D1340-BT2
TATAATAAAAAACTAGGTGTGGTCAAGTGTGGTCACTCGAAATGTCTGTCCCAAGACAATCATCAGGCCCCACTGCAGGCTAAGTACTTCTCCTACAATCTCATGGAAACTTCCATTGCAGAGAGTACAGCTTCCTGTAACCAAAGTTGTATTCCAAGCCATTAAGCATACTGCAGTCAGGAGCCACACTTGCAGCCAGTTCAGCACTCAAATTTTGAGGTGCTCCAGCTTTAACTATAATAACTTTGGCATAGTTATACCTATGCACCATTACTTAGCTCAAAAGGGAGACATAGAGAGATCAAAGCATTACTACATGTAGATTACACTTGACTAGTGTAGAATCCCTGCAAAAATTTACATGTGGACAATGACTGTGATTGATCTTAGATAACATTCTGTAAAAGCACAGCAGTGGACAACAGCACTGCACAACATAGTCAACAGTACTATAATAACAGTTCATTGTAGAAGACACTTCACTTGTAGACCCATCAAAGTTTACAGGCTGATAGTGGCTATAATTGGAGAACACTTTGTGTAAAAAGCTACCTATAAATTGGTTGGAGATGGACCCACTGGTAGTGGATTGCTTTGAAACAGGAGTCATCTTCATGCTGAAATTCCCTCTTCTCATTACCCAAACATTCCTGCAGTCTTTCAACCAACCGCCAATAAAGTAGCAATGCTATTCCTGGGCCATGAACTGTGTTCAGCCTGGCATCAATACTTTCAGGAAAACACCTTTAGCTCTATTCAAGGCAGCCAAGTAATTATGCCTTTGCTCTGCTGAAAGTGCTTCCTTTTTGTGGTAATTTATAATATCTATTCTGAAAAGTGAACTAGCTACATGTATATAGCTATCTAGTTAAATCATCCCAGATCAATTCTGAGAATCATGACTTTCATCTTCTCAAGTGGTGGAATGTATGCAAGTGAGGTACCCCTACTTTCAGCTAACTCAACCAGCCTCTGAAAGAGTATTTTAAATCTTGAACAATGACTGACAGCAAAGCTATGTAGAAGCCTCTATGATGTTGCAATACAACTCCCACTGATGATGAACATTTTTGTTAAAAATGGGGATTTTGAGGAATAGTTAAATGGTAAAGGTTGGAGAATAATGAGCACAGCATAATAATAATGTAAATGGAAAGCATAATTATTGTACTCAAGCCCATTCATAGAGAACCACCACATATGAAAACTTACATGATCAGATATTATGGTGTATCATATTTTAAGAGCATGCATGCATTCTAAGGATCCTTGTGAGGGTGGTGGCCTTTTAAGAAATGGTTCTCATAACTTCCAGTTATTGTCCTACATATCTAGTTACATATCTAGTTACCATAGCAATATATATATAATATCACTGTCAAGCATAATTAACTACCTATAATTTCTACATGCAAGGGAAGCACTATAATTACATGTACTATGTGATTCAAACAAATTTCTACACAACCAGTAGAAACCACAGACTCCTCTGCATCAATGCCTGTATATTTGGCATGGTGTGTAGCCAGTAATTATTCAGAAGCATAGTTCAGACTCAGTTGTCAACTTTCATTGAGTCAACATTACTGTAATCAGTCTCTTCTAGGAATGCTTCAAATTAAAACAGGAAATATTTGTGTCTGGCAGATAACTAATTAGAAAATAATTTGCGAGCATTCAGACTTTGCCATGCAGGTAAAGCTTCTGGCAAGTGGCACTAGAGTATCTTGTCCCAGAATGAACAAGCTAAGAGGCTGATGGTGATTAGCTCATGGGAATCTGATTTAGAAAGTTGGGTGGCAAATTACTTCATTGGACACAAGCCATAAGCAATCAATGCACACCTCTTAGGCAATGCATCGTTCACAAAAAAAATTCCTGCCTGCTGGCCATCCTTTTGCTAATTACAAAATACCATCTTCTGAGTCTATGTCAGAGAACCGATTACCTGACATGATCTACAAAACAGAAGCTGTAGAGCATCATTACCATATTTGGATTGACACGATTGATTATATGCACACATGAACAAACTATTAATCATAGCACAGTAGCTGATTGGTTGAGTGTTCTTGCACTAGTGTAGTTTCTGAACATATTAGAAAATCCTAGCGCAGGGAAAAAGAGCCTATAAAAAGGTTTCTCTGGGCATGAGGAAGAGTTAAATTAGAGTTGCTAGCTTGTTAGAGATCCTTGAGATTGTTGCTAAGTGTGACAACCTAGGCCTGTGGATAAGGCTATTTTCCATCATAGTTGGTGGTAGCAGATTTTGAACTAAGTGACTATAAGCAGTTAGGAAGAAGCAGACACTTCTTCACCTACCATACCGCATCTACTAGTTCAAGTGAAGAACTACCCAACTCTGATTATGTCCTGCAGACAGAAGTGTCAGAACAACAACATCTGCTAAACAAAAACCTGCAGAGGAGTCTGACGACAGTGGCTGGTCCACCAAACATATCGAGTCAGAAAATGAGACTGACTCTGATGCCACTATTGTGTTATACAAGTCCTCCACTCCAAACATTGCCTCAGTCTTAGCAATGAGCCTAATCTTGGACATGATACCTTTCTCAGCCTCCCCCACCCCACCTGCACCCCCACAGACCATGGATTGGCAATAACCACCAGTCACACAGCCCACCACCACTAACTCCCCCGAACCCCCCGACCCCTGGTTCTGCGCCACCAGAATGGTGGCAGATGTCGCAGCTACCAGATATTTGACCTAGTGGCAGGACCTCAGTGCTGCTCCTGTCATGAGTATGGCCACTTCTCCCATAACTGTCCCTTCCTGTTTCTTATGTCCTATTAAAATTGATTTTCTTGTCACAGGGTTGGTGAACGGCAGATACACTGGAGGTACTGCCAGAGGAAAGGACTGTGTCCTTTCTCTGGCTATGGTGGACCTCACCATCAACCACATCACTTCTCCACACCTGGTAGTTGTCTCGTCTGCACTACAGATAGACAGTGCCAGCCTCGGACAGGACTTCCCATACCTGGCAGACATCATCCACATGGAAGCCTCATTTCACCAATCATGTCTGCTGCTATCCAGCCAGGAATTGTGGTTGCTTGCTCATCTATGCTGAGGTAGACAGTTCCTCCAATGAATCATCCTCTGACACCATACCTCTGACTCGGACTAGGACTCTGATGATGAAGAAGATAAGCAATGGAGCTCCCCACTGACAAGTCTCTGGCTGCCCCAACAAGGCCAGACGATAACCCTACCACTTGGAAAAGATCTAGGCCAGACCAACCCATACCTGACAGGTCATATTCCGTGCCAGACATTGATGAGGACCTGTTTTCAGAATATTCACAGAACAGAAGACAGACTAGATGAGAGAAGCACCAGATCCAATAGTCGTATTCTCCCATGTGTATCTAAGGATGGCGAGCCAGAGTAGCTAAAGAGACAGGCCATGGATAAGAGCTTGGTTCAGTGGTTCAAAGCTTGTTCTGACCCAAAATCTGTGTTTTTATTCCAGAATAACATACTCTACAGGCATGGGAAGTAATTTACCATTATTCGGAAGGGTCCTCCCAAACTCCTACAGAGAATCAACCCTCTGACTGGCACCACTCACCAATGGCTGGGCATCTAGGTTGTAAGAAGACACTTCACAGACTGAGAATGAGATTTTTGGGGCCAGCTATCAACAAGGATGTAGCAGAATGTGCAAACGTTGCCCCCAATGCCAGACCACAGCCAGAGTCAAGCACCAAAGCACCACAGAGTGCCACTGGTACCCACGGAGAGGCCATTCAATGAGTGGCCATAGGTATGATCGGTCCCTTACCCTAGACTGTGGAAGGATATCATTACATCTTGTCGTTCATGGACTATGGTACCCACTACCCAGTGATTGTAGCTCTGAAGTCAACCCATACCCAGCAAGTCACTCGACATTGTTGCAGATCTTCAGCACGTTTGGCCTACCTGAGGAAATCCTAACGGATTGTGGAACAACTTCATAGACAAGCTGCTCAAGTATTTTTATAAAATGTTAGGGGCGCTTGCGATAAGAACTTCCCCATAACACTTCAGACTGAGAGTAAGGTGGAGAGGTTCAGTGGTAACAGATGCTGAGGAAGGTCCCAGCAGAGTATGGTGATAGGGAATGAAGCCCTTCCCCTAGTTCATTTTTTCACAGAGAGACAACCCAGGAGACAACAGGAACTGATGTTCGGATGTTAGTCCCGAGGCCCGCTGGATCACTTCGGCATTGCTGAGATGATAGACCAACCAATCCAACAACAGTCGAACTATCTATATGGACATAAGAAAACCTGGCCACTGCCATGGACATTGCTAGAAGTCTGCGAAAAAGGACATGGCGAGGTGGTATGACAGAACAGCTCAAGACTGTCACTTCCAGGTTGGTGATTTCGTATAACTCTATTTCCCACTTCAACTTCCAGCCTGCTTGCTCGATGGCAAGGTCTCGAAGACAACCTACGGATGGATGGAAAAAGGAAACCATACAGAGTGGTCCATGTGAACAACCTCATGCCTGGAACTTGCCCTCTCACCTCTGCATGTCCAATGCACAAGCTCCCTCAGAATCAGAGATGGACGACATTCCCTCTTGGTCCACCTCTGGTGGTTCAGATACTCCACACATCAACTCAGACCACTCCAGTAGCCAATGTGTTGACCTTGAAAAACTCCAGCTCCAAAGTGGTGCTGACTCTCCTGGATAGACTTCACATGCCTCGACACTGGAGATGCAGCTCCGGTACTCGCCCCACCATCCCTGTCCCACATACACACCAAGCCCCTGTGAAGAAGCACATCGGCTCATGGGCATTGCCTGTGGTATTGGTTCCAAAAAAGGGATGGTAGTAGAAGCCTATGTAGTGACTATAGAAAACTGAATCATGTGACTAAACCTGACCCTCTTCTCGTGCCCCACATAGAAGACCGCCTCGATGACCCCTTTAGCTCTACCTATATTGCGACATTGATTCTGACCAAGGGCTACTGGCCGGTGTTGGTATCCCCTTCAACTATCAAGAAGACAGCATTCATCACCGAGTTTGAAAAGTACTAATTCACTGTTATGCCATTTGGTCTTGTACGAGCACAGACGGTGTTTCGACTCCTAATGAATACGCTTCTAGCTGACATGTCTACATTAATTGCTGCTTCTCACATCTCCACCAGGTCTTCACTAGCCACCAGGAAGCTTAGCCGACATTAAAGCTGAGCATTTGTGAGTGAGTGTGAGTGCCTGGGTCATGTCGTCGGAAAAGGTCATACCAAACCTCAATATGTCAATATGCCAAAGTAATAGCCATTCGGGAGTTCATCAGACCTGTCAGGAAGAGAGATGTCCATTCCTTCCTGGATCTGGCAGGCTATTTACCAAAGGTTTATCCTGCATTTTGCAGATCTTGCTTTCCAACTAGCAGATGCCATTAGGAAAGACAAACTAGATGTCATCCAATGGTCTGGCGGCCTTCAACAGTCATTCAACACTTTGAAGAATGCCTCACCAGTTCCCACTGTCCCTACCTTTGATAGCTCATTGCAGCTACACACTAATGCCTTGGACCTTGGATAGGTGCCTATCAATCTTCAACCAAACATGGAAACTGATCCATTGCCTACTACTCCAAGTAGCTACTCCCTCCCTCACCAACATCCCTGCTCCACATTCGATAAAGAGTGTCCATCACTAGTAAAAGGCATCTGCCATTTCGGGGTCTACCTAATGGGTGTCCTTTTCGAGGTATATAACTATTTGGTATTTCTGCATCAAATGAAAGATGCCAACAGACCTCCGTCTAGATGATTGCTATTCCTACAGAACTTTCACCGTGACCCACCAGTCCAGTTCAGCTAACAGAAATGCGATGGCTTGTCTAGACAAGCCTGGAAAACCTCTTCTGCTGCTACAGGAGGGTAGATGTCAGGGAACCGAATACCTGACATGCATTGTACAAGACAGAAGCAGTAGAGCAGGATTGCATTGTTTGGATTGTGTATTCATTAGTTGATTGGTTGAGTGTTCTTACTAGTGTGGTTTCTGACCATATAATGAGATCCTAGCCCAGTGAAAGAGAGCTTATAACAGGTAAGGTTTCTTTGGGAATGTGGGAGGGTAAAATTAACTTGTTGCATTAAAGTTTCATATTACCTATATAATTCTAAGTTGTGACGACCCAGGCCATTGGATAAGGCTAGGTTCTATCAAGTCTTAAGTCAACCCTATACAGTGCAACTTCCCTTTACAAGGAATTCTGAGCATTAGTAGCTTCCTGGACATCAAATTAATTACTGAGAGCTGAATTTGCCTATTAGCCAAATTCATATATACCACATAGTATATAAGTATAATTATGGTGGCATAGTTATTTTTTTAAGTCCCAGCTGTTAAGTGACACAATTTCAATTTTTGAGTTAAAGGTACCCCCTAAAGGTACCCCCTAAGTAGCCTGGATAAGGAGGTTCCACTCTCCCTCTATTTTGATTTTGTACCCTTTTAGAATGGTGAATGCACACAGTGACTGTTTCAAGATTATCAGTATATATATATCTAGCGCAAGGTTTTTAGAAAAATGTTTTTCTCTACTTACACAGTGCAGACATCTACTTCATATTATCTACTGGCAATGTACGAAAACAACTAATATTAGACTGGCTAAGCTGGCTAAGCGGCTACTTAACTACAGACTAGGCTCACATAATGTATGCCGATGGTTGGCTTGTCCGTTTGATTAACTGGGTGAAGGGCGATCTGTGTTACCAATGATCCAGCCGCGGTACCTAGCTGGTTGTATAGTTGCCCAACCTTCGGTAAAAGATCCATGACGTTAGTTGCAAGTTCTAAATCTACTGCACAATTCTACGCATATGAATGTCTGTCATTGTGGGTGTGGCATATTTAGCCACACCTTTAAACACTCCACTTATAAAACAAGTCTGGAACACAATGCTGGCCGTACCAGTGAATGTTGGGTGAGCGGACAATTTATTTGCTTACGTGCACAGTGAACACCGTACTCATTCAGATTCTTTTCGCTCGTAGGGAAGAGAGAGCAAGGCAACAAAAAAAAAATTCCCATAATATCATGTAAGCTTAGATCTGTGAGATTATGGGGTAGAAGGAACAAGGAATTGAGACACATAGAGAGAGAGGGAGAACATTAATTATTTTAGCCCACCTGTTGCTCTGGCCTTCATCCTCTGGCCTTCATCAGGAATAATACATACTAAGACTCTGTTGTATACAGTATTGCCATAATTTTTTTGGTAATTTCTAAATTACTCGCCTGTGTCAAAACTTTTTGGCAACAAAAAATCCAAACAAAATCCAAACAACAATTTCATGAGAAATAACATACTAAAGTGTGTTCATAGCATTTACACATGTCTTTAATAGTTCAGTGTTCGGTTTAAATTCATAGCATTTATACTTATCCACCTGTGTGATGGCCGGAGGTAATGGCAACGTGCAGAAATCCATAAATTCCTCTTGAAGGCTGGGTTTGTCATCAACTTGAATTACCTGAGGAACACACTCTGCTGCAGCAAGCACCTGACCAGCCATACCGTATTGTTGTAAGCCTGGTTGAAGCCATTTGAGTAGGAGAGTAACTTGTGACTCATAGTCATAGGTAATTGTTTGACAGCTGCCTTGGTTGCAGCAATCCACCAAGCTTGGATAGTCTCCCTAAATTTTCTCACATCTTCAGATGATAATCCATCCTCTTCTTCAAGGTATGATAGTGTGTTGTGACCTACGAAAACTTCGTGTAAAGGGAGATACTCTTCTGAGTTATCAATACACACTTGTGAAACATGCTCAGCAGCACACACGTACTCAGAATTCATGAACCGTAACAGAAATTTTCGTATTAAATCATCGAGCTCTTGGTAGAGAACATGAAGAATTGGAGATTGCTGCTGCATGTACCTGTAGAAATTTTTAACAATTGGTAATGTAGAACATAGAAAGAGCAAGTAAGCTTTGGTCAGAGGCTTTTCAAGTACAATTTTTACTCTTCTCACTACTGCCTGCTTATCCTCAGTACTTCGAAAGTACGAGAGTAAGGCTTCATATAGCTCGATAAGACAATTTACACAAGCATCAAGGCTGTTTGGCATGCTTTTAACAACTTGTGTGGCTTGCATTCCACAAAACTCTGAAATTCTTCAAACTGTCGTAGGCTCTTCTGGAAATATATCAGTTGTCAGATCTTCCAATTCATCTGGCAAGACTTTGCAGGCCTCATTTGCTATTGGTGCTGCTATGTGACAATGACAATGAAGAGCAACTAAAGCTGGCTGCTTACATCGTAACCGTAACATCACTGAATTTCATGCTCCCAACATTACATTGGCCCCATCTGTACCTAATCCGACAAGATTATTATAAAGGAGGGTAGTGGATTCTAGAAAATGCTTATCGATTGCGTTAAATAGCAGCTCTGCAGTTGCCCTCTCTACACTCTCTAGGCCTAGGGCAAAGAAGACACATCTCACCTGTCCTTGGGTGTTTCGAAGAATTGAAGCATAATAGCAGCCTGTTGTGTAACGGTAATATCAGTTGTCTCGTCAGTTTGGAGGCTGAGTCTCTCTAACTGCTGAGGAAATGGTTTTCCAACAATCCTGGGCAATAACTTTCAACACAGCTGTTTCTTTAGTACGACTGCACTTAAAGTCTTTAGCAATAGAAGAATAAGGAAACATCAACTCGAATAGTTTGGTACAATGATCTCCCAATTGAAAGGCAAGATGGTGCTAAGGAAATATGTGAAGAGTACTTCTGCACAGATTACAGACTCCTCTCTTATTGGCCCAAAGTAGGACCGTAGAGGCAGTACACCCACAACATGTTTTTCTGAGTGTTTGTGTAATTTCGTTTCCTGATGTCTCCTGAGATCTCTAGTTCCACCTCTTTCAAGGTTTATATCATGAGAGCACTTATACAGAAGGCAAAAGAAGATCCCTTTCTCGAAGTTGTGGCCTATGGTAAAGTCTTTGCATACTGGCTACGATAGACACACAATCGCTTTTTTGCAGACTTAGAAGACCTGATAGATGTACTGTCAATGTCAATTTGTGAAACCTCTATCAGACATATCTGAAGAATTTTCTTCTGTTAACCTTGAAGTGGGTTCTGAAGATGCCATAGCTAACTCTCTCTGACACTCACTGTGAAAGATTCTAACTCTTGCACAAATCAGGCCAACCAGATAGCTCATGCATGAGTATGCACATAGATCAAAGGGTTCTGGCTCTGCCTGACCTGGGTGAACACAGGACAGTGCAGGAATATTCCTGCCCAGACCAGGTGACCACATGAATATTCCTGCAGATCAGGTGACCACAAAATGACTAATACCACAGAGAGTGGTTTTGAAATAGGCTGCACATGGTCTGATATGCATGAAATGTCAAACAATTTTCTAATGATGAAAAATCCAAACATTTATTGATAAACTCCAAACAGAAAATGTAAAGGTAAAAAATCCAAACAGTTTGGATAAAATCCAACACTATGGCAACACTGTCACCATAGCTAGCTATCTCTGGCACACATGTCCAGCACGTAAACCAGATGCTCAAAGTAATTAATTTAAAACTGAAATAATAAAATTAATAAACAACACCAAAACATTAAATTGTGAAATAAAAAGATTAATTAAAAAAAATTACAGATAGAAAATACAGAATAATTATGTTGGGCGTGGTTTCAAGTAAGGCTAGCAGCCAATGAAGTCAATTCTATAATCTCGATTGAACTGCTCATACTCTGATGCTAGGCTGATGTGTAATTCTTCACTAGCTGTTCTTTAAGTTTTCTGACCTGGTCCAAAATGGTGGCTTCCTCCCACAAAATAGGATGTCCATTGTCTCATGCATGTTCAGCATTTGTAGATTTCTCTTTAGCACATTTTTTACAGGCATCTTGATGTACTTTTACTCTGATCTCCAGCCTTCTGTTGGTCTCCCATATGTAGTACTTCCCACAGTGCAAGCGATGCGATACACATGGTAATGCTCAGTTGTGTGCCATTAGAGTTCCTCCCAATCGGAAAAAACTCTGATTGTTGAACTTCCTGCAGATCCTCCTGTTGTCTTCACTTATCCCTGATGAGGAATTACTACCATAGGATCCTTCTTTTCAGACCCCTGATTGCCTGTATTGTGTACTTAACTTCATCTACAAATGAAAAGTTGATGAAGGCTTGCTCTCTATAAAGTTTATACATGGGGGAGACCAACAGAAGACTGGAAACTAGAATAAAAGAACATCAAGCTGCCTGTAAAAAGTGTGATCTGCAATTGTTGAATATGCATGGACAAATCCTATTCTTTGGGAGGAAACCATCATCTTAGACTAAGCTAGAAGACAGAAGGAACTGCTAGTGAAGGAGGTATTGTCAGCATAGCACCAAATTATGAGCAGTTCAGTAAAGTTTGTGGAAGGACTAGACTTATCTGGATACTGTGTGGCCACTCTGAAGAGCACTGAACTTGAAACCATGACCACTATAATTTTCTGTGTTCTGTTATTTATTTATTTATTTATCGTTGTTTTAGGTTAAATATTTACTTCTATTTATTTTATTTAGATTGTTGTTGTTGTTGTTGTTGTTATTATCATCATTATTGTCACAGGGTGTCCCCGGACAAGACTCTAACTGAACACTTACAAAGTAATCATATTGCACACACTGATTACTGTCATGCAGTCCGTTGTTAATTAATTGTGAATAGGTATTTAATGACTGTAACCCATTGCATGTTTAGTCTGACTGGTCCCTATAAAAGGAGCCTAGTTAGAGTTACCAAGAGAGTTGATTGCGAGCATACAGCTGTCTATCTTATGTATATAACTTTGGCCATAAAGGTCTTTGAGACAACATCTGAATTAGACCTGTAACATGGTAGTCAGTCTACCTGGTGGCAGCAATTACCAGTTAACCGTTACATCGTTGGGTGATATCCGAGTTGCCCTGCGACAATTATCATTATTATTGTTGTTGTTGTTATTATTATTATTATTATTATTATTATTATTATTATTATTATTATTATTATTATTATCATCATCATTATATCATCATCATCATCATCATTATATCATTATTGTTATTATTTTAATTTGCTATTATTATTATTATTTTAATTTTTAAATTTATTTTTACCATATCTGGTTCACATGCTAGATGCGTGTGATAGGGTGTGGTTTGTATCACATAGTGAATAGTTAGCTAGCAGGATAAAGCAACACATAAGTTTTAGCATCCATTATTCCTGTTGATGCTAGAGCATCAAGTCGAAAAGTCAAGAGAGTGCATTTCAAGTTGATTATTGAGAAGGTCATTGTAATATTAATAAACAGGCCCAAACATGTGTAAAGAAACAGTGGCTAGCTACTTGGAAATTATGAGAGAAAGTAAGAAAAGTAGGTTAGTGACACAACAATGAAGAAGTTAGAGGAGTGGCAGAAACACAGTGTAATTTAACTGGACATTGGATTCCCTACCTGTAACCTAGCCACAAACCTGGAAGCTGTTTTCAAGAAATTAAAAGTAAAATGCAGGTTACCAGCCCTGAAAGTAGCCTGTTGTTATCCATTAGCAATATTCTACATGTAAGCCTATGTGCAAAATGTGAGTAGATCTCCCAGTAGTTAAAATGCTAGTGTATCAAGCTTATTTAACCTAGATTCTACAAAAAAACCTTATTGTATTAGTACAGTAGACTCAAACAAAAGCTATTTTGAGATTTATCTTTGGTATACATAGTATATCTGCCTAAGTTCTGGTGCTTTTATAGCTCTTGTTCTAGTATAGATATCCAGCAACAGAGCTAGATTTATCAATAAATAGAGCTATATGGAAACTCTCAAGTATGGTGGCTCTCTACTCTTATAACCTTATTATCTACTCTTGAATGAGGATGATATCGTGGCATACCTCACAATGTTTGAGCGGCTCATGGTCACCTACGAGGTTCCACAGGAGTGGTGGGCATAAAAATTGGCTCCGCAGTTGGTGGGGAAGGCCCAGCAGGCATACACAGCTATGGGAAGACTTGAGGCAGGAGACAATGTCCAGTTGAAAAAGGCAAAACAAAATTTGTCGTTCAGATGTGAACGAAGAAAGTTATCGCCTGCGTTTTCGATCAACCGTGTGAAAGAGCAGAGAGACAAATCGAGAGTTAGTGGCCAGGTTAGATGACCTAGCTGCCAAGTGGATGGAGAACTACAAGGGGAGAGATGAGCTAAAATATTTGATTGTCAAGAATAACTCTTTACCCAACATTATCCACATCTCCGTCAAAGAGAGGAAGCCAAAGACCAGTCAGGAGGCATGAGAATTGGCTGAAGACTATATTAGGGCTAGAGGACAGCAAGATCAAGGCAAGAGTGGGGGAGAAGTGAAAACTTCAATGTTTAGGTCAAATGAAGTACTATCATTTTTTCAAGAAGCTGAGACTGAGCTAAAAGACTGCAAAGCAAGGATGAAGGTAGAGGACGGGAAGCTTCACCCAGGACTCAAAGGACAAGCGGAAGTGGGACCTTCAGTACATCATGTGCTTCAACAGCTGCCAGAAGAGCCACTATTATGCAAATTGTCTGCAGAATGCACTCCTCTGTTTGGAGAGGAGGATTGATTACCATAGAAAATCGGCGATAAAGGAGCAAAGAGTCAACCCCAGACCGGATCACCAAAACCTGGTTTGGTAGAAGGTCATGTTGTTAATGACATTTTGTTGGAGACCGTCTGCTCTAGAAATCTGGTGAGGAGTGAGCTGGTGCCAAAGGACAAGTTTCTTGAGGGAGAGGTGGTGGCCATTCGAAGTGCACGTGGAGACACTGTGTCCTACCCATTAGCACCGATTCAGGTTCAGGTGGAGGGAAACACAGTGGAGGCTGCTGTATTGAGCACTCAGCAAATGTCCATGCTGCTAGGGATGGATGTACCAGAGTTGATGACACTTCTGGGAGTGAACATATAATGCCTAGCTACAATGCAATGATCGTCACTACAAGGGCAGGGTCCAAGCAACATCAAAAAGAAGAAATGCAGTGTGTGAAATGACAGGAGAGGTCAAGGTTAGAGCCAAACCCAGTGGAGGAACCAGGTAACCAGGGCAGATATGAGGGTATAGATAAACTTCATGGTATGTTCATGTCCCACCTCCACGATGATTTGTTCCCAGTGGAAGAATCATCTGACAAGGAGTGAGGAGCATGCAGAATAGGAGATATCAGGAAGAGAGGTGCTCTGGCAGGGATGGAGCGGAGCCACTAACCTCCAGTGCATGTAGTATTTCACAAGCTGAGCTGTGGGGCAAGAAATGGGTATTATTTTGGAGCCATCCGGAAGTCGGCAAAGGGTCGCTCTTCAGCCTTCTTTCTTCAGCACTCTACGCCCTCCTGGGCAGACCTAGAAAGAATGGGTTGCAAACAGCTCATCATTCCGAAACAGAGTCAAGGTACTGTACTCACTCTCATTCTATTCCTTCCTCTTGCAGGTCACCTCAGCAAAGGGAAAGCAGCGAGGATCATTCAGAGATTCTACTGGCCTACACTGTACAGAGACGTGACAGATTGTAGAACTTGTCAGAAGTTTCACCTTGGAAGTCATTGAGCACCCTGATTCCCCTGCCAGCGATAGAGGAACTATTTCAGAGAATTGTAGTGGACATTGTGGGACCGCTCTCTAGAAATCACTTGGGAAAGAGATACATCCTGGTGGTATGTGATTATGCCAACCATTACCCCGAGGGCTTTCCCCTTAGCTCTATTGATGCGAAGTGTGTAGCAGAAGAACTGGTCCACCTCTTCTCCAGTGTGGAGTGTATGAAGGGAAATTATCACAGATCATGGTAGCAAATTCAATTCCTCAGACAAGTTCATGCTCATCGTACCCATAATTATTACACTGGGATGGACCCACCACAAGACATGACCCTGAGATGGACTCATATTACTAAGGCACTAGGCCACATGCCAATATGAATACATTTATAAACCATCACCATTGATTCATGCTCCACCACTTATAAGTCATCCTTTGTTCTGATATGTGTTCTTGGTTACAAGGTGTTGCCCAATATTTCCTATACTGCATCAAGTAAGAGCACTAGCTGCGCTTCTGTCTCTTAGGCTCTTTGTGAACCATCCATAATTAGGGTCACAACACTGTATTATACCCAGACTGACAGGCTGGTTGAATGCTTCAACCAGACCCTGAAGTCTATACTACCAAAGTATGCCATGATGGAAGGAAAGGACTGGGATAAGTTGTTATTTTATGTACTGTTTGCATATCGTGAGGTTCCCCAAGCATCTAGGTTTCTCTCAATTTGAATTACTTATGACAAATCAGAATGTGGACCTCTGAAATGTGTTTAAGGGCAGATGAGAAGAACAGTGAGAGTGTCATCATCTCATGCACTGATGATGAGTGAGAGTCTTGAGCGGATGTCAGTGCTGGTTAAGGAGAATATGATTACTGGTATGACAAGAATGCTAGGGAGCGTGAGTTCAAGCCAGATGACCAAGTACTTGTACTGTTACCCACCTCAACTCACAAGTTGCTTGCCCAGTGGAGCAGGGACCCTACCGTGTTGCGAAGCATGTAGGACAAGTTGATTACAGGTGAGGATGGAGGGTTGTCGAAAGAAATGCAGGATATTTTAAGCAAACATGTTAAGATTGTTTTATCCCGTTCTACTGATTTGTACGCAGAGGAAGTCCATGATGGCGATGTGGAGGATGACCAGTGTGGAAGGAGGATGTGGATGAGAGTACACCAACAATCAGAGAACACCTCACCCAACAACAGAAAATGCAGATGTACCAGTGTGGAAGGAGGATGTGGATGAGAGTACACCAACAATCAGAGAACACTTCACCCAACAACAGAAAATGGAGATGAGTCAACTACTAGAGGAGTTTGGAGACATGTTCTGGAATGAACCTGGGAAAATGAACATGATTTTGCATTATCTTATCTTTGGTTTTACTTAACTGATTCAACTTCCTCCTTAAAGATTACCTCAGGCATATAATGGTGCAGTGCAAGAAGAGTTGAAGAATATGCTGGCAATTGGCATTCTCGAACCTTTAGACAGTCTCTGGAGTGCATCAATAGTACTTATCAAGAAGAAGGATGGGTCACTGAGACTCTGTGTGAACTATAGGCATCTGAATACAGTGACAAAATCAGTTGCCTACCCAATGCATGCATTGATGACCTCATTAATAGACTTGGTCAAGCAAACTACTTCTCAACTGTTGACCTCACTTGGGGGTGCCTTTGGCAAAGGGAGCACTGGAAGCAACATCCTTTGCCATTCCATTTGTCTGTGCCAATTCACTGTCGTGCCATTTGGGTTGAAAATGGCATCCGCAAACTTTTAGAGTTTGATGGACCAGCTGATCCGTTGGATGGAGAAGTATGTAGGTGCCTATCTTGATGATCTATTCATCCTCAGTGTAATCTGGGAGGAGCATCTCAATCATCTGCGAGTGACATTGAGTTGGATAAGGGAGGCAACATTAACTGTGAAGAGCCGGCTTGGGACTCGTCACTGCACATATCTAGGACACTAAGTGGTTGGGGGGATGGTTCGACCCGAGTAATCGAAGGTGATAGCAATCAAGATATTGGAAGTCCCCAAGACAAAGAAGGAGGTGTGAACATTCCTGGGGATTACAAGGTATTATCGCCGCTTTATGTCAAACTGGGACGATCAGTTTGCTCAAGCATACAAGACACTAAAAGTACATGAAGACTTTATTGGCCTGTTTATGGTTGACACTATTGATGCTAGCACAATCATTGCAGTGATATTTAATGTTCTCTGACGGCTAAACCTAAATGCAGGGGGGCAATGTTGACGGGGCAGCTACTATGAGTTGGTAAAAGATTTAGAGTGGCTACTAGATTGCAAAAATAAGTTATTTACATGCACTGTTATGGAATTTGGCATGTGGAGATACCATCAAACAGTGCAAGCTAATGAGAGATTCTCTTGACACACCTCATGAAATCACAAAGCTCATCAAGAAATCTCCACATCGAGATGTCATATTTGAACATTTGAAGACAGAGATGGCTCCAGATACACCTGGAGTAAAGGTGCTATGTCCAACCAGGTGGACAGTCAAGGCAGATGCTTTAAAAAGTATCTTAAATAATTATGAAGTAACTCCATGAGCTATGGAATAAGTCACTCGATGTTGTGAAGGATTCTGAGATGAAGGCTCGTTCGTATCAATGGTGTTTCATCTCACATGAAGATTTTTTCTATGGTGTGTTAGGGATCTCCAGTGGAATCCCGATGAACATCCCTAACAACAACAGTTTAATAAGCAAGTGGACTTATAGGAGATAATGTGTGTACGCTTAATTAGCCTGAACCGAGTGCAGGCACAAGCCTGCATATGCACAACCAACAATAACTAATGAAGTGCGGTTAGGTCTCGTAATAGTCCAGCTGGGAGTTGAATCAGCTGGGAAGTCGAGAGACAGTTGAGTTGAGTTGAGTTGAGTTGAGTAGAGTAGTTGTAGCCGTGGCCATTTTGTATGAGCTTGAAATAATTCTTTAAACCAACCTGAGGAGGAGTCCTCAACACTGGTAGCAGCGCAAGACTTGGACCCACAACCAACAAATTCAACCAGAAGGATGTTGAAAACAAGAGCTCAGAAGAAAGGGCTAGAGAAGGTCAGCTACCCCAATTCAGCGGACAGTCATACAGTTAGGAAGATCACTGTTGACGATGACAGATCGGCGGGGGAAGAGTCAGAAACAACCAGCGAGGTCATGGGCCCCCTAAGCCAGAAATTGGCCAAATAACCCAGATGATGGAAATGTTCGCTAGCATGCACAGCAATGCAGAAGCGGCCCTCAGAGAAGAGCGAGAATATGAACGAGAAAAGCAAAGAGAGAGAAAGCGAGAAAATGAGGAAAGAAAAGAAAGAGAGGAAGTCAGACGCCAGGTCGATGAACAAGATGGGCCACACTGTTTGAGCAAACGATGGTAAAGTCGGACCAGCAATGAGCTCAAAATCTCGAACTAAGACGTGAAGAGCAAGAGAACAGGAAGAGAGAACGGCTGGAAGATGTCAGAGTAGCAAAGGAAAGGGAAAGGAAGAGAGCGGGGAGAGATGCCCCTAAAAGATGTTCAGGAACTGGAAACGTTTTTCAAGAACACATGACTCGCCATGGTGTCGACGAGGAGCTCTGGATGTCCCTCCTGCTTCCCTTGCTGGATATGGAATCTCTAAAGTTCAGAGAAGGGATGGACAGAGCACAGAGGGACGATTTTGATGTGTTTACTGAAGCACTTGCGGCCTTCCATGGCATCAACCCCAACTATTACAGGGTGATGTGTGGAGGGATATGGCAATGAAGGAAGCAGAGAACCATCAGCAACTCCAACAGAGGGTGACATCCACGTTTAACCGATGGACCAAGGTGGCTACCACCCGAGAGGCACTCACACAACACTGCACCTTGGAAAAGCTACTCTCTCTGATGAAGCCAAAGGTCCAGGCATTTGTCAGGAGTAGAGAACCAACTTCAAGCATTTAAGCCGCGAGGCTGGCTGACCCATTTTTATCCTAAGCCAACCCAAGGAAGAGGAACTAAGAAAGCCATGGCAGAGACCAGACCAGGGACGGAAACTATTTAGAGGATCCTACCGTCCTTCATACAAGCAGGACCAGGAGCCCAAAGAGGATAGCAAATCAGATGACAGCAAGCCAGAAAGAAAGATGCCTAGACAGCCTGAAACTACGGCCCGATCAAGGGTCCCAGATGCTACCACTGTCAAGAATATGGGCACATAGTGGCTAAGTTCCCCCCAAAAATATGTATGGCAAGTTACAATAAGTTATCTGAGGTTTTTTTGTACTGTTGCACAGGGAATGTTGCTGGCCACAGGGTGGACGTCATACCACTACTCTCAATGTGATATCTCGCAGGTGCATCCTGAGCTGGTCCCAAAGGACTTTACCAATGAGGGCATGGTCCACATAAAAGGTTATCAAGGTGGAGTGATGAATTTCCCCACCACTAACTGTGAACTTGAAGATATGGGACACCAAAATGAGAGTGAAGATGGCCGTCAACCCAGACCTCGAATATGGAACTTTAGTGGGACGCGAAGTACCCCACTTTGAAGACCTAATGGCAGGCAGTGCACGAAGCATGGGAAGGAACGACCAAATGGAGGGCAAAAAGACATAAGTGTAGAAAGTATATAAACTACGCTGACTCTCTGCCCAGGTCAGAAGATGAAGAACCACCTGGCAACACCAGTGAGACAGCTGAGTCTTCCTTGTCGTCAGAAGATGCTCCATCAGAAGAAGAGCAATTGACTCAACCAGAACCAACCAGTCAGACCATGCCTATTCCAGAGGTCCCGACAACAGATGCAAATCACTCGGTTGGAGGACCTTCCTGAGCTTGAGGATGACCTTTTCGAGCAGGACAGCATCAGAAACCGCACTACCAGAAGGCAAAAGCGAGAGGACTGCAGGAAATACGCAGCGGTCTGGAGCCAACCTGGACCACTGGATAGAGGGGCAGCACAACTGTCAAAAGCCCAACAGGATGACCCCTCTCTCCAAGTCCTGAGAAAACAAGCAGAAATACAAGGCTCACAGTTCTTTTGGAACAATAAACTACTGTTCAGGTGATGGACACCACCTAAACACACTGATGAGGTGGAACAGTATCGTGAAAAGACACTACGACTGGCGCATATCTCTCCATGGGCCAGTCACTTCGGCAGGAATCGAACAACTGACCGAATCATGCGACGTTTCTTCTGGCCGGGAATAAGAGCAGAGGTAGTAGATCTCTGCCGTAGATGTCCGACGTGCCAGAAGACGGCACAAGGGCACATGAGAAAAGCACCCCTGAGCCGTTACCTGTCATAATGCAACCCTTCAAAAGAATTGCCATGGACATGGTGGTGGGCCAACTGCTAATAACAGAGGAAGGCTACCGGTACATATTAATGATTGTAGATTATGGAACGAGGTTGAGGCGTCCACTTAAAGAGACTTCCAGCAAGAATGTGGCGGAAGCACTACTGCCGTTCTTTGCCAGAGTTGGATTTCCAGAAGAGATCCTTACCGACAGGGGGGGCAACTTCTGTAGTGGCCTGATGGAAAACTTCATGTCGATGTTCCACATCGACCACATCAAGACATCGGCATACCACCCAGAAACAGATGGGATGGTGGAAAGGTATAACCGGACATTAAAGGAGGGCCTCCGCTAATATGTGGAGAAGTTTGAACGACAGTGGGACAAGTCAATTCCCTACCTACTCTTCGCTTATCGTGAGCTTCCACATGAGTCGTTACTCCCCATTTGAGCTCGTCTATGGCCGAAATCTCCGTGGACCCCTAGATGTCCTACATGAAGAATGGGAAGAGCCAGTAGCAAAGGATAAAAATGTAGTGACCTACTTAACAGAAATGTACAGGAAGTTGGAAGGGGCCTGGGAGATTGCCAAAGAAACAGAGGGTTAAATAAAGGCAGCAATGAAGGGGAGGTATGACAAAACAACTGTGGAGAGGTCCTTTGAAATCGATGACCTGGTCCTAGTGATGCTGCCCACCTTGTCCAAATAGTTACTGTCAAATTGGCAAGGACTGTTTCCCGTTACAGCGAAGGTGAACAAAACCACCTACCTTGTCCGGACTGATCACCTCAGAAATCCTGCCCAACAATACCATATCAATAGACTCATGAAGTAGAATTCCCCATCAGCCATTTGCCTTTTCGCAGCCAAAGAAGAGCAGGGAGTAGGCCCTGACTGGTCCAACAACACAACAGAGAAAGAAACAGTGATCGGAAAGCACCTGATGACTAGTCAAGAGCAGGAGATAAAAGCTCTCCTTGCCAAGTTCCAGGTAATATTTAGTGAACAGCCAGGGAGGACACACATGGCTGAAATAAGGATCAATACAGGAGAGGCCAGGCCAATCAGCTCTCCTCCACACAGGCTGGCCCACACAAGTATACAACCGGCCAAGGATGAAGTGGCAAAGATGCTCAGAGCAGGTCTGATCAAGGAGAGCAGAAGCCCTTGGGCATCACCGATCCATTTGGTGCCCAAGAAAGATGGGACGATCCGGTTTTGTATAGATTTCAGGAAGCTTAATGTGGTGACGACTCCAGATCCGTTTCCCTTACCCAGAATGGAAGATCTCATTGATGGTCTTGCAGGAGCTCAGTATATAATGACTCTGGACCTGACAAAAGGCTATTGGCAGGTCCCAGTGGCAGAGGATTCAAAGGAGAAGACAGGGTTTATTACCCCATTCGGCAAGCACCAGTTCAAAGTCATGCCATTTGGGCTGGTGGGACGCTCCCTCCACCTGCCAAAGAATGATGGCCACAATCTTCGCAGATACATCGGAGCACACAGCAGTCTATATGGATGACGTGGTTGTCTTCAGCATGACGTGGAGCCACCACATGGCTCATGTTGAAGAAGCACTGGCCAGACTGAGCCGAGCAGGACTCACGGAACGGACAAAGTGCCAGTTTGCAATGGCAGACTGCAACTACCTGGGCCATGTAGTGGGAAGAGGAAAGGTCAAGCCAGGATGCATTTCTGATCGGTTTGACCAGCCTGGATTCGTGATGTACAGGATTTAGTGCTGAAGGCATGCAAGGAGAGAATTATCAGGTCGAGTTCGATTTCGTAACGGACTTTTATGCATCTGATTTTAATGCTTATTTGTTGAAAACTAAACTTAAAATTCTCTCTGCTAACTACAGCAATGACAGCAGCTCAAACATTGACCTTCCTGAATTAGTCAAGTCCTTCACTACCAGGACAGTGAACTCTTATCTGAAGTATGCAGCAAGCTATTTCAACTCCTTCTTGTTATGCCTGCAACAAATGCAGTGAGTGAGCGATCACTCTGTGCAGGGTTAAGACATATTTACGCTCTACCATGGCACAAGCTAGGATAAATCACATAATAGTTTTGCATATGCATCGAGAGCTCACCAACAAGTTGAACTTGATTGAAACTGCAAACAGATTCATCTTTGGTAGCGAACACAGACAACATATTTTTGGAAAATTTATATCTACCGATTTATCATAAACTGCTGTTGTTAATATTGTTATTATTATGGTAAAGGTAATTTCATGGAAACAAGAATGATGGAATGAACAAATGCAAGTATGTAAATGAAAAAATATCAAATATGATTATTCATCATTATCTATTATACAATAGTTATGCAAGACAATAATTTGCAGTAGTGTTACATTTAGTGTCCAATGGCCTCACCACTTCCAATTTGCTTCCGACGGCCCTGAATCGATGCCATGCACAACAATGCCAAGCTTTCTATCCAACTCTCTGCTGAGAGCTCGTTACGCTCGCCAAAAATGCAAATCGAGAAAAGGTTTTGTAGTGATGAGAACGGCCAAGAAAACAACAGCAGCTAGAGGAAAGCAAACTGACTGTACCGGCAAGTGAGAATGACACTTATGAACAAAAGAGAACTATGCTTATAAAAAACATGGTTCAATACGCAATGGGTTTACTTTGGATCAACAGTTATGTGCACTAGTTACCGATGAAATCTGAACAGAAATACTTATACATAATATATAGTTTAGCTTCAACCGTGTTAAAATGAGTACATTTCGGAATCCATACCAAAAGTTTCAAGCAGGGCTCTGTGAACACAGTGCTGACCCAGTAGTTTTTCCATGAAGGTGTGTGTGTGTGTTTCTGTGTGAGAGTGTATGTGTGTATGTGTGTGTGTGTACATGTAAAAAATATAAACAAACATGTTACCTTATATAATATTTGAGAGGACAGAGGGGAGGCACATGCATGAGGGTTTGGACACAAGAGAGACGACCTGCTTTGTAGCAACTTACAACAATGCTTGATGCAATGGGGAATTTATAGGACATCTTTTTTCCGTTAGCTTGCTACAATTTTTGATTGCCACCCACCATACTTTTCCGGGTTCATTTGGCGATTTGGAATTGGAATGAGCATCAACTCAAATCAGCAGACAGAACTTAGCTATTTCCGATGTAGACCACTAATAAAGACAACAATAATCATTATTTGGTTGTAATTTTTTTTACAACCAACATATATATTAAAATCACCTATTTTAATATATAAATAATCAACTTCAAGTTTTATTCACTCGACATTTCGACTGATGCTCATGAAAACTAGAGCATCTAGTCGAAACGTCGAGTGAATAAAAATTGAAGTTGATTATTGAGAAAGTGATTTTATGTCAACTGAGAGTTCATTGAGAACAAATAATATTATATTGTTTATATCATATCAAATATACACGTGTGGCTATGTATTCATATATTACACATAGGTAAATGGACCATAAGAAATTACCTGGTTTTGTGGAGGGTCTGTGGTATTAACTATGTATACAGGAGAAAACTTCTGATGAAAACATCTGATGTTACAAAAACAAGCAGTTGCTTGATGATTCAGCTCAAAGTTTATGATAATGTTAACCTTTACCCTATTCGAGTGTTTTGCTGAATGTAGAAATGTATTAATGCTGAATCGAGAAATAAATAACTTACTGTAGACAATTCTTTAGTATGGTTGATATTGTAAGCAAGTCATGCATGACAAAAAGCAGAAACACACATGTGAAGTTAGATATATAGCCAAAAACACAAATGAACAAGTAAAGATCACAAATATTTACAGGAACATTTATCAATTTATAGAAGCAGTATTGTATTGGTCTTCATTGTAAAGCTTCCTGTAAATCTTTGTGGTCTATAATACTAAATTCCTATTCCATTATTTTCTGACTATTCAGCATGGGTTTTTATATAATAAAAACCGATGCCTACAGAAGTTATTGAAGCACCAGAAATCAATCATAAGATGTGTAATTATTTACCATTTTTAGTATAAATCACGTTTCCAAACAAAGCGCATACTAAAGAGAAATCTCCCAGTAGACCTTGTAAAGAAGAATGGCTCTAAAAAGTGAGAAAGGATCATCCAGTTGGTTGACTGTCCTTGTCCAACAGAGGTTTTGGTTTTTCATTAACAAAGGTGCCTTCCAGAATGCTCTGGCTTTAAGATATGGCTGGGATTCATCTCTAATACAAACTCTGCCAGTTGTGGGTCAAACTTCACTGTTAGAATTTGTTCCCCCTTGTGGGGTTCTCTTCAATCAAGCACAATGAAATCAGGCATCTCACTACTAACTTGCTCATTGAAGTGTGCCACAATGTAAGAATTGAGCTAGTACAGGGGAAACCATGTCAGGAGCCCATCAATCACTGAAAATAGTCCATGCCTAGATATTACTGCAAGTGGAATTTGGGAGGAAAATATGAGCAAATTTTGATGTGAGGATATTCAAACAGCATGCTCCCTCAAACAAAAATACACAGCTCACGCATGTCTATATATATATATACCAAAAGCACGAAAAAGAGCATATCAACAGAGGACTCCAGAGGTAGAATGTGCTTCCTTTCTCCTCTCAGAAGAAATACTATGGCGAATATTTTACAAGCCTCCTCCCTGGCCACCAAAATTGAACCACAAATACAGTACTATATACCAAGAACTGGCTAGCTGCCTTTTTACATTGTCTCTCCTAAGATTACAGTGAATCAGAGGTGATTGCTTCTTCTTAGGGCATGTTCTGTAGACACCACCAACCAGACCTGATGGCCACAGAAACTGGCATCAGCAATAAATAAAACATTTGACATGCAATTTTAATTTAATCCATGTAATATAATTATGTGTGTGTTTGTTTACTAACAAATGGTGTTTGGGTCCCAAAAAATAACAGGGTTTTCATGAATAGTGTTTCGTTTCGCTCGACGATAACCACGCATGAATCTCAAATGACATGATTGGCATGTTAAGGAAACCCTCAGTGGGGAGGGGAGTTGGATAGAAAACTTGGTATTGCTGCGCATGGTGCATCTATCTATCTATGCATCCAATATTCACCCTATAAATTACTCCTAATGCATTGATTGGTAAGGGAAGACAAAGAAACGCACAAGAGCATGTTGATGAACAGAGTGACTATGTCCATCATCTTTTCCTGTGTATACCATGCACCTGGCTGTCCAGCAATTTATTTTTTATTTTTTTATGAGTGCCTATGGGGAAGGTGGGTTTAGAGTGCACTTGCAGAAGTTTATTAGGGTCTTGGTCTGTGTTTGGCCTATTTCTGGCTGGCTTGTTATGCTATCTGGTAAGGGATAGCGTAATCTATTAACCATGCAGACTAGCCAGGCCAATCTAACTTCATGTCTGCAGCCGGCAGCCAGGTGGGCCATTCTCTCGATCCTTCTCTTCAGTATGATGACCATTCGCGATTTATATTATATATAGAGAGAGAAGCATGCATTATTGGCGAGCGAAGCGAGCCCTCAGTGGTGAGTCGTATAACCACGCACAAGAAAATGAGAATAGCACAGAAAAGAGAACTATCGTATGCCAATTAAAAAAAGCAGTTGGTTTACTGGAAGCCACAGGTTTGACGATACATGATAAAATATATAGTTATCTGAAATCTGAACAGAAATAAATAAAAATAAACGCTGTAGTCATTTCACAGGGAATCCCACTTAAAAGTAACAAGCAGGCCTCTGTGCACACTGCTGATACAGTAGTTTGCCATGAATGCTCAGTTTGGCTTTATCAAACTGGAAAATTTATTGCTTCCTGCACTGGCAGAAGAGATGTGTGTGTGCACTGAAATATAAACAAACATGTTACCTTGCATTACCAATCTTTTTTTTCTTTCACAGAAACTGGAAGGTGACAGTGAACTGCTCCAAAAAGATTTTCGAGACATTTCATGGAAGCCCAAATGACAACTGTGTGCTAATATGCACCAATATTGCATAATTAAAGAGTTAACATTACAAGCTTAACCATCCATTTCTTTTCAACCTTGTTCACTCGAAGTAAATCAAAATGCTGCCACAGGTTGAGCTGCTGGTTTGTTAGCAAGCACTATATACGACCAAATCATAAACGGCATCTTCACATAATTATCACTAAATGCATGTGGTTTGTGTTTTTTCCCCATTTTCTTTTTGCACTAATTATTTGATGTTTGTTTAGGAGTGTCACAATCACCCAGTTAGTGCTGGTATGACAATAGAACATACATAGTGTTGATTGACAAGCAGGTCTATCATTTTATATAATTTTCACGTAGTAATTCAAACTTCCAAAGGTAGCTAGCTACATGGTTGCCGGCAAAGCTACGGTGTCTGGAGTTCTTGTCTGTATGAACCATTCCAATGTTCCACATGGAAATTGGTATATATAATTATCATCACAACCAGTAATTTCAGATCCATCCTAGTCTTGTACTCCACACAGCGTCGGGATATATTTATGAAGTTCCAGCATGCACTTAATGAATCGTGTAAAAACTTTTGTCATTTTTGTCCCTTTCTATATATATATATACTTAGTCATTAAAAAAGGATACTGAATTACAAAGAATTTTTATACACAAGAGAATCTAGGGATATCATATCAGTACGTTTCACTACAAAGTTTTTTCAGATGTACTGCACGATACTTTGGGGACCACATATCAAATCAATTAGGTGTTCACTATGGGAAATAAAAGCACATGACGACTTCTGCGTGCTTATGAGGAATTAGAAATAGGAAAAAACATGAATTGATCACACTTTCTAGGCATAAAATATATAACATAGTAGTTATTGTGATATAATTAATAATGCAAATGAAGGATTTCTTGTTCCGGTGCCTCAAATTGGTCTTTATGCATTTCAATGCAAATGACCCCAAAAAACTAGCTTGAGCAGTTGTCAAGATAAACCTTCAATTTCCATTTCATGAAGTCAGTTAAAATCGCTATTATTGTTAAAATACTAATGGGTAAGTCAACTACAGGAGCTAAAATGACTAAAAACTGTACATTGGTTCTCAAGTTTCTTCTGCCTCAGGTAGAGCTACTGGTTTGTTAACAAGTTCACGAATCAACTGTTCCATGACGGTGTTCCTCTCAACCAATTCATGAATGGCATCCTTCATATGTTTCACATCATTAAGCAGGTGATCTGTTTGCAACTGGACTTGCTCTATTGGGGTCTAAAATACATGTAAGTAAACAATTTAATGATGTAAACATATTTTACTGTAAACATACCTACTTCCATAGTTTGGAAAACAGGTATTCATGGAAATAATTATAATTCAATGTCAACTATACATACCTTCTATAATGTATATTTTACATATTATTCACTCTTTTGCATTGTGTTGGTGATAGAATAAGGTAACCCTATGCAGGCATTGCACATGACATTTTGGCTAAAAAAGTACATCCTGAGGAAGTTCTGCTAGATGTGACGTAAATTTTAAAGGTCTTGTAGCAAGCAGCACAATGTATAGTGGGAAAGTTTCATGAGTACATTTTTCCACTCTAGTGTAGGCATACGCTTTAGAATGGCACAAATATGAAACCCTCGCAGTTCGAGAGCAAGAACATGTGGCCGCACCCATGAATCTTGCATGTGGAAAATGACCCCAAAATCAACTTGTATATTCAACCACCTACAATTAGACATGGCCACACTTTCAAAACTATGGTTTTAAGGATATCATGATATCTGCTATTTGATAAACAACTACCTTGCCAGAGGGACAGAAATAACAGATCATGCCGAGGAACATTCCTGAAGGGACCTCACTGTTTTTTAGCCTCTTTTTGATGGCACTGGTGCTAACTTTAGCCGAAAGTGGGCCTATAGGATTAGGAAGCTGTCATCAACAGGTACATGTTCTTGAAATAGAGACTTGACCAGTGACAGAACAAAAGTGTGTAACACCATTGATGGGCATCAAGAAGGGAAGACTTTCACGTGCATGGTGAGAACAAAGTTACACGAGTACGTATTTTCATGACGAGACACACGCTCGTGAAAAATGAAGTTTTACACCAAGTGAAAGTTCCTCGCCATACGGTAAATAAGGAAGGTTTGAATTTACATGTTTAATGAATTATGGGTTCTATTTTTTCATAGCAGATAAACTTAAAAACTGCACATGCTTTTTCTAGGCCATATCAACCTTTAGTGAGCCTAGAATAAGCCTTATCCTTATTACTTGGTTTTGGTAATTTGACAAGGAGTGGACAGGACTGACAATCCCTTCTAAAATCAGGAACCCGTAATAATGGTAATGATTAGGACCCCTCAATTTAGTGGACCATTAAGCTCCACATGTGTGTAATTCCTTGTGCCATAGTTTTAATTTCAATGCTCAATTTCTCAATGCTCAATTTCTAATTTTAAATCCTTACCAATGTCTATAGTTTCTAATTCTGCATTAGCACATGACTAGCGACCCTTTTTATTGTAGCTTCTCTGATAAGAAAGATGGCTACTGGAACTTACATATTCTTTCCATCGATTGTTAGTACCTTTGGAATAGTCCCCACAAACAGATGAAGTAGACATAGACATGATTTTACCAAAATTAGCTATGATCTTTATAAATTATCTCTCTGTCATAGCAGTTTTGAGATTGAGTCACACACACCGACACAATGCCACTAGTGTCTCATCTCACAAGAGTTCCTATCAGATATAGTGTTCACATACTGACACATTGCTCGAGTTCACCTCACAAGACTATTTTTGGATATCACGTCACACATACTGACACAAAGCCAGAGTATCCCCTCACACACTGTTATGTATCACTTACCATAGTGTTATACTTTACTTACCAAGGCTGGATGAAGAGCATTTGATATATTATCAGAGCTGTCAAAGCGATCCTCATCAGTACCGAATATTTGGAAGCGAAGCTTTTCAACGATATTGAGATTTCTGTTGGGAAAAACTAAGTTGCTTGTTTTAATGAAGTACCGTCTCCAGCCGGTAGGAAGTAGCTCCTCCACACTAAGGGCCAATTCAACCTGTATAAAGATAGTATAGATTTCCATTTACTTCCACATGAATTCTTTATGGGAGATGGCAGATCCAGATTAAATAACCCCTATATCAGTTGGCATAGCTAAATATGTTTAAGCTTCATCTATGGGAACTGAAAATAGATCTCCTAAGATTTCACAGAATCTGATTTATTCCCATTTGGGTTAGTTTGGGTTCCCATTTGGGTTAGTTTGGGTTCCCATTTCGGTTAGTTTGGGTTCCCATTTCGGTTAGTTTGGGTTCCCATTTTGTGCATTTAACTGGTTGGTGCCTACAAGTGCAAACTTGGACATTGTTCACACACAAAAGCATTGTTCACACAAAAGATTGTAAAAAGTGAACCGCATGCACTGAAGAATGCACTAAATAACCTGCACTTGACTAGACTTTACTGTTATAAAATTGTCAGAAAAATTACTTGCAATTTGCCAGGATAGGCGAGGAAAAAATGAAAGAAAAGGCTCATTGGGCATCTCTTCTAGGACTTTAGTGGTGTTTCTGTTCTTCTTAGCCGAGGAAAGTTGCAGATGTTCCTTTGCTTACCGAGAACCATCCTGAATCGCATTGTAAAAAGCCTCGAACTTGCAAGCCCAGATGGTGGAAAACAATTATAAAATCAATGTTTGACAATGCCAACTTTTACCATTTTAGATGAGAGTATTCCTGGTGAAAGAAGCTGGATTTTCTTCACGACATCAATCTATTTTCAGCCTTAACTCAGTTCTCCTTGTGACATAATAATCCACAAAAATTCTTGAACTGCTTTATATCAAATTGAAGCATTTTTTAGGTCACATTTGGGGAACATTTCAAATTTTAAAATGACAAAATTAGGTTTGGAGCAACATTGAGCAACTCTGCTGAATCCCTTTGCTTTTGAGAAAGGACACACTCCTGCATGAATCTCTTTGCTGCAAGTTCTCTTTGCTGCAAGTTTTGTTCTAGACAGATGGCAGAGTGATGCATAACTTTGGTTTGCTGACCTCTATATATACCAAACTGCGTTAGCATTCAGAATAGTTCCAGAGAGTTAATCTTGAAAATATTTACATAAACAGTAACTAAAAAGAACATCAAATCATGGGTCAATTGGCTCATATTCAAGTAAATGAGAATGAGTCCATTTTATAGGATTGTAGTTATAATTAAAAAATATATATAAATAATTGGAAGACAAACAAACACAAACAAATTAACATTTCTTTTGGTTTAGCTATAGATGCACACTCACATCCATAACTTCAAGAAACAGAATTACCTTTAACCACTTCAAAAGCAAGATTATGCGATATGATTTTGGTGTGTATGATTAATTATTCAACTATATGATATTGGTGTCATTATTATTATTATTATTCTGCTATATGGTATTGGTGTCATTATTATTATTCTGCTATATGATATTGGTGTGCATGATTATTATTATTCTGCTATATGATATTGGCGTCATTATTATTATTATATAGCATTATTATTCTGCTATATACATTATTATATACATTATTATTATTATATACTTGATTGTGAATTGATAAAGAAGTTACCAAATAGGTCTCTTAAAAACACACCAAAACACACACTAATATGGTTGCTGTGTGCAAAAGCTGGTAAGCCAGACAGCCAGGCCATCAGCCACTCCTTTGTACTGTTAGCAATTGATGTCTTGCATAAGTGCTACTGGAACTGTTAATTACCATACCAAAATGGCATCAGATGCAGGGTCATGCCTGCAGAAGTTGTTTTTGAAGGAAGAAATGTAAATTCAGTTCTGGAGCTTATTCCAAGCAGCACAACAAGGTTTATCCAATAACCTTTATCCTCTTTGTTGAACAGATTAGACACAGTGAGTCTTTAGGAAATTAGGAATCTTTTGGTCCTGAAGTTATTACTATACCTATAGACTGATGTAAGTATGTGTGGGAAAGAAAGACATGATATAATAGAGAAGACGGTGAAGACAAACGTTGCGATTTTCATGTGACTTTTCTGTATTGTGTGTGCGTGTGTTTCTGTGACCTGTCAGTTAACTGCCTTTGCAAATGATTCAAGGCCAAAGGCATTTTATGGCTGTACTTTTGGAGGTATATAAACGGCTGAGATTACAACAATAAGGATTTTTTTTTAAAGTACCCAAAGTAAGTAATACCAGAGAAACAACTTTTTTGCTGTTGTATTTTTTAAATTCTGCCATAAATATAGAATGCTACCACATCCCTGATTTTATTCTCTAGTTGACACCTCAGACGTACCAACCTCACTCAATATAATTATTTTTACCTGTAGTGCTAGACGTTTCAGCACAGCAGCATCTTGAATGCCCTTGATATCATCAACAGCTAGACCAACCTAAACAATGCCAGAAAAATCATGTAGAATCTACTTTTTTCAGAGGGACAGAGTTAGTCGAGAAATTTCGAGACCACAACTAAACTTACCAGTAAATTAGTGAGCAAAATGGGCATCAGAATCAAAAATATTATCCAGAGGACATATGATACTGGAGGAAATGGTATTTCTCTTGTATTATCACCATCTTCAGCACCACCAGGAAACTGGCGAAATATGGAATCAAATTCAAACTCCCCAGTAGTCATTGTCATGGTCTTTATGATAGCACGGCCAGGGGTAGCAAATGAAGCTCGCTAAAAATAAAAGAATGAAAGTAAACTACCAATACTATTATTTATTAACAAGTTAAAGACTCACTGCAAAGGCTGCACTAGGATCGAAAAATGCCATGTAGAAAGCAAGCGAGAATGCAATCAATAGCAGCATAGTGAGAATTATCATCTTCCAGAAGGTGTAAAATATGTGCACAAACATGAGCACATATATGCCTACACAACACAAATGATAATGATAATAATAATAATAATAATAATAATAATAATAATAATAATAATAATAATAATAATAATAATAATAATAATAATAATAATAATAATAATACTACTAATAGTAGTAATAATAACAATAATAATAATAATAATATATTATTAATGATCATTTATCACTACAATGATTGTTACCTGTTAGTGGCAGCTTTCGAATGAATATGATGAAGTCAATCCAAGACAGAAACACGGCTATGCAGCCAATCTGCCACTGCCACACGGTGGGGCACAGACAATCAGTAGTGAACACAAATGAAAATATAATGGCCGAAACAAAGAGGATAGTTTCTATCCAATTCACCCAGTCCACAAAATAATATAATTTTAAAGAAAAGGATTGGAACAGCTCAAAGATCAACCGAATCAGAGCAAATACAATGACTATTGCTGCAGCAATGAAGAGGAAACTTCTGCGAAGAAGAGTTTGGCCTTCTGCAAAATACAAATAATATTAAAATTAATTGACAAAAAATACTACATCAGTGCAACTGTATAGGAAAATGAATCCACAGGTAAAAAAATAGCCGCAAAAGTTCTCGAGAAGTCATCCAAACGTGAAGATTTTTCACGCGCATAGAATATTTATAGAGACTACTACATCATCAACAATTGTGTATGTGTCTATATATGACTCAACAATATTGCAGCTCAAATGGAAAGTCGCTGTCTATCTTTCAGTACTTTAGAAAGAGAAATGGTCTTCTTCCTTGACCTGAAGTTCAGCTTCTACTTTAAATGCAGCTAGTCGCTTTGTTGAAGAATGGGACTTAAAGATGCTCATGACTAGATTACATGCACCTTTAACTGTCTCACTAACAACATTATAAATGACTATATACATTATAAAATTAGTAGTTGAGAAATGTACCTAGCAACCATATATCACTAGATTGCCCATGAATTGACCAACTTTGTGGTGAAATTTAGTTGCCTAGCAAAAATATGAATATGTTTGTTACTTCAATATAGATTGGAGAAGAGGAAGGTAGTAGATGAGGAAGAGAGTACAAGGGAGGAGAAGAAGCTGATGGAGATTAAATTGGACTAGTTGGAATATATTCCAAGACGGAGGCAGAACCAGTCACAGAAGGATACCATATTTTATTGCCTGAATCTATGATAAGCTAGCTATATAAAATCATAATAGCTAGAGCTACGTATAATGTTCAAGCTATCATCTATCTGAATTTCCATACTTAGAAAATCCTTCCACTGTTCTAGCTACAGTATCTAGATCTTCTGATTACATCTATACATTTCTTGAAAATCTCTTTAATTGCTATCGTCTAACTTCGTCAGAAACAGCAGCTCTCCTGAGACCTGCCATGTCTACAGGTTTCACAGCTGTAATCCAGCATCTTCTTCATCACTGCTCCCACCATCTGAGAAGGTGAAGTCATCGTCAAACAGCAGCTTGAGTTGAACAAAATGCCATCTTATCAGGTCCATGAAGTGTTACCTTAGATATCTACAAGCTATTCAACTGAAACTGCGTACAATCCTTTCCATGTGTATGATTTTTTTCCTGTGATCACCCTCCATTTTGCACCTGTAGGTGCTTATGGTTGTGAGTGGGTTGAGAATAAGTGAATTGATATAGGTCTAGATGCAAACACATCCAAATGCAAAGAAAATAAATATTACAGCTCAAATGTCTGGAAGAATTTTTTTTAACATTTAACTTTGATAAAAAAGTACAAGTTGTATCCTTACCACATAAGCCCATCCCAACCCACTACCCCTGCCTCCCATAATCTTCCTTCATGCAGTCATCCTTCATGCAGTCATACAGTAGTTCACTGTGCTTATTTTGTTACACTTCAAGCCAGATATAGTTGTCTGGAAACAATGCCACAATCAAGCATTTGCTTGTTATTGAACTAGTACCATACCAATTGTGTCTAGTATCTTATTTTGGAACCAAAAAATCAATCAAACCTCAAAGGTACGTTTCTGAGAGTTCATGCAAATGTACAGACAATCATCGTGGAATTACAGTGGAGGTCAATTTACGTTTCCATTGAATTCCCATGCAGAATCCATGGAGTGCGTGGACCCTCCAAGAAATTCATTTTTAGTAACGTTTAAAACAAATCTAACGGATAAAAAAGAAGAAGTTATTTTCCATAGGGGAGAGCAGGGCTTCATCACTGTGTCCAGTCCAAAGCCGCAGCATTCGAACAACAAATCAGCTTTGTGGATTCCAACAGCTAATCCAGTATCCAGTGGAGCAACCTGTGAGATGTGGGAACGAAAAGAGCTACAGTACTGAGCATCAGTCAACTGTAGTGATGTCTGGATACTGCTGGTTAGCTATGGTGATATCAAGAGCAGCCACTGCAGTCGAGCAACCAGTAAGCTAAGGTGACTACAAAGCCACTCCAGTCGAGCTGTTTCAATTGAGGGCACGGTCAGCAAAGGCGATAACTGAACGTTTGTTAAACTGTACCAATGATGAGAGTGACTCCGATAGCTAGTCCGATCGATCTTTCTGTTTTGATGTCTACAGCTGCACCAATCAATCCTCAGATGCTGTGATGTCGAGGGCTACTCCAGCAATTCTCAGATGAGTACAGTCAAGCATCATCTTTGTAGGAGTTTTTTTCTCTTCAACTCCTCCCTTTGCTTGTGTTTTGATCACCGTTAGATTTATAGGAACGGTGGGCATTGAGCAATGATTCTAAATAATGGGAACATATATTTTGACTTGGTACTGCTCACTCTTGTTACTACTAGTTACCACTCCCACAACATACCACACACTCCACATCTTTCATTGGATAATCCACAGCTGATTCTGTTGTCAGTGCTATCACATACTTCAGTGCCAGTCAAGAGACCAGAAGCACTGGCGACGTTACTCGTGTTTACAATGACTGCAACTAAAAGGAATACCAAAGTAAAATTTTAATTCTGCATATTTGCAGAAGGATTCTTACCACATCCATTGGTGTCATTCCTGTACATGAGATTGTCTTGTATTGCTGCTCCAAATGAGCCATCAAACACGGCCTGGCCTTGAAGTTAAACAAAAGAAATATAAGCAGCAATGTACCATACTTTGCCACAGTACAAGTATATGCAGAGTCCACTAAGTTGGCACAATAAAATGGCACAATAAAAAGTGCTTGAAGTTTTCAAATTCTATTTTAAAACAAAACAAAACAGTACAGTATTTTCTTCGACCAAAACTAGCTTTCCCCCTGATGCTGAACTGCCTCTGTGTAATAGCTTTTTCTGGAAACTCTAAAACTTGCAGCTTGGCAGATGTTTCAAAGCAAAGCCCCCTCTTGACAACTGTATTGCTAGCTATCATCAAAATTCAAACTAGAGGTAACTTATTTATCACGGAGGATTGACTCTGCCAATGAACCCGCCAATTTGATTGATTGACCTATAGTGCAAACTTTTTTTGGTGCATTCAGAATATAACCCCATATAAATCAAACCCCCCCCCCCCCCCCCCCCCCCCCCCACCCAAAAAAATGGTGTCTCAAACACTCTCCTTATACTCTGGCAAATATGTGGTACAGATTTATAATTACAAGTCCTATAACCACAATGTTATATGATAACTTACAAGTTGAGCTCTGTGGATTGAGGGAGACTAAAGCAAAAGTTGTGAGAAAGGAAACAAAAAAGATGAATATGGTGAGATTCAAGAAGTATGCTGTGCGTCCATACGTCCTCCACTTCAAGTTCAGCAAACTTTTCACAAGGGGATGCTTCAGCAAATCTGTACGATTGTTCTCAACCTAATTAACAACAAGCAGCATGAAATAAGAGTGTGATTAAAATATAGCCTACTAAGCTAATTAAGAATATGACAGGACTTAGCAAAGTTAGAAATGGGTGACATTCATGCATAAAATAGAGGAAGGTACATGCTGTATAAAGGGGTGAGTAGGTCTTTAAAAAGTCTGACGATCACAATGATAGTCATGGACACTCTCCGGTCATTTACTGCTCTTTCTAGAAGTCCTTTACTTAGAAAATATGTATGCTCATAATAGAAAAACACACTCCGAGCCCCTTCATGCTTGACAAAGGAGGCGCCTCCTGATGAATTCTTTGCTGTAAGTTTAGAAATAGCATGGCGTAGCACTGCATAAGTTTTGTCTGCTTACCTTAAAGGAGTCGATTCTTACACAAAAAGATTCAAACAAAACAGTCTGAAGAGGTCATTCCATGAAAAAAAGTATAGCTATAATAAACTAAATTAAACTTAATGTTAAAACCCTAAGGGCCACCATCTTTATCACATACGACCCAGATAGCTCACATACATTTATTGCCGCAACTAAGGTGGCGAAGTGGGTGGTGGCCTCTCCACTCTACAGGTGGATATTTAGTGCTTGGGCAGTAAATAGCTATTATTATAATTATAGCCAATCACATTAGAATTTTAACAAACCTATCAGTAACATTACAAGGAAAATTTAGTGCTAAATCTCCCCTATACACACTATAATGAATCACAGACATGTTCAGTACATATATACACTTCAAAGCAATCCTTGCTAACATACATACGAATGAATATGTTTATATCACTAATATACATGTTATCAGAAATGAATACACTTTTACCAGCAATGAATACACTTATTACCATAATTGAAAGAGGATGAATTTCTTTTTTAAATCCAACTGGACCCCAGGATGTATTGATATACTTCATTGGCTCAGCTAGTTCAATTGTTTCCTCATCTCCATCTGCCTTCTTACGGGAAGATAACAGCAAAGAATCTGGATCTTCAGAGTTATATGTTACTTCATTACTTTTCCTACAGTCACATTGCACAGCAACTGAGTGAACAAATAAAACAATCACAAAGATGATGCATACCCTCTCATGGTTTTCCAACACCGAACTAAATAGTTATCCCTTTCATCCACAAAATCTTCCAAGAACTCATAGTTGAACACCACCTCATACTCTTTGCTGTCGGGTCTTATTCGACCATCCTTGGTTGCATTTGTAATGGAGCAGAGGTTAAAAACCTCCTCAGCAACCTCTGTACATGTATATATATATATATATATATCAAAAATAATAATAACTCTAATTATCACCAACATTCACAACACAATTATTGTGAGCTTACCCGGCATTTTTTTAATGAGTTTCCTTAGAGGAGTGGTGCTGTTTCCATGACTGATTGACGTGCTCCTCAGTGCACTTTCCCATTGGTTGCTCTTTATTATTGCCATAGCAATGTTCCTAAAGCACACACACATCACACACACACACACCCCACACACACATATGCACATCAACATAGGACCTTCACATTAGGCTCATCTATGCCATCACAGCACAAGCTAGCTCTACAAATACTGTATTTCCTTGATAGAACACGCCCTCGAATAGACTGTGCACCATTAGAAAGAAATAGACCGCACCCTCAATTAGACCACACCAACAGGAAGTATGAAAGCTCCAGAGAAAATGCTGTCCGGAGTGGAGGGAAGAAAGCTCGGCAATCTGTCGTGCTGAAGTGATACTCTAAAGTTGTGGTGTTTCAGTCGAGACAGATGAGTCACATGATGACAGAATTCACTGTTTAAAGCCCGGGCATGCAGCAGAAAGTGCTGCAGCAAACACAGCCAGTAAGACGGCCAAACTCCGCAGAAAAGGCAGGAGAGACACACGGAGATCCCAAAGCCATGAAGAAGATGCAACTATAGATAGAGGACAATGGCTAGAGCTCGAACGCTGCAATAATTTTTTAGATCCGGTGATCTCGTGCAACTATTGTGCACATCTCTGTTAGTCCTATTGAAATAATAGAGCATGCTCTCGAATAGAATGTACCCTTCACATTAGGCAGCTCATGAAACGACAAAAATGAGTGTGTTCTATTTGAGATAATATGGCATTTCTTTTCAAATGTCATAATGAATTTCTATGATTCATAATGGAGCTTATTAAAATACCTGGCATCTGGTGACCTCACAATTTTCTGCGACTGAGGTACCTGACTTTGGGTGTGTATGACTTTGGTGTGTGTATTTTTAATATTTAAAAATAGCTCAATCTATGTGCTTAATTAAATTGGAGGATTAGGTTATAGCCTATACCGTGACATTACCCATACAGTATCATTATAGCCTAGAGCACTCTGTAGTGCCACATGTGTCAGTGTGCATAGTGCCACATGTATTAGTGTGCAGGCTATAATGATGTGGCCACATGTGTTAGTGTGCAGGCTATAATGATGTGCATACTGGTAGTGCCACATGTATTAGTGTGCAGGCTATAATGATATGCATACTGGTAGTGCCACATGTATTAGTGTGCAGGCTATAATGATATGCATACTGGTAGTGCCACATGTATTAGTGTGCAGGCTATAATGATATGCATACTGGTAGTGCCACATGTATTAGTGTGCAGGCTATAATGATATGCATACTGGTAGTGCCACATGTATTAGTGTGCAGG
>JAQNBH010000017.1:37196137-37225328 GCA_028752905.1 Cladorhizidae sp. MBARI D1340-BT2
ACATGTATTAGTGTGCAGGCTATAATGATATGCATACTGGTAGTGCCACATGTATTAGTGTGCAGGCTATAATGATATGCATACTGGTAGTGCCACATGTATTAGTGTGCAGGCTATAATAATGTGCATACTGGTAGTGCCACATGTATTAGTGTGCAGGCTATAATGATATGCATACTGGTATTGCCACATGTATTAGTGTGCAGGCTATAATGATATGCATACTGGTAGTGCCACATGTATTAGTGTGCAGGCTATAATGATGTGCATACTGGTAGTGCCACATGTATTAGTGTGCAGGCTATAATGATATGCATACTGGTAGTGCCACATGTATTAGTGTGCAGGCTATAATGATATGCACACTGGTAGTGCCACATGTATTAGTGTGCAGGCTATAATGATGTGCATACTGGTAGTGCCACATGTATTAGTGTGCAGGCTATAATGACATGCATACTGGTAGTGCCACATGTATTAATGTGCAGGCTATAATGATATGCACACTGGTAGTGCCACATGTATTAGTGTGCAGGCTATAATAATGTGTAAACTGGTACTGATTCCTTACTCGTGTCCATTATCAATGGCCATGTCTAAACAACTGAGTTTGTTGACATCACGCAGGCTGACACTTGCTCCATTGTTCAGCAGTGTCTGGACCACATGCAAGTGTCCTTCTTGGGCGGCATGATGAAGAGGCGTGGTCTGTTGCTTGTCTGTAGGGCTAACATCTGCTCCAGCATCAATAAGCACATGGACCACTTTAGAATGGCCTTTGTATGAAGCTGCGTCCAACGGTGACCACAAGACACCATTTCTAAACAAAAACAAAAATATTTTTCATATCAAACATCGCACTAAAACAACAACTGAACACTAACTTGGCATCAAAGTCGGCTCCATTTTCTAACAAAATTTTGACAGCTCGGTGGTGACCATGAAAGCAAGCCAAGTGAAGTGGGTTGTTTCCATCTTCATCTTCATCCAAGATGCAGTCTTTCTGGTAATTGATCAAGGCTTGCATTACCCTGCACACTCAACATCAATTAGATAGTGTTCGTCAAGTTCATTGGCATGAGAAGTGAATGTCAGATATAGGAAAGTGGTGGAGTCATGTGGCAGAAAGTGTGCGTGTGTGTGTGGGGGGGGAGGGGGGGGGGGGGGGGGGGGGGGGGAGAGAGAAGAGACAGGGAAGGAAGGGGGAAGGATAATGAGGGATGGGAAGAGAGGGTGAGATTTGTGAGCCCATTATAATGCAGTCAAAACCCTAACACAAGGAAAAAAATTGTGCCTACTGTAGATGCTAGAATCAGAACTAGAGCTAGGGATGGGGATAGATTTGGGGGACAAAAATGGACTGGGCACACCACGTTTGGGAAGAGCCTTGTTGTAGTTCCTCTTAAAAAGACATCTCCAAATCCAAACTAAAAAGCTTTGTCACTAGATGGGTGGAGCAATCGGAGATGCCAACTTTTATTGTGCACTACAGAGGGCAAGAATGACACTTTTGGTTTTCTTTTGCAGGTTGACAAGCTAAGCTGCTAGAGGTTCTATGACTTAATTAATAAATTTTAAAAAAGCATTGTTTTATAAGCCTTACTCTACACCAGACGTTGCCTAACACTATACTTAGTCAACATGACCTATACAAAACTCTGTATATAGCAAGCCTTGTAAATTGTAGCTTAGCCAGGTTTATACTGAAGGAAAAGAAGAACACACCTGAAGGGCAGACAGTTATTCTTGATGAAGGCTAGAGCAGCTAGTCGAAACGTCGAGAGAATACAATTTCAAGGTGATTATTAAGAAAGTTGTTATAAAGTAATGAAGACAGGTCAATCAATGTAAAGTAATGAACACAGGTCAATCAATGTAAAGTAATGAACACAGGTCAATCAATGTAAAGTAATGAACACAGGTCAATCAATGTAAAGTAATGAACACAGGTCAATCAATGTAAAGTAATGAACACAGGTCAATCAATGTAAAGTAATGAACACAGGTCTATCAATATATAAGCCCAATAGTAGCTAAATAACTTCTGTCAGCAATGAATCTCTTGACGGCATCTTGGAAGAACAAAACAAATGAAGAAGCAAAAAAAACACTCACTTGATTTAGCTTCCTCAAGAATGAGTTGCAGACTACTGGGGCTCCCACTCCACGTGTGCGTGCATATAAAAAAGATGCGCTAAGATTTAAAAATTGGAACGGAAACACGACGGCATTTGTTTGCGCTGTTCGTTGGTATATTTTAGCCGCTGATTCTCATTTTTTGAAGTCTTAGCATCACATTGGAATGGATATAATACCGTAACAATTTGGAGGACGCCTACTGTAGCCCTTTGCTTTGGCTAGGTCATACCCTAGCCATGAGGTGGCTGTTGTTGGTGCAATGTAAGCCCTGGTTCATGGGGAACTGAGTTGGTATGCACTAAGCACTTATCCGAGAATGCTAAGCCCTAAGTTCAGTGCCTAGGCATAACTTGAAAACATTTAGCACAATGTTTAACCCAAACACTCTCATTATTACTCCCTGGACCACTTTTAGCCTAGAGTACTTTTGACCCGACTGACCCACCCAATGCCTAATGGAAAGCTGAGGTTTCGTGTTGATATGTGAACTCACAAAGAACCAAGCAAATCCCAAAACCATTTATGGTCCATCACTGGTATGTATAGTAGCGGTCAAAAATAACTTGCCATTGCATTTTCGAACAACGAACATACTACTTTTTGAATGTGACATTTGCTTGTACATTTCTTACTGGGTTTTTAAAAGTGCCATTAAAAAAAGTGGTGTGGTGTTTAGTTTGTCTAGACAAATCTACACAGTCCTCCTCAGCTCGCCTCTTGACATGTCCTCTCTCAGGGCTTGCTCTAATGCTATCTTAGAGTTCTATGACCTCCTCAGCTTGCCTCTTGGCATGACCTCTCTCAGGGCTTGCTCTAATGCTATCTTGGAGTTCTATGACCTCCTCAGCTTGCCTCTTGGCATGACCTCTCTCAGAGCTTGCTCTAATGCTATCTTAGAGTTCTATGACCTCCTCAGCTTGCCTCTTGGCATGACCTCTCTCAGGGCTTGCTCTAATGCTATCTTAGAGTTCTATGACCTCCTCAGCTTGCCTATAGGCATGTCCTCTCTCAGGGCTTGATCTTAGAGTTCTATGACCGCCTCAGCTTGCCTCTTGGCATGACCTCTCTCAGGGCTTGCTCTAATGCTATCTTGGAGTTCTATGACCGCCTCAGCTTGCCTCTTGGCATGACCTCTCTCAGGGCTTGCTCTAATGCTATCTTGGAGTTCTATGACCTCCTCAGCTTGCCTCTTGACATGTCCTCTCTCAGGGCTTGCTCTAATGCTATCTTAGAGTTCTATGACCTCCTCAGCTTGCCTCTTGGCATGACCTCTCTCAGGGCTTGCTCTAATGCTATCTTGGAGTTCTATGACCGCCTCAGCTTGCCTCTGGGCATGACCTCTCTCAGGGCTTGCTCTAATGCTATCTTGGAGTTCTATGACCTCCTCAGCTTGCCTCTTGGCATGACCTCTCTCAGTCTAATGCTATCTTGGAGTTCTATGACCTCCTCAGCTTGCCTCTAGGCATGTCCTCTCTCAGGGCTTGCTCTAATGCTATCTTAGAGTTCTATGACCTCGCATACTAAACATTTACGTGATGCATTCAGTCGCCAGCTAGAGTAAGTCAGTTTTCAGTCGCTCTCTAGTCTAGTCTCTCTCTTTTCACTCTATGGTGTACTTAAACCTACAAAAAGCAGAGAATTCTGAACCTCAACAACGAAAAGCTATTGGTGGAGGAGCGGAATCAGTATAAAACTAGGCTAGGCAACCTGACTTCTTGAAGCTATTGGTGGAGGAGCGGAATCAGTATAACTAGGCTAGGCAACCTGACTTCTTGAAGCACTACCGGAGACCTGCACTATTGGCAGGCATGGGATACCTTCAGTTATCACTGGGATAATCAATTGTGAAGGTTCAAATGCAAGTTTTGAATGTTAGGGTGCCATGCCGTGAGTTATAATAAATTGGTAGCTCCCATAAGGAATATGAAGTCTACGAACCTTTTAGGAAATGCCTTGCAATGCATAGCTCTACAAAGTGACTACTCAAGTGATGGGTAACTTAGTTAATATATTTATCTAGCTGATCAAGTGACGATGGCCTACCAATTACATGGCCTTCTTCAAAGCAATGATTAGCCTCTTTGAGAACTGACTTGTATGTAGGACATCTCTTAGTTGGACATTTTGGGGCAGTTCATATAGCCAACTAATCAAGGGAGGAAAACAAGGTAATGCTTTGTTTGGCTTGATGGTGCTTATATTACGGAGACTTCACTGGGCGACGCCTAAGCAAATGAAGATATAGCGTAAGCAAATAACATCAACCCAAGTTTTGTACCGATAGTAGTAACTTCAGTCCAGAACGATATTAAAATTCAATTTTCAAGTTATCATTCCTTATCATTCCTTCAGCTGTTAGCCATCAAACTGGAGAAGTTCCATTCCAATATCAAATTCCAAAACTTGCGTGAGAATTCTATACTCCATGAAAGAACCATCGACCACCAGCATCAATTATCAACTCTTCAATTATCACCCACCTGGGCTTTCTCCCACTCACACACAAACTTATGATATTTGCACCATGAGCATACTCAATACTACTGCTATGCAACAGCATCACTATGGAAGAAGAAAAAACCCATCAATTATTTTTTGCAGAAATTGCAAAAACTGTCAAAATAAATTCTGTAAGCCAGTATAATATGACTAACACACATTTTAAACAGCAACTTAAATGGCATGGCATGATTGAGCAGCAAGGACATCTGGACATAGCTGATCTTTTCCTTGACTATCAGTCTCACAGTCCTCCACACAATCCTCATGGAGCCATCAACAGCATGCACATGATAACCAATCACCCGAGTCAGTGCTCACACGATCCCCGTGTGATAAAACATATACAGCATTGCCAACTACTTTCCTCTTCTCTGAACATACTTTGGCCAATGCTTCAGCTGATGCTTTCGGCCGATGGTTGATTACTCCTCCGCTTAGTGCTACCTTTTTATTCCTTTTCGCTGCTTCTTTATGTGCCTTTAGACTTGCTCTTCTTTCAACTTTCTCGGCTCGTTCTTCATCCTTCTTGGCTCGCTGAACTGCTTTTCTCTCCATTTCCATACACCCCTGCTTTTTTCCTCTCCTCCCTCTCTTTTTTCTTCTCCATCGTTTCTATTTCTTCTTGTTTCGTTCCTTCCAACATCTTTAACACCTCACCATTTGTTAAGAGTTTTTGCAAAAGGTAGTCCCATTTTTTCCCTCTCCAGGATGGTAGTCATATACTGTAGGACTAATTTGACACTGCACTTAGCTCTTCTGGAGTTACCATCTTAGATACAACAGGAGCGACCTTATAAATGGCAGTAGTGTTTGTAACTGTGGGTTGAGCAGGGAGACAGTGGATGCTACTGTCTGTAGAAGTAGGTGAAGTCATCCGAGGGGAGACATTAGACACCACACTTACCTCGATTGGAGTCACTGCAATAACTTTAGAAATAGCAGTAGTATCTGTAACAGTGGCTAAAGGTGTCTGAAGAGAGATATTGGAAATTATTTTTGCTAATTACACAGCACTATCACCATGTGGGTGATCTGGCACATCAGGGTGCAGGACCGCTCAGGATAGACCTTACAGGTAGCTCTACTATCAGCTCGTCAGACTCGCGGAATAAGGTAAGCTGTCTGTTATATTTCTAATGCTTAGTTTAGTTAAGTATAGTATATATACTTCAGAGCTTTTCTGAACATCACCAGTCTGACTGACCAGCTACTCCAATCCTAACAGTGGTCCCTCCCATTACAGATATGCATGTTGTACTTGTCATGCGTATACATGTAGGTTAAGAGGGAAAAAATATAGAAATGGTGCGTTCTTACAGAGCGTTGTATCATACGTACCGTTCTCCATGCATTTTTAAATGGTTAACCTTGCATTGTTTTTTAACCCGTCCAGCGAACCATGTACATAGTGATGAACACAACAGAAAGTTATTTTTTACTGGTTTTGTATTTAGTCTCAACAATGAGAATGGTATTTTTACCCACACAAACTTACATGGTGTGACCCATGGAAGCGGCAAGATGAAGTGGAGTCTTGTTGAGTTCGTTCTTGGCATCCGCTCGAATGGTGGCTATTGCTAGAACAAGAAGAACATTAACACAGTCAATGTTTCCTTTCAAAGCTGCTTCATGAAGAGGAGTGTTGTAGATGGAATCTGTAGAAGTGACCAGCTCATATCCATCCTTAATCTTCAAAATAACCTGCAAATTGTACGATGGAACAGACTTGAAGGACTAGGCAACAGTAGCTAAGGAAGTAACATTAGAGACTATGCTTATTACTACCGAACTCTCTCTCTGTACACATACCGTATTCACTCGAATATAAGTCGCGACTTGTATTTATTTCAGCCAAATCAAGTTGCGATCTTCAAGATTGCGCTTGCGCAGTGCCAAGCCAGTCTTGCTCTATTGTGCAGATGCAATTTTTTTGTGCGTCATTGTTGTTGTGATCAAACATTGAGCTAGGTAGTAGTTGGCCGGCAAGAGTTCCTAATCGCTATCGTAATCTATATCGTAATCTACAATGACTTCGTTATGTTCGATCTGTTCTTCATCCTCTTCGTCCAAGGAAGCAAATGGATCTTCTCCACCACTGTCATTTCCTTCCAACAGCTGGAGAGTAGCTTGTGTAATGGCTGGGATAGCTAAAGCTGCTACTTTATCGACTTTGAGGCAGTGAATTTCTCCATCTTCAGACCCGTCCACCTTCACAGTGATGCCACAAGCACGGAATGATTTCTTGATCAACTCAGCAGACAAGCTATCTTAGCTAATGATAAACGACTGCGCGTGTGCAAGAGCGGTGGTGTAATTAACTTCGTGTGGAGTGCGGCTTTCAGAGCGACTTCTATTCAGTGTGCGACTTATATTCGTGAATACCCAAATAGAGATATTTTCGATAAGTTAAATATTTGCAGATGGTGACTAATGCTTGGGGAAAATAGTTGTGGATTATGTAGAATATTTTCAATATGTTCTAATAATGCAAACCTCTATTGTAAAAAAAAAATTGAAAATATCCCTCAATACGATTTATGCAGAAGCTGAGCCAAAACCAGTAGAAGCTTCTTGTGAACTCTCATCATCACTACACTTAGACTGAACAGCCTCACAGACCACAAAGCTAATGAATACAGGAACTGGTAGCTATGTAGGTTGCCACCATCATCTTTCTAAAAACATTAAGTATACATAGTATCAGTCCAAGCTACATGTAAATCTTATTCCAGATATACCAGAAAGACTACATGTACTGTAGCACTAAAAACTGATTGCACACTATCTGTAGCTTTCAATGACCTATACATGTACATACTTCTGTCAACACCCAAGCAGCTGTAGTTGGTGGCCACCAAGTGCCTGAAGTAAGAACATCTTTAGCTATTACTGTTGGATGGTGGCTGGTGATGGAGGAACAGCTCAGTATGAATATCATGAATAAAGTGCCTTGACACAATGGGGACCCACATTTGCTTGGATCTATAATTGCTAGTGAGGGGGTTCACATTTGCTAGTGAGGGATCCAGATTTGCTAGTAAGGTTCCTCATTTTGCAAGTACAGGTCCACAATCTCTAGTTAGGGGTGTAGTGAGGGGTCCAATTTGCTAGTGAGGAGGAGTCCACAATTGCATTCACTGCAGGATCTCGCCTAATTATTGAAGTAGTGCTTATATGATGAAGAACCTTGAACCAGAGCTCCCTCTCCTACTTACCAGTGAGAAATTTGTTATTACATAACGGAAATCTGGAACACTTCAGGTCTAATTTTTGTAGAACTAACTTGTGCTCCATGAATTAATTTTTACTGATCCGACTGACCACGAGACAATATGCAACTGACTTCTGAAGAGACTGAAAAGCTATGGATGAATTGCTAGGCCATTCTTGAAAGTGGCTATATGGAAACCAACAGTTGGGGGTTTGGTTTTGGACGCATCCCAGTGAGGAGGACCATCCTGGTGAAGAAGACCATCCCGGTGAGGACGACCATCCCGGTGAGGAGGACCATCCCGGTGAGGAGGACCATCCCGGTGAGGAGGACCGCCCCTGAGGAGGACCATCCCGGTGAGGAGGACCATCCTGGTGAGGAGGACCATCCCGGTGAGGAGGACACATGCACCTAGGAAATTGTCAGAGCCTTGTTAACTTCACTCCTACGGACTTCAAATATTATCTCATAAGAGATATATTTTCAGCACTTCTAGAAGCTAAGTAGCTCTCTTCGTTGCCATGGCTGTGTCTGTGTGCACAACCCATAGCTAAAATTCTTATAATTTTCGTAAGTTATTAAGACCACGAAAATTTATCAACAACGAAAAACTCCAGATTACATGTAGGTTACCTTTGAGGGTTTCACATTTTTCACAGTCATAATCGATCCATGAACAGCTAGGGTAGCAAAGAGCAGTAGAGCGTGGTATGGCTTGACCTATACACTATAGAACCCATGAATATTCCCCCTACAAATTCTTCTCTGTTAGTCACCATCTACTGTATGAATACTTAACCTCAAGAAAATATCCTCTATGTTGTTTGCGAGTGGAAGTGTGTGCATGGCATTTCATCCTCATCAACTTCCTACCCTCAGCAGATCCACATGGTTAGCTCTGGCTGCCATATGAACTACAGTCTTTCCATTCTTGTCCACATCATCAATGCTTGCTCCTTTCTCGAGCAGAGTCTTGAAGGCGTCCACATGCCCCTCAAACACCGCCAGCATCAGCGGGGTGTAAGCTTGTGAGTCAGTGGCAGTGATATCGGCCCCGCTAAAAATATTACCACAAACAAGATAATTGATATATAGTTATGTCATTTCATATTTCTCAACAAGCCCCCCCCCCCCCCCCCACACACACACACATACAACCGTATTCCAGATTCCAGGTACTCTTGACTAGTTAAAGATTGATTTATCTACTATATGTATCAATTTGTTAATTATTATAATTTTTGGGTGTGTTTTCTACAATGCGTATATCTGGCATTAAAAAGTAATTGGACCAAATATGTCCATCAATTGTGTCAACATGTAAGTCAACCACACCCCATGACCACATCTCCACCCACAATAATCTCACAATACTGGCTTACAGACAAGTTGAAAAGCTCACAGGAAGAAAATTCTCAAGATCACAGACTGTTCTACGTGACAATAAAGTAGCTCATAAAGAAAACTGATGGTGGGAATTCTGGCCTCAAGTGTGTTTTCCACAAAGAAAATTTACCTTGTGATTTTTCATAATTAAAAATGTACATGCATGAGAATGTCACAACTTGATAGTGGGATAGAGCACATGTGGTTGGACATTTTGCAGAGCTAGAGCTTGATTCTCTACAAAAAGATATTTTATGTGCTAAATTAGTTTATGTGCTAAATTAGGAGTGTAAAAACCATTTGTGAGTTGAAGAATTTTGTGAGTTGAAGAATTTAGCCCACATAAAACGCAGTTTCTTTTTGACGATCCTTTACATTTCAGTGAATGATGATGGGAGCATTACCACATTAAATTTGCTCTGCCAGAATGAAATCACTGGCGGCTCTAAATGGGTGGAGTCTCCAGAAAAAGAAAAAAGATGATGTCAATGAGGGAGTGGCCATTTAGCATCGATCAAACAATGGCTATACATGTATATAATTATAAGGACCGTTATTTCTAATAACAACAATAATTTAAAAAACAATTAACAACAACAACAACAAGATTAGGATGTTGAGACGCCATTCTAATCTTCTGCCAGCACTGCAGATTACCATTAAGCTGCCACACCCCTCTCCTCGCCAGTTCGAAATAAACCATACTTGTCTACACTGGCATTTGCTTCAAACCATTTCTCACCTCTGCACTGTCCTGCTTTTGTTTGTCTCATTGTCGTTGTTGTTGTTGTTGTTATTTTTTTGTTTTTTGGGGGGAGGGATTTTGGGGGGGAGGGAGGGTTAAATGCAATCCAACAACGGCAGAGTTAAAGTGTGAAAATAGATTCCGGAAGTTCCAATGTGTAATCTAGACGGCACATGTGTAGATAAAGAAACTATACCGTCTAGGGTCCGATGATAACTGATCTACGAACAACACAAACACCATGGCAACAGTGACATGCTTCACATGGCTACAGTCACCAAAAGACTCACCTATTCATCAAAAAATTGATCATCTGCACTTGGTTGTGGCTGGCAGCGTAGTGTAGCGGCGTCTGGTTGCGGTCTTCATAGATATCAACGATGCTGCTCCCTACGAGCAGAGTTTGGGCCACTGCGGTGTAGCCATACCGTGCAGCAATGTGCATAGGAGACACGGACTCCCGTCTAACAGCTGAGAGATCGGCGCCGTTCAGAACAAGAATACGAACAATTTCCTCCTTCCCACTCTCGCACGCCAGATGGAGGGGTGTGTTCTCTTCATTGTCCCTGGTTTTAGTTAGAGTCGACCGTTTAGCAAACTCTCTAATATGCTTAAGAATGCAGTTAACCACCTCAAGATGACCTTCACGGCACGCAAGGTGCAGAGGTGTTTGAAGCTCACAGTTCTTCAAATTAGCTTTTGTTACTACGCTTGCCGAGTCTTCTAACTCAAGACGCTGCATCAACTTCTCCACTATTAAATTGTGGCCATTAAGACATGCTTCGTGGAGAGGTGAGTCATTGTTTTTATCCACAATGCACATGTCGATATCATTGCTGCGTAAGAGAATGCTCACTGCGATATGGTTCCCTCGCTGGCAGGCCAAATGAAGAGCTGATAAGCCGTAGCGACCTGTCTGGTTCACCTACACCACACACACACAAAGAAACAAAATTCTTGTATTTTTCAATTAGCACAGTTCGTAATTTAATTCAAAAAGGTCCAACTTCAACTGTAAATATATGGTAACTTGATTTTTAGAATTCATACAGTTATCAGCTGATGAAGGCACAGGTGGGAGCAAAGTTATGCAATAAATTATTATATGTTCATAAAGTGGCCTTCAATGTAAATATACTTACATGTATGCATGTAAGGTGAACCACACTCAGTCATTACATGTAGGGTGAGGCACACAGGCAGATATACACTCAGTCATTACATGTAGGGTGAACCACACAGGCAGATATACACTCAGTCATTACATGTAAGGTGAACCACACAGGCAGATATACACTCAGTCATTACATGCAAGGTGAAGCACACAGGCAGATATACACTCAGTCATTACATGTATGTAGGGTGAAGCCACAGGCAGATATACACTCAGTCATCACATGTAGGGTGAAGCCACAGGCAGATATACACTCAGTCATTACATGTAAGGTGAACCACACAGGCAGATATACACTCAGTCATTACATGTAAGGTGAGGCACACAGGCAGATATACACTCAGTCATCACATGTAAGGTGAACCACACAGGCAGATATACACTCAGTCATTACATGTAAGGTGAACCACACAGGCAGATCAGTCATTACATGTAAGGTGAACCACACAGGCAGATATACACTCAGTCATTACATGTAAGGTGAACCACACAGGCAGATATACACTCAGTCATTACATGTAAGGTGAACCACACAGGCAGATATACACTCAGTCATTACATGTAAGGTGAACCACACAGGCAGATATACACTCAGTCATTACATGTAAGGTGAACCACACAGGCAAATATACACTCAGTCATTACATGTAAGGTGAACCACACAGGCAGATATACACAGTCATTACATGTAAGGTGAGGCACACAGGCAGATATACACTCAGTCATTACATGTAAGGTGAACCACACAGACTCAGTCATTACATGTAGGGTAAAGCCACAGGCAGATATACACTCAGTCACTACATGTAAGGTGAACCACACAGGCACATGTACACTCAGTCACTACATGTAAGGTGAACCACACAGGCAGATATACACTCAGTCATTACATGTAAGGTGAACCACACAGGCAGATATACACAGTCATTACATGTAAGGTGAACCACACAGGCAGATATACACAGTCATTACATGTAAGGTGAACCACACAGGCAGATATACACAGTCATTACATGTAAGGTGAACCACACAGACAGATATACACTCAGTCATTACATGTAAGGTGAACCACACAGGCAGATATACACTCAGTCATTACATGTAAGGTGAACCACACAGGCAGATATACACAGTCATTACATGTAAGGTGAACCACACAGGCAGATATACACAGTCATTACATGTAAGGTGAACCACACAGGCAGATATACACTCAGCCATTACATGTAAGGTGAACCACACAGGCAGATATACACAGTCATTACATGTAAGGTGAACCACACAGGCATATATACACTCAGTCATTACATGTAAGGTGAGGCACACAGGCAGATATAAACTCAGTCATTACATGTAAGGTGAACCACACAGGCAGATATACACTCAGTCATTACATGTAAGGTGAGGCACACAGGCAGATATACACTCAGTCACTACATGTAAGGTGAACCAAACAGGCAGATATACACTCAGTCATTACATGTAAGGTGAACCACACAGGCAGATATACACTCAGTCATTACATGTAAGGTGAACCACACAGGCAGATATACACTCAGTCACTACATGTAAGGTGAACCACACAGGCAGATATACACTCAGTCATTACATGTAAGGTGAACCACACAGGCAGATATACACTCAGCCATTACATGTAAGGTGAACCATACAGGCAGATATACACTCAGTCATTACATGTAAGGTGAACCACACAGGCAGATATACACACAGTCATTACATGTAAGGTGAACCACACAGGCAGATATACACTCAGTCATTACATGTAAGGTGAACCACACAGGCAGATATACACTCAGCCATTACATGTAAGGTGAACCACACAGGCAGATATACACTCAGTCATTACATGTAAGGTGAACCACACAGGCAGATATACACTCAGTCACTACATGTAAGGTGAACCACACAGGCAGATATACACTCAGTCATTACATGTAAGGTGAACCACACAGGCAGATATACACTCAGTCATTACATGTAAGGTGAACCACGCAGGCAGATATACACTCAGTCACTACATGTAAGGTGAACCACACAGGCAGATATACACTCAGTCATTACATGTAAGGTGAACCACACAGACAGATATACACTCAGTCATCACACGTAAGGTGAACCACACAGGCAGATATACACACAGTCATTACATGTAAGGTGAACCACACAGGCAGATATACACATGGCCATTACATGTAAGGGGAAGCACACAGGCAGATACAGTAGGAGACAAAAAAAAGTTCCAGTTCCGTACCCGTTCCAACGGTGGGTAAGGAAAACAGAAACGCGGAATCAACGCATAAAACCCCGACGAATAACGCATAACAAATGCCGTTAAGTTTACGTTTCCAATTTTTTTATCTTAGCGCTTATTTTATAAACGCGTGTGCAAGCGCACATTGGGCGGGCGCCAGGTGTGCTACGAGTGTTTTTTTCCTCTCTTTTGTTTTCTTCTTCGTGGATGTCATTTTGCTCTTCAAGAAGTTTACTGCTGACAGAAGTAAGTTCTCTTCCTAGCCGTTTGGCCTGTGTCCACTAGTATCCTTCAGCTCTACTTGTATTGGCTATTAGCTTTGCCTTCTTGTTGGTAACTACTCAGTTTAGACAAGATGCTTGGACAAAGCTTGCCATATAGTTTTGTAGGTTAGGTTTTCTAAGCATAGTGTTAGGTAAAGCCTGGTGTAGACTAAGGCTACCAAAACAAAGCCCTCCCCCCTTTTTAAATGCCCTCACAGGACCTTTAGTGGTTAGCAAGCCTTGCCTTAGAGAAACTTCACCGAGTAGCTTAGCAGACCTTGCCTTAGAAAGGTTGAAGAGTTTACAGAGCGTCTAGTAGCTTAGCAGGACTTGCATTTAACCTCTAGAACCCCCTAGCTAAGCTTTTGTATGCAACAAGCCACGTCAGAATGGCCTCACTTCAACCATGTATAGACCAAGAGATGGTATGATGCATTTACACATTGATATTTTGGCTAACAGAGAAGAACTCTGTCGGTGTAGCCCTTAAGCATGGTGGAATATGGGTCATGTCTTTGGTGGCAGGTGTACTGGAAGAATGGAAAAGTTACGTCAAGAACATAAATGCATTTCTCTATTGCATGGTGGATGTCTCATTGTACATTCAACAGGACTCCGGCTTCTATGGTTCGAGTTGTAGGATAAGTTGGTCCTTGATGCCCCCCCCCATCGACTTACACATATTACTATTATTAGTTGATTTCTCTCCTACAATCAGTTTCCAACCACCTACTTCTCCATGGACCCTATTAAACTGTAATGAGAAAAGTGTTTGGAGTCGATCCAGCAGGCATACAAGTGTGCTTGCAAAAGAATGGAAAATTATATTGATAGTGAACTGACCGTCATTTTTATTATGTGAAGATGTCTATTATGTGAAGATGTCTACTAACACAAGGCAAGTACATCTACGATTCACACAAAAATATACATGTCAGAGAAATGGTGTACACACGAAGATATGCAAACACTTTGTCGTCTTTTGTCATGCCAATTGGGTCGTCTTGGTTGTGACAGCCAAGCCTTGTATGATAGTGTGTTTAATTGTCATGAAAGTTCACTGGTGATAGTTATGCATGCTCATTGCTCAATTATTATGGTAACCAGTGAACAAAATATAGCAATTTTGTAAAGTACAACATTCAAGTTCAAACAATCCTGAGTGCAGTCTGTGGATCTCAAGTTGGACTGCATTCACCAATCCATATAACATCCTCTATGCCACAAGTCATCTCTCCCATTTTCTTTTTATCTGGAAAGGTAGGGTAGGGAGGAGAATTGTAATATTACCTTTAGGATTTGGAAATCAAATGTTTCACCAATACAATCTAAGCTTGCCAAAGAGTAGCTAAGTTTGCTAAGGAGTAAACCAAGCAGGCAAGATTGTCTTGGGTCCTTCAAGCCCCCAAACTAAACTCCTAGCCACAACCCAGGCAAAGCTACATGTATGTTCATAAGCTTACCTTTCAAATTTAGAATAAGCTAATCAATCAAGCTTCCTTAAACTAAGCCAAACCAGCTTATAAACTATAAGCTTAAACCAAGTTGTCAGATAAACCAAGCTTAACAAGCTTTAGAAATGATAGACAGCATTACCTTGTTCCACGTGTCTGATGAACTGACAGTAGAGCTACAGTACCTTGGAAGGTCTATCCTAAAGCGGTCCTGCACCACAGAATGGTGCCTGTGAAATGTGTAGTCCTAGTTTGGTCTGTAGCACAGACGCTGAAGCTAGTCAACAGTTATTTCGTCGGTCCGCTTCATCAGCTCCTCTATTCCTTCGAGGTTTGCACTAATATCGATGGCCTTTCGCTGCAGAACGACTTTAAGAAGCGAGAGGTTGCCAAACGACTAGAGAACGACGCCAATTGTACTTGAAGCACGAGGCTGGAGACGACCGCGTGAACAAGGGCGAGATAATTGAACCGCGAACGAGTTTGAAACGCGAAGAAAAAAGATTCCTCGCCGTTGGAACGGACCTGTTACTAAACGACGTTGGAACGATGTTGAAAATAGCGCCAACGGAATATTAACGCAACGGAACTGGAACTTTTTTTGGTCCCCTACTGTATATACACAGTCATTACATGTAGAGTACAAGTCAAAAAAATATATTTCCATTATCTATGACCGGTGCTCAATGCCCACCATCACATCAAAAAAGAAACAAAAAAAATCCCCCCCCCCCCCCCTAAAGGAGGACAAAATGGGAGCCTAATCCCCTTTCTCCCCCCCCCCCCCCCTCCCACTCTCAAGATGATATTTGACTGCAATCTAGAGAATTGACGGAGTAGTGCTCGACACCACAGCATCTGAGGATCGATTAAAGTAGCATTAGATATCGAAATAGCAACCGAAAGATTGATCGGAGGAATTCTCTGAGTCGCTCTCAACATTGGCACAGCTGAGTGAACATTCAGTTATTACCTCTGTTGACTGTGCCCTCGACTGAACCAAATGCTACAGGTAGTGAACAGCTCGAATGAACTCATTATTGTCTCTGCTCACTGGGAACTAGACTAGTTGAAGTGGCTTTGCTTGGATGATGGTACCACACTCAGCCATGGCTGGCTTTGCTTGGTTGATACCACACTCAGCCATGACTAGTTGAAGTGGCTTTGCTTGGATGATGGTACCACACTCAGCCATGACTAGTTGAAGTGGCTTTGCTTGGATGATGGTACCACACTCAGCCATGACTAGTTGAAGTGGCTTTGCTTGGTTGATGGTACCACACTCAGCCATGACTGGCTTTGCTTGGTTGATACCACACTCAGCCATGACTAGTTGAAGTGGCTTTGCTTGGATGATGGTACCACACTCAGCCATGACTAGTTGAAGTGGCTTTGCTTGGATGATGGTACCACACTCAGCCATGGCTAGTTGAAGTGGCTTTGCTTGGATGATGGTACCACACTCAGCCATGACTAGTTGAAGTGGCTTTGCTTGGATGATGGTACCATACTCAGCCATGACTAGTTGAAGTGGCTTTGCTTGGATGATGGTACCACACTCAGCCATGGCTAGTTGAAGTGGCTTTGCTTGGTTGATGGACCACACTCAGCCATGACTAGTTGAAGTGACTTTGCTTGGATGGGTACCACACTCAGCCATGACTAGTTGAAGTGGCTTTGCTTGGTTGATGGACCACACTCAGCCATGACTAGTTGAAGTGGCTTTGCTTGGATGATGGTACCACACTCAGCCATGACTAGTTGAAGTGGCTTTGCTTGGATGATGGTACCATACTCAGCCATGACTAGTTGAAGTGGCTTTGCTTGGATGATGGTACCACACTCAGCCATGGCTAGTTGAAGTGGCTTTGCTTGGATGATGGTACCACACTCAGCCATGACTAGTTGAAGTGGTTTTGCTTGGATGATGGTACCACACTCAGCCATGGCTAGTTGAAGTGGCTTTGCTTGGTTGATGGACCACACTCAGCCATGACTAGTTGAAGTGGCTTTGCTTGGATGGGTACCACACTCAGCCATGAGACTAGTTGAAGTGGCTTTGCTTGGATGGTACCACACTCAGCCATGACTAGTTGAAGTGGCTTTGCTTGGATGATGGTACCACACTCAGCCATGACTAGTTGAAGTGGCTTTGCTTGGTTGATGGTACCACACTCAGCCATGGCTAGTTGAAGTGGCTTTGCTTGGATGGTACCACACTCAGCCATGACTAGTTGAAGTGGCTTTGCTTGGATGATGGTACCACACTCAGCCATGGCTAGTTGAAGTGGCTTTGCTTGGATGATGGTACCACACTCAGCCATGGCTAGTTGAAGTGGCTTTGCTTGGATGATGGTACCATACTCAGCCATGACTAGTTGAAGTGGCTTTGCTTGGATGATGGTCCCACACACTCAGCCATGGCTAGTTGAAGTGGCTTTGCTTGGTTGATGGACCACACTCAGCCATGACTAGTTGAAGTGGCTTTGCTTGGATGGGTACCACACTCAGCCATGACTAGTTGAAGTGGCTTTGCTTGGTTGATGGACCACACTCAGCCATGACTAGTTGAAGTGTTGATGGTACCACACTCAGCCATGACTAGTTGAAGTGGCTTTGCTTGGTTGATGGTACCACACTCAGCCATGGCTGGCTTTGCTTGGATGATGGTACCACACTCAGCCATGACTATGTAGTTGAAGTGGCTTTGCTTGGATGGTACCACACTCAGCCATGACTAGTTGAAGTGGCTTTGTTTGGATGGTACCACACTCAGCCATGACTAGTTGAAGTGGCTTTGCTTGGATGGTACCACACTCAGCCATGACTAGTTGAAGTGGCTTTGCTTGGTTGATGGGTACCACACTCAGCCATGACTAGTTGAAGTGGCTTTGCTTGGATGGTACAACACTCAGCCATGACTAGTTGAAGTGACTTTGCTTGGTTGATGGACCACACTCAGCCATGACTAGTTGAAGTGACTTTGCTTGGATGGGTACCACACTCAGCCATGACTAGTTGAAGTGGCTTTGCTTGGATGATGGTACCACACTCAGCCATGACTAGTTGAAGTGGCTTTGCTTGGTTGATGGACCACACTCAGCCATGACTAGTTGAAGTGGCTTTGCTTGGTTGATGGTACCACACTCAGCCATGACTAGCTTTGCTTGGATGGTACCACACTCAGCCATGACTAGTTGAAGTGGCTTTGCTTGGTTGATGGACCACACTCAGCCATGACTAGTTGAAGTGGCTTTGCTTGGATGATGGTACTACACACTCAGCCATGACTAGTTCAAGTGGCTTGATGGACCACACTCAGCCATGACTAGTTGAAGTGACTTTGCTTGGATGGGTACCACACTCAGCCATGACTAGTTGAAGTGGCTTTGCTTGGATGGTACCACACTCAGCCATGACTAGTTGAAGTGGCTTTGCTTGGATGTTTGCTTGGATGGGTACCACACTCAGCCATGACTAGTTGAAGTGACTTTGCTTGGATGGTACCACACTCAGCCATGACTAGTTGAAGTGGCTTTGCTTGGATGTTTGCTTGGATGATGGTACCACACTCAGCCATGACTAGTTGAAGTGGCTTTGCTTGGTTGATGGGTACCACACTCAGCCATGACTAGTTAAAGTGGCTTTGCTTGGATGGTACAACACTCAGCCATGACTAGTTGAAGTGACTTTGCTTGGTTGATGGACCACACTCAGCCATGACTAGTTGAAGTGACTTTGCTTGGATGGGTACCACACTCAGCCATGACTAGTTGAAGTGGCTTTGCTTGGATGATGGTACCACACTCAGCCATGACTAGTTGAAGTGGCTTTGCTTGGTTGATGGACCACACTCAGCCATGACTAGTTGAAGTGGCTTTGCTTGGTTGATGGTACCACACTCAGCCATGACTAGCTTTGCTTGGATGGTACCACACTCAGCCATGACTAGTTGAAGTGGCTTTGCTTGGTTGATGGACCACACTCAGCCATGACTAGTTGAAGTGGCTTTGCTTGGATGATGGTACTACACACTCAGCCATGACTAGTTCAAGTGGCTTGATGGACCACACTCAGCCATGACTAGTTGAAGTGACTTTGCTTGGATGGGTACCACACTCAGCCATGACTAGTTGAAGTGGCTTTGCTTGGATGGTACCACACTCAGCCATGACTAGTTGAAGTGGCTTTGCTTGGATGTTTGCTTGGATGGGTACCACACTCAGCCATGACTAGTTGAAGTGACTTTGCTTGGATGGTACCACACTCAGCCATGACTAGTTGAAGTGGCTTTGCTTGGATGTTTGCTTGGATGATGGTACCACACTCAGCCATGACTAGTTGAAGTGGCTTTGCTTGGATGGGTACCACACTCAGCCATGGCTAGTTGAAGTGGCTTTGCTTGGATGATGGTACCACACTCAGCCATGACTAGTTGAAGTGGCTTTGCTTGGATGGCTAGCATCAACTTAATAACATGACCAGTGAGGATTATTTCACAGGGGGGCATGTTGACATGCTGTAAGATTTGTGTCCATATATGTCTAGTAATTCTGTGAGTGGACCATCCCAAGCTCATCTATGGGTGCCTGAACTCAAAGTGCCCACCCTTATGATGTTGTCTAGGATTAGGGTTGGGGTGGATATGGGTTGGCGACCATGCCCAGTGCCTGACTGGTAGCCCAGACTCCAGACAGTAGGCATGCCTCCAACCTCCGGGTGTTATGCAGGCATTGAAGGGACCCATTGTTGGAGTCGCGGAATTACAGGGCTAAGGATGGGAAGTAGCTGAGCAACAACATTGAATATGAACAACTATTCTACTTTGAACTTTGGATATTGACATATATCCCAGTATATAATTGTCATGGTACCATAGCATCACCATTTATTGACTTGCCACTGGCTGCAGAGAGCCACAAACGGCAAGAAGGTACTGTCTGCTCAGCTCCTCTTGTTTTTCCAGGACTTTCCTGACCATAGAATTGGTGCCAGCTGCTGTTAGTGTGAGTATCACTGCAAGCATCTCATTATAAGCTTATGCCAGCTGCTATTAGTGCGAGTATCATTGCAAGCCTCTCATTATAAGCTTATGCCAGCTGCTATTAGTGTGAGTATCATTGCAAGCCTCTCATTATAAGCTTATGCCAGCTGCTATTAGTGTGAGTATCACTGCAAGCCTCTCATTATAAGCTTATGCCAGCTGCTATTAGTGTGAGTATCATTGCAAGCCTCTCATTATAAGCTTATGCCAGCTGTTATTAGTGTGAGTATCACTGCAAGCATCTCATTATGCCAGCTGCTATTAGTGTGAGTATCACTGCAAGCATCTCTTATGCCAGCTGCTGTTAGAAAAATAAATAATTATAAATCAGCAGTCACAAATAATAAATAGGCAGTCTTCCCATCAGCTATTCATAAGAGTGTCATGGCCCCAGGCCATTCTGCACTAACACAACATCCATATCTCCACCTATACCTCTCACATGTTTTGAACAGCCTATGAAGGAAGATACTATTTGGAAAAAGATTCATTCGCTCAGTGAACAGTAGCATTTTGCATCTCGTACGAATATGCACATACGCGAGGCTTGCAAACTAGACAGTTTTAGCTCAAAGGTTAGCCCTGGAGCCGAAGCTATCACATCCATTAGTACAAGTTCTCTGTGCCAGTGGAAACCATTGTATAGTTTAGACGTTCGTCCAGTACAACCTCTGAATAGAACAACAGCAATTTGTGACCACCATCTATTAATAATTAAGTGATTGCAGATCTATTATACATTACAGTGAAAATATTAGGAAATTGTCATCAAACTACGTGGCTCCTTAGGAAAGTGCTAGACAGATGAACCTTGTGGCAAAGACGAAGTCTGCGGGATAAGTATTTCATTAGATGCTAGAACGTGTTGCGCCATGTATTCAAGCAAGGCGCTGAAAAGCAATCTTCTTGTGACGGAAGAAAACTGATTTTCAGTGTGTGCGAGACTACCTAGTCATGCTTTAGCACCTAATGAAAACATCCTTCCCATAAATGAGGGCTTCCTCTTGCCATGGATTTTAATTTCAGCTGCCTAGCATGCTCCTATCGGGAGCACAATTACAGAAAATCTAGGCATTGAATTTCACCATCTTCCTTGCCATCCGCTTGACATTCTGAACTTTGTAATTGGAACTTAAACTCGCCCGTGCAAGTGCAAGACGGGCACACATTGCAAATGCAATTCGAGGGCGAACACTATTTGGTTCAGACCTCATAACGGAGCGAACACTATTGGAAGGTGAACACTATTGGAGGGCGAACACTATTGGAAGGCGAACACTATTGGAAGGCGAACACTATTGGAAGGCGAACACTATTGGAAGGCGAACACTATTGGAAGGCGAACACTATTGGAAGGCGAACACTATTGGAAGGCGAACACTATTGGAAGGCGAACACTATTGGAAGGCGAACACTATTGGAAGGCGAACACTATTGGAAGGCGAACACTATTGGAAGGCAAACACTATTGGAAGGCGAACACTATTGGAGGGCGAACACTATTGGAAGGTGAACACTATTGGAAGGCGAACACTATTGGAAGGCGAACACTATTGGAAGGCGAACACTATTGGAAGGCGGACACTATTGGAAGGCGAACACTATTGGAAGGCGAACACTATTGGAAGGCGAACACTATTGGAAGGCGAACATTATTGGAAGGCGAACACTATTGCAAGGCGAACACTATTGGAAGGCGAACACTATTGGAAGGCGAACACTATTGGAAGGCGAACACTATTGGAAGGCGAACACTATTGGAAGGCGAACACTATTGGAGGGCGAACACTATTGGAAGGCGAACACTATTGGAAGGCGAACACTATTGGAAGGCGAACACTATTGGAAGGCGAACACTATTGGAGGGCGAACACTATTGGAAGGCGAATACTATTGGAAGGTGAACACTATTGGAAGGCGAACACTATTGGAAGGCGAACACTATTGGAAGGCGAACACTATTGGAAGGCGAACACTATTGGAGGGCGAACACTATTGGAAGGCGAACACTATTGGAAGGCGAACACTATTGGAAGGCGAACACTATTGGAAGGCGGACACTATTGGAAGGCAGACACTATTGGAAGGCAAACACTATTGGAAGGCGAAAACTATTGGAGGGCGAACACTATTGGAAGGCGAACACTATTGGAAGGCGAACACTATTGGAAGGCGAACACTATTGGAAGGCGAACACTATTGGAAGGCGAACACTATTGGAAGGCGAACACTATTGGAAGGCGAACACTATTGGAGGGCGAACACTATTGGAAGGCGAACACTATTGGAAGGCGAACACTATTGGAAGGCAAACACTATTGGAAGGCGAACACTATTGGAGGGCGAACACTATTGGAAGGCGAACACTATTGGAAGGCGAACACTATTGGAAGGCGAACACTATTGGAGGGCGAACACTATTGGAAGGCGAACACTATTGGAAGGCGAACACTATTGGAAGGCGAACACTATTGGAAGGCGAACACTATTGGAAGGCGAACACTATTGGAAGGCGAACACTATTGGAAGGCGAACACTATTGGAAGGCGAACACTATTGGAAGGCGAACACTATTGGAAGGCGAACACTATTGGAAGGCGGACACTATTGGAAGGCGGACACTATTGGAAGGCGGACACTATTGGAAGGCGAACACTATTGGGAGGCGAACACTATTGGAAGGCGAACACTATTGGAAGGCGAACACTATTGGAAGGCGAACACTATTGGAAGGCGAACACTATTGGAAGACGAACACTATTGGAAGGCGAACACTTTTGGAAGGCGAACACTATTGGAAGGCGAACACTATTGGAAGGCGAACACTATTGGAAGGCGAACACTATTGGAAGGCGAACACTATTGGAAGGCGAACACTATTGGAAGGCGAACACTATTGGAAGGCGAACACTATTGGAAGGCGAACACTATTGGAGGGCGAACACTATTGGAAGGCGAACACTATTGGAAGGCGGACACTATTGGAAGGCGAACACTATTGGAAGGCGAACACTATTGGAAGGCGAACACTATTGGAGGGCGAACACTATTGGCAGGCGAACACTATTGGATGGCGAACACTATTGGAAGGCGAACACTATTGGAAGGCGAACACTATTGGAAGGCGAACACTATTGGAAGGCGAACACTATTGGAAGGCGAACACTATTGGAAGGCGAACACTATTGGAGGGCGAACACTATTGGAAGGCGAACCCTATTGGAAGGCGAACACTATTGGAAGGCAAACACTATTGGAAGGCGAACACTTTTGGAGGGCGAACACTATTGGAGGGCGAACACTATTGGAAGGCGAACACTATTGGAAGGCGGACACTATTGGAAGGCGAACACTATTGGAAGGCGAACACTATTGGAAGGCGAACACTATTGGAAGGCGAACACTATTGGAAGGCGAACACTATTGGAAGGCGAACACTATTGGAAGGCGAACACTATTGGAAGGCGAACACTATTGGAAGGCGAACACTATTGGAAGGCGAACACTATTGGAAGGCGAACACTATTGGAAGGCGAACACTATTGGAAGGCGAACACTATTGGAAGGCGAACACTATTGGAAGGCGAACACTATTGGAAGGCGAACGCTATTGGAAGGCGAACACTATTGGAGGGCGAACACTATTGGAGGGCGGACACTATTGGAAGGCGAACACTATTGGAAGGTGGACACTATTGGAAGGCGAACACTATTGGAGGGCGAACACTATTGGAAGGCGAACACTATTGGAAGGCGAACACTATTGGAAGGCGAACACTATTGGAAGGCGAACACTATTGGAAGGCGAACACTATTGGAAGGCGAACACTATTGGAAGGCGAACACTATTGGAAGGCGAACACTATTGGAAGGCGAACACTATTGGAAGGCGAACACTATTGGAAGGCGAACACTATTGGAAGGCGAACACTATTGGAGGGCGAACACTATTGGAAGGTGAACACTATTGGAAGGCGAACACTATTGGAAGGCGAACAATATTGGAAGGCGGACACTATTGGAAGGCGAACACTATTGGAAGGCGAACACTATTGGAAGGCGAACACTATTGGAAGGCGAACACTATTGGAAGGCGAACACTATTGGAAGGCGAACACTATTTGAAGGCGAACACTATTGGAAGGCGAACACTAAATTGGAAGGCGAACACTATTGGAAGGCGAACACTATTGGAAGGCGAACAGTATTGGAAGGCAAACACTATTGGAAGGCGAACACTATTGGAAGGCGAACACTATTGGAAGGCGAACACTATTGGAAGGCGAACACTATTGGAAGACGAACACTATTGGAAGGCGAACACTATTGGAAGGCGAACACTATTGGAAGGCGAACACTATTGGAAGGCGAACACTATTGGAAGGCGAACACTATTGGAAGACGAACACTATTGGAAGGCGAACACTATTGGAAGGCGAACACTATTGGAAGGCGAACAATATTGGAAGGCGAACACTATTGGAAGGCGAACACTATTGGAAGGCGAACACTATTGGAAGGCGAACACTATTGGAAGGCGAACACTATTGGAAGGCGAACACTATTGGAAGGCGAACACTATTGGAAGGCGAACACTATTGGAAGGCGAACACTATTGGAAGGCGAACACTATTGGAAGGCGAACACTATTGGAAGGCGAATACTATTGGAAGGCGAACACTATTGGAAGGCGAACACTATTGGAAGGCGAACACTTTTGGAAGGCGAACACTATTGGAGGGCGAACACTATTGGAAGGTGAACACTATTGGAAGGCGAACACTATTGGAAGGCGAACAATATTGGAAGGCGGACACTATTGGAAGGCGAACACTATTGGAAGGCGAACACTATTGGAAGGCGAACACTATTGGAAGGCGAACACTATTGGAAGGCGAACACTATTGGAAGGCGAACACTATTGGAAGGCGAACACTATTGGAAGGCGAACACTATTGGAAGGCGGACACTATTGGAAGGCGAACACTATTGGAAGGCGGACACTATTGGAAGGCGAACACTATTGGAAGGCGAACACTATTGGAAGGCGAACACTATTGGAGGGCGAACACTATTGGAAGGCGAACACTATTGGAAGGCGAACACTATTGGAAGGCGGACACTATTGGAAGGCAGACACTATTGGAAGGCAAACACTATTGGAAGGCGAAAACTATTGGAGGGCGAACACTTGGAAGGCGAACACTATTGGAAGGCGAACACTATTGGAAGGCGAATACTATTGGAAGGCGAACACTATTGGAAGGCGAACACTATTGGAAGGCGAACACTATTGGAAGGCGAACACTATTGGAGGGCGAACACTATTGGAAGGCGAACACTATTGGAAGGCGAACACTATTGGAAGGCAAACACTATTGGAAGGCGAACACTATTGGAGGGCGAACACTATTGGAAGGCGAACACTATTGGAAGGCGAACACTATTGGAAGGCGAACACTATTGGAGGGCGAACACTATTGGAAGGCGAACACTATTGGAAGGCGAACACTATTGGAAGGCGAACACTATTGGAAGGCGAACACTATTGGAAGGCGGACACTATTGGAAGGCGAACACTATTGGGAGGCGAACACTATTGGAAGGCGAACACTATTGGAAGGCGAACACTATTGGAAGGCGAACACTATTGGAAGGCGGACACTATTGGAAGGCGGATACTATTGGAAGGCGGACACTATTGGAAGGCGAACACTATTGGGAGGCGAACACTATTGGGAGGCGAACACTATTGGAAGGCGAACACTATTGGAAGGCGAACACTAGTGGAAGGCGAACACTATTGGAAGGCGAACACTATTGGAAGACGAACACTATTGGAAGGCGAACACTATTGGAAGGCGAACACTATTGGAAGGCGAACACTATTGGAAGGCGAACACTATTGGAAGGCGAACACTATTGGAAGGCGAACACTATTGGAAGGCGAACACTATTGGAAGGCGAACACTATTGGAAGGCGAACACTATTGGAGGGCGAACACTATTGGAAGGCGAACACTATTGGAAGGCGGACACTATTGGAAGGCGAACACTATTGGAAGGCGAACACTATTGGAAGGCGAACACCATTGGAGGGCGAACACCATTGGAAGGCGAACACCATTGGATGGCGAACCCTATTGGAAGGCGAACACTATTGGAAGGCGAACACTATTGGAAGGCGAACACTATTGGAAGGCGAATACTATTGGAAGGCGAACACTATTGGAAGGCGAACACTATTGGAAGGCGAACACTATTGGAAGGCGAACACTATTGGAAGGCGAACACTATTGGAAGGCGAACACTATGGAAGGCGAACGCTATTGGAAGGCGAACGCTATTGGAAGGCGAACGCTATTGGAAGGCGAACACTATTGTAGGGCGAACACTATTGGAGGCGAACACTATTGGAGGGCGAACACTATTGGAAGGGCGAACACTATTGGAAGGTGGACACTATTGGAAGGTGGACACTATTGGAAGGCGAACACTATTGGAGGGCGAACACTATTGGAAGGCGAACACTATTGGAAGGCGAACACTATTGGAAGGCGAACACTATTGGAAGGCGAACACTATTGGAAGGCGAACACTATTGGAAGGCGAACACTATTGGAAGGCGAACACTATTGGAAGGCGAACACTATTGGAAGGCGAACACTATTGGAAGGCGAACACTATTGGAAGGCGAACACTATTGGAAGGCGAACACTATTGGAAGGCGAACACTATTGGAGGCGAACACTATTGGAAGGCGAACACTATTGGAAGGCGAACACTATTGGAAGGCGAACACTATTGGAAGGCGAACACTATTGGAAGGCGAACACTATTGGAAGGCGAACACTATTGGAAGGCGAACACTATTGGAAGGCGAACACTATTGGAAGGCGAACACTATTGGAAGGCGAACACTATTGGAAGGCGAACACTATTGGAAGGCGAACACTATTGGAAGGCGAACACTATTGGAAGGCGAACACTATTGGAAGGCGAACACTATTGGAAGGCGAACACTATTGGAAGGCGAACACTATTGGAAGGCGAACACTATTGGAAGGCGAACACTATTGGAAGGCGAACACTATTGGAAGGCGAACACTATTGGAAGGCGAACACTATTGGAAGGCGAACACTATTGGAAGGCGAACACTATTGGAAGGCGAACACTATTGGAAGGCGAACACTATTGGAAGGCGAACACTATTGGAAGGCGAACACTATTGGAAGGCGAACACTATTGGAAGGCGAACACTATTGGAAGGCGAACACTATTGGAAGGCGAACACTATTGAAGGCGAACACTATTGGAAGGCGAACACTATTGGAAGGCGAACACTATTGAAGGCGAACACTATTGGAAGGCGAACACTATTGGAAGGCGAACACTATTGGAAGGCGAACACTATTGGAAGGCGAACACTATTGGAAGGCGAACACTATTGGAAGGCGAACACTATTGGAAGGCGAACACTATTGGAAGGCGAACACTATTGGAAGGCGAACACTATTGGAAGGCGAACACTATTGGAAGGCGAACACTATTGGAAGGCGAACACTATTGGAAGGCGAACACTATTGGAAGGCGAACACTATTGGAAGGCGAACACTATTGGAAGGCGAACACTATTGGAAGGCGAACACTATTGGAAGGCGAACACTATTGGAAGGCGAACACTATTGGAAGGCGAACACTATTGGAAGGCGAACACTATTGGAAGGCGAACACTATTGGAAGGCGAACACTATTGGAAGGCGAACACTATTGGAAGGCGAACACTATTGGAAGGCGACACTATTGGAAGGCGACACTATTGGAAGGCGAACACTATTGGAAGGCGAACACTATTGGAAGGCGAACACTATTGGAAGGCGAACACTATTGGAAGGCGAACACTATTGGAAGGCGAACACTATTGGAAGGCGAACACTATTGGAAGGCGAACACTATTGGAAGGCGAACACTATTGGAAGGCGAACACTATTGGAAGGCGAACACTATTGGAAGGCGAACACTATTGGAGGGCGAACACTATTGGAAGGCGAACAAGGCGAACACTATTGGAAGGCGAACACTATTGGAAGGCGAACACTATTGGAAGGCGAACACTATTGGAAGGCGAACACTATTGGAAGGCGAACACTATTGGAAGGCGAACACTATTGGAAGGCGAACACTATTGGAAGGCGAACACTATTGGAAGGCGAACACTATTGGAAGGCGAACACTATTGGAAGGCGAACACTATTGGAAGGCGAACACTATTGGAAGGCGAACACTATTGGAAGGCGAACACTATTGGAAGGCGAACACTATTGGAAGGCGAACACTATTGGAAGGCGAACACTATTGGAAGGCGAACACTATTGGAAGGCGAACACTATTGGAAGGCGAACACTATTGGAAGGCGAACACTATTGGAAGGCGAACACTATTGGAAGGCGAACACTATTGGAAGGCGAACACTATTGGAAGGCGAACACTATTGGAAGGCGAACACTATTGGAAGGCGAACACTATTGGAAGGCGAACACTATTGGAAGGCGAACACTATTGGAAGGCGAACACTATTGGAAGGCGAACACTATTGGAAGGCGAACACTATTGGAAGGCGAACACTATTGGAAGGCGAACACTATTGGAAGGCGAACACTATTGGAAGGCGAACACTATTGGAAGGCGAACACTATTGGAAGGCGAACACTATTGGAAGGCGAACACTATTGGAAGGCGAACACTATTGGAAGGCGAACACTATTGGAAGGCGAACACTATTGGAAGGCGAACACTATTGGAAGGCGAACACTATTGGAAGGCGAACACTATTGGAAGGCGAACACTATTGGAAGGCGAACACTATTGGAAGGCGAACACTATTGGAAGGGCGAACACTATTGGAAGGCGAACACTATTGGAAGGCGAACACTATTGGAAGGCGAACACTATTGGAAGGCGAACACTATTGGAAGGCGAACACTATTGGAAGGCGAACAC
>JAQNBH010000017.1:37225428-37302928 GCA_028752905.1 Cladorhizidae sp. MBARI D1340-BT2
GAACACTATTGGAAGACGAACACTATTGGAAGGCGAACACTATTGGAAGACGAACACTATTGGAAGGCGAACACTATTGGAAGGCGAACACTATTGGAAGGCGAACACTATTGGAAGGCGAACACTATTGGAAGGCGAACACTATTGGAAGGCGAACACTATTGGAAGGCGAACACTATTGGAGGGCGAACACTATTGGAGGGCGAACACTATTGGAAGGCGAACACTATTGGAAGGCGAACACTATTGGAAGGCGAACAATATTGGAAGGCGGACACTATTGGAAGGCGAACACTATTGGAAGGCGAACACTATTGGAAGACGAACACTATTGGAAGGCGAACACTATTGGAGGGCGAACACTATTGGAAGGCGAACACTATTGGAAGGCGAACACTATTGGAAGGCGAACACTATTGGAAGGCGAACACTATTGGAAGGCGAACACTATTGGAAGGCGAACACTATTGGAAGGCGAACACTATTGGAAGGCGAACACTATTGGAAGGCGAACGCTATTGGAAGGCGAACGCTATTGGAAGGCGAACACTATTGGAAGGCGAACACTATTGGAGGGCGAACACTATTGGAGGGCGGACACTATTGGAAGGCGAACACTATTGGAAGGTGGACACTATTGGAAGGCGAACACTATTGGAGGGCGAACACTATTGGAAGGCGAACACTATTGGAAGGCGAACACTATTGGAAGGCGAACACTATTGGAAGGCGAACACTATTGGAAGGCGAACACTATTGGAAGGCGAACACTATTGGAAGGCGAACACTATTGGAAGGCGAACACTATTGGAAGGCGAATACTATTGGAAGGCGAACACTATTGGAAGGCGAACACTATTGGAAGGCGAACACTTTTGGAAGGCGAACACTATTGGAGGGCGAACACTATTGGAAGGTGAACACTATTGGAAGGCGAACACTATTGGAAGGCGAACAATATTGGAAGGCGGACACTATTGGAAGGCGAACACTATTGGAAGGCGAACACTATTGGAAGGCGAACACTATTGGAAGGCGAACACTATTGGAAGGCGAACACTATTGGAAGGCGAACACTATTGGAAGGCGAACACTATTGGAGGGCGAACACTATTGGAGGGCGAACACTATTGGAAGGCGAACACTATTGGAAGGCGAACACTATTGGAGGGCGAACACTATTGGAGGGCGAACACTATTGGAAGGCGAACACTATTGGAAGGCGAACACTATTGGAAGGCGAACACTATTGGAAGGCGAACACTATTGGAGGGAGAACACTATTGGAAGGCGAACACTATTGGAAGGCGAACACTATTGGAAGGCGAACACTATTGGAAGGCGAACACTATTGGAAGGCGAACACTATTGGAAGGCGAACACTATTGGAAGGCGAACGCTATTGGAAGGCGAACACTATTGGAGGGCGAACACTATTGGAAGGCGAACACTATTGGAAGGCGAACACTATTGGAGGCGAACAGTATTGGAAGGCGAACACTATTGGAAGGCGAACACTATTGGAAGGCGAACACTATTGGAAGGCGAACACTATTGGAGGGCGAACACTATTGGAGGGCGAACACTATTGGAAGGCGAACACTATTGGAAGGCGAACACTATTGGAAGGCGAACACTATTGGAAGGCGAACACTATTGGAAGGCGAACACTATTGGAGGGCGAACACTATTGGAAGGCGAACACTATTGGAAGGCGAACACTATTGGAAGGCAAACACTATTGGAAGGCGAACACTATTGGAGGGCGAACACTATTGGAGGGCGAACACTATTGGAAGGCGAACACTATTGGAAGGCGAACACTATTGGAAGGCGAACACTATTGGAAGGCGAACACTATTGGAAGGCGAACACTATTGGAAGGCGGACACTATTGGAAGGCGGACACTATTGGAAGGCGAACACTATTGGAAGGCGAACACTATTGGAGGGCGAACACTATTGGAAGGCGAACACTATTGGAAGGCGAACACTATTGGAAGGCGAACACTATTGGAAGGCGAACACTATTGGAGGGCGAACACTATTGGAAGGCGAACACTATTGGAAGGCGGACACTATTGGAAGGCGAACACTATTGGAAGGCAACACTATTGGAGGGCGAACACTATTGGAAGGTGAACACTATTGGAGGGCGAACACTATTGGAGGGCGAACACTATTGGAAGGCGAACACTATTGGAAGGCGAACACTATTGGAGGATAGATTCCATTCGAGGAAATGTGTTATATCAAGTCATACAGTGAAGTGCAGAATCTATGAAGATCCAAACCACCAAATTTTTCCCTTCCACTGCCCCCTTCTATTTAGTTATACCCCTCACCCCCTCGAGGAGAAAGTCACGGACCGGTGCATTCTGTTTTACTGCAAAAAAAAAGTTTTAAACTTCTCAACTTCTCACAGATTAGCGGCTCTTTTCAGGGGGAGGAGCATTCTCTTGGGTGTGGTTTGTTCCACCTTAGAAATAATCAAGAACTGATTGATAAATTTATGCATGTCCATCATGCCACTACAAACCTTGCTATGCCCCGCCCAACACATAACACGCTATTATGTTAATAGAGACCAAACTCTATAGTAACGCTTGTAACATAAATGATATTTATTTGCATTTCATAACTTTAACCTGTACATATAAATTATATTTTAACTTTAATATTTCGTGTAGAACTGCATGCATACCTTGACCTTCTTGCTCCCCTTCAGACTGACCAGATACTGCATGACTCGGGCACTTGTGAGCTTACTGCCTTGTGTCTCGGTACTCCTCCCCCCCTCGCTCTCTTGTTGCTGCACCACCAAGTCTACGATCCTCGGCATGTACCGGGCAGAGAAGTGGAGGGCTGTAAGTCCTTCTTCTCCACTTTGGATATTAGTATCTGCAAGTTTCGATCAAAAGTATATATACTCATTCATCATCATCACTGATGTTTGACTAATGTTAAATGTAACACAAACCAAGCGTATGCTTACTTGCTTTGGATTTATGAACAGGATGGTATTTGAAGAGTAATAAGTTGTTGTTGTTTTTTAGGTAGGTTAGTCAGGCAAGTCAAACCGAAGGTCAAATTGATGCTTTGATATAATTTGATTGCTCGAGCAAAACAATGTAGATTCAAATTTTATAAGCATATACTGTAGCAACACTAATACATGCAACAAAGATCAAAATGACCACCTCAATTATGTTTGGATCTAGTAATCTCACAAAAGTGTGACATGGGGTCTTGACTTAATGGGTGGGTACATGTACATGTACATGGTATTGTCATACTCAGACATACTGTTTTAGTGCCAAAAGCAGATGGAGCTTATTTTAATTCTTTAGGGACGATAACGGATATATCCGCAAAGGTCGCAATAGAACTATTGCCATTACCAAAAAAAAAACTTCACTAAAGCTCGCACTTGACCTCTAAATCAACTAGCAAGGAAGCATCTAACCTTACTCCACCAGACTAACACTGCAGATCTAAAAGAGAGGAGCTTATGCATTAAATAAATAATTAATTCATATGTTGCCTTCAGCTCGAGCTTGCCATACATTCTAACTTTTTACTCACTTTCTTTTTAGCCATTTGCTTTTTCTCGGAGACGATGCGTGCCACTGTAAGCCTCGTCATTTTGTTGACAATGCTGACGCTATAAGTCTCAATATTTTAGGACCAACAGTGTTAGGGCTCGACATGATCCGAGAGAAAGATCAATTGTCAGAAAATGAAGTGTTCATATATATATATATATATATATAGACTTCCATTTCTGTATCGACCATGCTAAGCCTGTCTTCAGGCTTACATATCTTTAGTTCAGGGATGAATGAGATTCTATACAATATAATTTTGTGGCCCTAGACCGGATGCCAATAACTCAAATTTGATTATTCTGTACAACCCAACCACGATATCTTCTACATGCATACATCTAAACACATAGGGATCCTTCAGATCTAAGCAGATCCCATCCCGACGATGGAAAATGAAGTTCCCATATATAGACTCCCCTTTGATGATAGAAAGTGAGAACATAGCAGAAGATAAGAGTGCACCCGCATGGTTCTCCCCAGGAATTTCTGAACGGATATTGGTGGGTGTGGCACCCACATAATTTTAGTGGCAACTTTAACCACACCCACCTTCATGAGTTCACACAGCAATCCTTGGGGCCGGGTTCATATGTACAGAAGCTGAAACTGCTGCTTTTGTACAGCCTGAGTACGGCCATGTTACGCAGCGCATTCTGTCGTGGGGGGAGGGGAAAGAGGACCACGATTCATACTGACTGAGTTGCTCTTCTCCATAACCAGGTCACTTTCTGTTGTAGATTCTCCAAGACACTTCCAGAATATTACAAAGCCTCTCATTATTGTAGTTCCCATTTCCTCATGTGTGGATAATATATATTTAATTAAATACTTGAGTTATTATATTGATTGAATCACAACTGAGATGGTATGCGGATGATGAACTAGGTGGCTGAGTGATTGTCATTGATTATAATTAAGGAAGAGCAGATGCTATGCTTCGTTAATTATTGAAATTGAAACTAAAATCAAAGTCAGACATAAGAAGCTTCCACATTGTTGCTTCTATTCCTCATGGTAGCCCAACAATCACAATTGAGCTCATAGGGGAAATCAGATGGACTAGGTTCTTCAATTGCTACCATCAAGAGATGATGGAGAGTTCTGCTGGCTTTATGTAACTGGTTTCTAAGGTCAGTCTTGACTAGAGATAGAGTGGAGAAGCCGCTTTCGTAGGCTACAGAAGACATAGGGAGTTATAGTAAGAGACCAATAGCTGCCAACTTTGCCAGATTGGGAAACATTCAACTCAATTCCAATGTTTTAATCAGATGACTCATGGTGAGTTCTCGTTTGCTTCAACTCACTATTAGCAGCAACTACACTATTGAAGACTTTGAGCTCACCTCTGGTTGATTCTGGATGCACTACGCCACGAGAACCATAGTGGGTGACAAGCTTATCCAACTTGCCAGCACTGTGGAAGGGTTGAAGGGAGATCTCTTGTGGCTAGAATTGAAAATTTCAAAACCATCAAAAAGATGGAGGTCAGGAAACCTAGCAGTGATGTGGTATGCAAGTACTTACAATATACATCACATTTAAAACTAGCTGTCATGCCATCACTAGGTTGCTGCACACTATACCCTTCCACGTCTGAATAATTTGTTAGGGAGGCTCTAGAAGAATTCACCAGGAGTCTGGAGTAGAGCATCTACTGTAGCCTTTGTGCACACTACTAATGGTGTTACTAGACTAAAGTCGATGTCTTGCTTCTGGAAAGCACGGGACAAGCCTGCTAGAGGTGGAAGAACATCAGAAAACATGTACAAGACAGCTACAAACTTGTACTTGTTGACAAAGGAAGCAAGCCCAGCAGCTACAGCATTATTTCTCTCCTGAGCTTCCCTCTCCAGTAACTATCACGGACTGAAAACATTTGCAGAGGTGAGTAACAGCTCTATCGAGAGCCAACAGACATCTTTAGCCTGACTAAGATTAAGTCAAGGATCATTAAGTACATCCTGAATTTTCTTAAGGGGGATAGTTACCATAATTAACAAGATCGCTTCCCCGGACCATAACAACACTGCCGTTTACTTTTAACACTCAAAATTGGTCTCATTGGATTCCTTGAAACAAGAGCTTTCCAATGGTCTATATAACTTTAGGTTGCGTTGAAGTATAGGGTTAGATCCCTGAACATCTGAGTGTTTTTGCAAAAAGTTCATAACTTATCAACACTTGCCATTTTTGGGCATGTTACCACTATAAAGACAACTTTGTTTAGCACCCACTCAGCCATCCACATACAAGTGGTATGTAAGTGGTATGTGTATATCTAGAACTTTAGAAACAAAGTGAATCTATGATGGCATAGAGCAGATAAAATAATAATTTTACTTTTGGACAAAATACGACAATTTGATATGATTAGAAATCACAATGAACTTTGAACTGTGTTGATACAAAACGGCCTGGGGAGAACACTGGTCACGCACCATTCCCCCAAGCCCACGTTCAGTCTGCCGTGATGTGGTACAGTGGTCCCTCCGTATTAAGACCCTCCCAAGTAAGACCACCTCCATTATAAGACCATTTTGGCTTGCTCCCGGTTGGCTGCCTTTATTTTGCCCCTCCCAAGTAAGACCCTCTAAGATAAGTCCACCTCTCTTATAAGACCACTTGGCTGGGTCAATATCCTCCCAAGTAAGACCAAGCATCCAAGAATACAGTGAATTTAGTTTTTTGTTTGAAGATCTACCTTCCATTAACTGTGAAAGATCAGGAACTGGTACATATTTACATCTGCATTGATCCAAAGAGGGACCTCGGCATCGAGTATGAGGCACAGGCCAAGGCATGGATGAGCACTCACATCTGGGAGCAGTGGCTCAAGCGCACCAACAATAAGATGCTTGCCAAGGGCCGGAAGATCATCATCTTCATTGACAAGTGCTCAGCGCACTCAGATATCAACCTCAAGCTAGTCTTCCTGCCCGCCAACACCACCTCTAAGCTTTAGCCTATAGATGCTGGCATCATCCAGGCCATGAAGCTGGTCTACTGGAAGCAGATGATCCGCTATATTCTCCGGCTCAGGACGACACTGTGAATGCCGATGGTGGTTGCACTGAGAAAATGAGCTCGCTTGTCAAGAAGGTGGACGTTCTGATGGCGATCTACTGGCTCAAGAAGGCCTGGGATGACCTCCACGTGTCCACCATCAAGAAGTGCTTTAAGAAGTGTGGCTTCACGACCACCACTGCCCCTGCTGCTGAGGTCGAGGAGTCATAAATGCGCAGCTTCCGGAGGGTGTGACACTGCCGAAGGCTATGCCAACATCGACAGCGAGGTGCTCACCAGTGAGGACCACTATGACCCTGCCCAATCATGCCCTCGCCACTCCTGCTGACTCCTCGCCTGAGGAGCCTGAGTCAGATGATGAGGAGGATGGCCCCATGCCCACTCCTGTGACTGTGTCAGAGGTGTTCGAGATGGTGTGCAAGCTGTGTGACTTTGCCACTCATCGAGGCATTCCCAAGCTTGTGACAGGTGCTGATTCTATCGAGCAGATGGTCATCGAGAACAGGATGGAGCGGACTGTCCAGTCCAGTATCTCAGACTTTCTGTGTCCTAAGGACACTGCATGAGTCTAATGTCCAATACATACATGTGTACAATGATAACCAATGTCATTCCAAGACACACCCATAATTCCAAATGAGAATACAGTATCTTGTCTTGGGAGCTTGCAGTTGGTTTAATATTATGAATGTGTGTACACTACACAATAAAATCCGCTGAGCAATACTTGGTGAGACCCCTGCCATGCCCTAGAGCGATATTCCCAAGTAAGACCACCTCTCTAATAAGACCAGTTGGAAGTGCTCCCTGGGTGGTCTTACTAGGGAGGGACCACTGTACTTCTTTAGGTAGGTTGATTATTTTTGCTTCGTACGGCTTATTTTGGTGCTAGTGTGGACGCGACGAATGTGGATCGATGCGGATCAGCATTTTCCTCTGACCCAAATGTGCATCGATTTAAGTGAAGTGTGGATAGGCCATTATTTTCTATTTGCCTTCGTTGGTTACAATCGGAGGTTACTATAACCAATAGAGAGCGCAGTTACAATTGGAGGGGTTATTCCTAACAGAGGAAATACGTTAGTCGCAGCCTAGTTGAGAGTAGTTACAAGTCATGACTTATAGTCGAGTGAATATGGTATAACTATATATTTACATACCTGCTCCTGCCTCCACCAAAGTGACTAAAATGTTGAAGCGATTGAACTTGGCCGCATAATGAAGAGGAGTGTAGCCAAAACTATCCATTTTATTGAGTTTTGAAGAAGAAGAACTCTCTGCTGCGTAGATCCTAATCCACTTGTCCACCACCTCTTCACGATTGTCTCTGGCCGCCTGTACTCGAGGAAATTTATACACACAGAGACAACACATGTTAAGTAATCTTGAAGTATAAAGAGCTTTCCACGTTCCCCTGGGATACAGCTTCGATCATATTCATACACAGTCACAAGTCTCAATGGAGGAAAGATGAATATGTTGAAGCCACACATTGTATAGCTTGTGTTTATAAAAGTGGGAGGGAGGTGGGGGGGCAGTAAAAAGAAGGCGAGGGGGTTGGGAGCCCAATCCTATGGACACTGACCAACTTGAAAATTTTGGAGACCATTTCCTATTGCCCTTGCTAGTTAAGACTCCATGTAATTATGCACATGTGATTATGCACATGTAACTATGCACATGTGATTATGCGCATGTGATTATGGACAATTCTATTAAAATAACACTTCAGGATTGTTAAAAAAAAAAATTTTTTTTTAAGAATTATTAATTTTTATATATATATATAATATATGGCTCATCAATAGATAATTAAGTTTTAAATAAAAGTTCCAGTATTATTGTTGTAACAAGAGCTCCGAACGTTGCACACCAACTATATATCACCTTTGAACTGCTGCCCATGATGGCTCCTGCAGAAGAAGACATGGGGCTTCCCCCCCCACCAATATGACCGGCTCAAAAGAGCAGCAGTCATCCCACACTCTCTAAAGACTGGATGGGACTGGGACAAACACCCATCTAGGGAACACCCATCCAGGGGAGTAGGCTTTTTAAGCTTTGCTTGCTCTTCTCTGCACCTGCTGCAACCATGGTAAAACACCACATGATGCAAATATGCTGTCAAGCGACAAATGGAATCCGGACAGATGTTCTTCCATGAGCCACACTTGTTACAATTTACAGAAGACTTCAGTGGGTGCTCTAACGCTAGGCCATACTCTATAAAAACACTTCCATGGGTGCACAGGTGTTAAATTCCTGTGATGTTTCCTGTACCACAGAAGTTGCAGCAAGAAAACGTCCACCATCCCAACCAAAATAGTTTGGATCCTGATAGTGCAATCACACTTCCATACAAAGATCCTGGAGGGGATAAAAAAATGTGCATTGCCAGCGTTCACAGCTGGGTCTAAAACCAGGGCTAGAGGTAGGGCTAGAGATATAGCTAGAGGTAGGGCTAGAGGTAGGGCTAGAGGTAGGGCTAGAGGTAAGGGCTAGAGGTAGGGCTAGAGGTAGGGCTAGAGGTAGGGCTAGAGGTAGGGCTAGAGGTAGGGCTAGAGGTAGGGCTAGAGGTAGGGCTAGAGGTATGGCTAGAGATAGGGCTAGAGGTATGGCTAGAGGTAGGGCTAAAGATATAGCTAGAGGTAGGGCTAGAGGTAGGGCTAGAGGTAGGGCTAGAGGTAGGGCTAAAGATATAGCTAGGCTAGAGGTAGGGCTAGAGGTAGGGCTAGAGGTATGGCTAGAGATAGGGCTAGAGGTAGGGCTAGAGGTAGGGCTAGAGGAAGGGCTAGAGGTAGGGCTAGAGTCGGGCTAGGGCTAGAGGTAGGGCTAGAGGTAGGGCTAGAGGTAGGGCTAGAGGTAGGGCTAGAGGTAGGGCTAGAGGTAGGGCTAGAGGTAGGGCTAGAGGTAGGGCTAGAGGAACATTGGAATGAACTTCATGCAAAGTAAGCCTCTGGCAGAATTGCTGATAGCAAGGACCAGAAATGTTGATCACAAGTTGATGGAATACCAACATTTATAGCTTGCTACAACACCTTCGTCATTATTATTGTTGTTGTTGTTGTTGTTATTATTATTATTACTACTAATACATTATTATTATTATTATTATTATTATATTATTATATTATTATATTATTATATTATTATATTATTATTATTATTATTATTATTATTATTATTATTATTATTATTATTATTATTATTATTATTATTATTATTATTATTATTATTATTATTATTATTATTATTATTATTATTATTATTATTATTATTATTATTATCTCACATACTAGTTCAAACCAGTGTACAGGAAGGGGAGGAGGAGGGGTGGGGGGTGGAGGAGACTAAACCATTAAAAAGTCGACTTTTTATAGTTACAACTTAAAAGCTTCATAGTTTCTATAAACTTCACTGTATGGACTTGATATATAGCTTTAAAAAATAAGGGCCCTCTGTCTGCTCTCTTTAGAATACCTCAACAAAAGTTAGCTGCAGCCAAAGTGGCATACCTCATAATCTGAGTGCCTGAACTTGGATCAAGTGTTATTTCATTGTAAAGTGCCAGGCAGTTATGAATAAATACAAGTGTTAGTCGAGTGTTTTCATTAGCCTCCAATCAGTGGCCAAGTGTTCAATGGTAATCACCGAAATGTTGACGGGTTGATACTATAGAATATTGATATTCACGAGGCGACAGCCAGCTAAGTGCTCTAATCACTAATGAATAAAAGACAGCTTATCACAGCTGCCTAGCAATTCCTCGTAAGGAGCCACACCTGCAAGCTGAGGCACTCATAATCAAAGGAGAGAGACTATATCAAATAAAGTGTGAACCTCCAAAGCTGTAACCACAAAAATGTATCTAGTCCCTCCATTTCCTGTCACGAAGTTGCACCAACAAACATCCACCACACCAAACCATCCACCACACCAAACAAACATCCACCCCACCAAACAAACAGCCAATGGTCCTGCCCATCTGACATTAGCCGGAACACTTTTTCCGGCATATTATTAATTTTATGGGTGTGGTGTGGTTTTGTGCCATTTATGCCAACTAGCTATGAACAACACCAACACCAGTGAACAATGTTGAGTGAAAGTGTCTGTGTTGCTCTATGTCACAAAAAAGAGTTGATCAACTTGGTGTTCACAAGGATTTTTACTTGCACATCTCCTCGATTAGAGCAAATTAGAGCACACCCCCAAACAGTAACCACAGCTACATGTAGGCAACGAATAGAATGCACCCTCGGATAGCATGTGCAGCTAGGCAGGGAATAGAATGCACCCTCAGATAGCATGTGCAGCTAGGAAGCTCAGCAGGTGGACGCAATCGGGTTAATGCAGCCAATGAATATGTAGGTAAGGGTTACTTAGTCAAGAATTTTAATAACTCTGTTCTGCAGTGTAAAGTTATGTCAGCAAATTGTGTGTGCAATAATGGAAGTAATGCCACACCCAGACCACACCCACTGCTTGGCCTGACCATGCCCAACCCGCCTCTGACAAAACAGTTTGCATAAACCAGACCCTGTTCCATGTTAGGAAGCCTACACCTCACAGGAATACCCGAGCAGGTACAGAGAAGAATATCATACAAATGTCCAATTCACCTGACCACGTTTAAATATTACGTTTCAATATTAAAAGATCAAAAGCTTGCAAATGCAATTAGCTGGCATAGATTCTACCCAAGATCTTTAGCTGCTAAGTTCTAACTTTCACTCTCGCTAGTTTAGCTGCTCTCTCTAGAACCTTTATGACTATTTTTCTACTGAAGCTAGGTAGCTATCCTAGACTCACCTCTGGCTACCAAACCCACCAGCACCATACACAACTAAGCTTAGCTACACTACCTATCTGTACTGTGTGCTCATGGTTGCCTATAGCCCTGGGACTAGACTAGGCTTGGCCACAAAGCACTACCACACATGAAAACTTACATGATCAGTTATTATGTTTCATAGAGCATGCGACAAATTCTAAGAATTCCTATGTAGCAAGGCAGTATTTTAAGAAATGTTTCTCCTAATTTGCAGACCATTTAAGTCATTGTCCTATATATAGTTACATAGGTTATATATATATATATATGTCACTATTGAGAACCAATTCATTAGCTACTTATCATTTGAACATGCAGAAAAGGGAGGGGCCACTGTAATGACATGTACTATGCACAAATTTCTACACAGTCAGTGGAGCCACAGACTTCACTATGTCAGGTATCCAAATATTTGTCACGTTATATAAACACTTATTCAGAAGCATAATTCAGACTCTGCTCGAACATTCCACATAAAATCAATAGCTTACATTTGGTCTATTCTAGGAACGCTTCAATTGATACTGTGTCAGGTACATGGTTAGCGTAATCTCTGAGGGCCAACCTCAAGGTCTTGGTCAACTCTATAAGTTCTGGCATGTCACTTCCTGAACATCAAATTAACGAGGACTGAAATATCCTATTAACACCTTGTATGCCAAAATCAATTAATCACCTCCAACATCTCACAACACATGTACATAATGATAATATATATACTACATGTATAAGAAAGGTAGAAACTGTAGCCAATACTAAGCTGTTCAGTGATGGCAACTTTAATTTCCAGAGTTACAGACACCCTCTAAGCTACCTGAATAAGGGAGGTTCCACTACTCATTTTGCTTTTGCGGTCAGTAGCCTTTTAGTTTTGAGTAAATGTCATACGTGAGGTTTAGTTTCAAGTTAGCTACTGGCACGGTATGACAACACGCACGAATCAACAGCTGGCTAAGCTACTGACTGCGCTAAACACTCACATGATGTATGCTGACAGATGGCTTGTCAGTTTGGTTAACAGGACGTAGGGGGATCTCCGTTATTTGTGGTTCAGCGGCCATGCCAGCTGCTCGCAAGTTCTGATCCTACGCTTTCAGCCAAACCCTTGGACTGTAGCTAGGACGGTGATTGCGGGTGGGGCGTCTACGCCGCACAGCCGCCACACCCATAAAGATGTCACGAGCGCTAGGTGTGGTTTGGCTAGCGTATTACCTCCAGGTCTAATACTGATTTATACATTCTTGTTGCCTCGATTTTGTAATGCTTGGACCTCGCTCTTAGTATAGTGTGACAAGAATTCTTAACAAAACGCCATATTGATTATTCTACACGCACATTTTCGTTTCAGAATTTACCATTTGATTGTATACAGGGCATTCTCGGTTTATCACTAGTCGTTTGTCCATCCATCTTGGATGAAACTAGAAAAAACATCTTTTCCCCCCAAAACCAAGATATTCTGTTCCTATTAATATCAAGCTGCAAGTTGAGTCATTTTGATTCTCCAGTCCTAAAGGACATAGCTAGCTAGCCACTCTGAAAGCCATCATTACCAAGGTCTTGACTGTCTTTTCTCCGGAACACTGGCTCCGATACCCTCCTACTCCACAATTTCCTTCGTTGGACGAATTGAAGTTGGAGCCAAGTGCCAATTAGCTATGGACCCATTAGCTACTTATGTCCTCAATGGCTTTCATGTGACCCTGAACAAGGCAGTTGTTACACCTGAAGGCATAATTCAATCTTGTCTAACCTGGTAAAGGAGGTAAGAGGAATCTTGTCCAAAGACACAAATGTCTAGACATTGAAGGGAGAGCGATGAAAACAATTCATCATTGTCACGTTTTCCCCGAAACATATTAGTCCTGAAGTTGCTCGTCAGTTGTACATGTAACTTCCTTTAGACTCACAAACAAAACCTGTCAAAGATTCCCTCATATTTCCATATCATCGAATGATCAAAATAAATTGAGATACCTCCCCATGACACAGCCTTTTAATGACAAACATTTGGAACACTCCAAATGTGTGACACACTCAAAAATGGTGAAAGAAAATTTTAAGACAAGCCATGCCAGCGGCTTGCTTAGTGAAGTGTAGTTCAAGAAGGACCTCGGCAATATTTAGTGATACAATTGTAGGTTAGGTTGCCTCAACGCCTAGTGTATTGCAAAGGCAAATTTTGTGTTAAACACCTACATCACCCAGAGAGGCCTGGCACTGCCATGCAAAGTTTTGTAGAACATTGCAACAGAGCTAATCTTAGATAGAGGCTGCTCAATATCATTAGAAATCAGGATTTTGTAGCTGGGAAGAATGAATGCTGAAACAGTGGCCTTCCAGGTGCACATGGAGACACTGTGCTGTACCCACTTGCATGGGGGGGAAGGGGGGGTGTAGAAGTTGATGGTCATGTCATTGAAGTTGAAGCAGCCGTATCAGACTCTTCCTGTATCTATGCTATTAGGTACATATCTACCTGAGCCAGCAATGCTGCTGGATAAAGATTGAGAGCTCAACAGAAGAAGAAGAATCAGCCAGAAGATGTCACTTTAATGTTTACTACTAGAACACAAGTGGAACATCAGATCAAAGAAGCAGAAGAATGCCAGGAAAGACAGAAGAAATCAGATGTAGAAGTGAATTCACTTGAGGATTACAGGGATCTGGAGAAGCAGAGGACATTCGATGGCAAGGAGTAGACAACAATCTGTCATTGTTTACACCAAGCTGAGACGTGAGAAATGAGGAGAATGACCGTGATACTGACAGGAAAACGTTCTGGACTAGATGAGACAGATGAGACAAGAACAACAGGAGCCACAACAGGCACACCGTATCTCTGCAAGAGATGAAGACACCTCAAGAGACAGACACCACCCTCGAGTCGGCATGATAAACATCACCCTGGAGTCAGCATGACAGACATCACCCTGGAGTCGGCATGACAAACATCACCCTGGAGTCGGCATGACAAACATCACACTGGAGTCGGCATGACAAACATCACCCTGGAGTCAGCATGACAGTCATCAACCTGGAGTCAGCATGACAAACATTACCCTGGAGTCGGCATGACAGACATCAACCTGGAGTTGGCATGACAGACATCAATCTGGAGTCGGCATGACAGACATCACCCTGGAATCAGCATGACAAACATCATCCTGGAGTCAGCATGACAAACATCATCCTGGAGTCGGCATGACAGACATCACCCTGGAGTCAGCATGACAGACATCACCCTGGAGTCAGCATGACAGACATCACCCTGGAGTCAGCATGACAGACATCACCCTGGAGTCGGCATGACAGACATCACCCTGGAGTCAGCATGACAGACATCACCCTGGAGTCGGCATGACTCACATCACCCTGGAGTCGGCATGACAGAAATCAACCTGGAGTCGGCATGACAGACATCACCCTGGAGTCAGCATGACAGACATCACCCTGGAGTCAGCATGACAGACATCACCCTGGAGTCAGCATGACAGACATCACCCTGGAGTCAGCATGACAGACATCAACCTGGAGTCGGCATGACAGACATCAACCTGGAGTCGGCATGACAGACATCACCCTGGAGTCGGCATGACAGACATCACCCTGGAATCAGCATGACAACCATCATCCTGGAGTCAGCATGACAAACATCATCCTGGAGTCGGCAAGAACAGGGTTTTTCAGAGAATGGATAACTGTACAGGCATTTGGCTCCGATCAAAGGGGACCCAGAAGTGATGGCAGTTGTCTTCCTTCCATTGCAATGTTCTTCTTGGAGGCCATCTAGGAAGGGATATAACTGCTCAGTGAGTTTTACAGAGATTATATTGGCCCGCTCTATTCAGGGATGTAAGTTGAGTATTGTTAGAGCTGTTCTACATGTCAGAAGAACTTTTACACTTAGCCACCTGCCATTGAATAACACAGGAACCTTCAGAATTGCCATGGACATCATAGGACCGGTACCAGGAAGTAACTCAGGGAAGTGTTATGACTGGTCATCTGTGATTATGCAACATGCTACCCAGAGGCAATCCCCATGCAATCAGTAGATGCTGCATATGTGGAAGAGGAGCTGATGTCAGTGACATTGTTCCGCCGAGTAGGGATACCGCGAGAGATATTACTGATCAAGGTTTATACTAATTTCATATTTCAACTTCTGACAAGAATAAATCGGATGCTGAATATATCCACCATACCACCCACGAACAGATGGCCTGCTGGAGCATTTTAATAGGACTCTCAAGCAAAAGCTTCTGATAAGTAGCATTTGGATATTGGATCACATCACCTGTGCCCTCACAGAACCCAATGGCTTGGCTGCTTCCAACATTGGATGGTTAACCATCGACAGACTATTCTAGCTGCTGGTGGAACATTAGAGCCACAACTCCAGTTATTATATACAGTGTGAGCATCTCGCAAGTACAGCCATTTGGATATTACCACACTCTTGCAAATTGGTGCAGTCAATCAATGTACATCAAACATCCAAACAGTCATTTTTATGTGGTTCGTTCAAACTGTGCAATAACTGCAGAATGTGTGCACAAAAACACTGCCACAGTGGAATCCAGCAAACAAGCAAAGAAAGATTTAGAAAATGAGACTGCTTGTTTAAATATAAAGCCAAAAATACTTGGCCATTCTCATTTCACTGCTTTCATTTTCAGAGGCAAAAATTGGCCTGCCTGTTTCTAGGTTTGTCTTTTGTTTGTGGCTATGGACAGAGACCTGAAGGTGAAAAAGTTCTACATCATCACCTGCTTTGAGAAGCATGTGTCTGTGTTATGGTTGTTATCAAACAGATATTCTACTTGCCTTTGGGAAAGTTATTGAGAAATCATCCAGTGTAGTGCCAGGGGTGGATCCAGCCCCCCCCTCCCCCCCTCCCCCTCCTTCCCTTTCCAATTTTTGGGGGGTTGGCAAATTTGATCTTGCAAATTTAATCATGCACTTTCTAATTTGGCTGGGTGATTGTCACACTTTGTTAGATGGGATGCAGCTGGTTACCTAAGGGCCCTTAGGTGTTAACCAGCTGCATGCCATCTAACCGTGTGTTCAAAGTACATATATACAGCCATAAGCATGCTCATGACCTTTGGGACCTTTGACCACATGCAACTTCTGAGATGTCTAAGAGAGCTAAGTCTAAAGGACCAGCTGCTAAGAAAGTCCAGAGCATGGACATTCGACATTTCTTCAACAAAGCGTATGTCTATTATGTTGTTTAAATTTTTAGCAAAGCTTTAGTTACATTTTTGTGGCATGTAGTGATGAAATTAGATCTGTTCCAACTGTCTGAAGCAACCACCAATGATTGTAGCCATTTTAATTTGGTGAACTCATTGAACTCAAATTATGAATCCTCTGCTGATACCACTGATACTGAATCAAGTCCAAGTTATTTTGAGGATGAAAGCAGTTCTTCTATAATGACCATTGGTCCTGCTATTGAATCAGGTAAATACAGTTCTTCGACAATGACTATTGATCCTTCCATTGAATTAGGATTCAGCAAGACAATGGACCTCTCGAGCTAAATAGTAGTGAGAACATGGGGAACTTCAAATCTCTGTTGAAGTTTCGAGTTGATGCAGGTGATCAATTCTTGAAGGAACATTTGGAAACAGCAAGTGCCAATGCTTCATATATTAGCAAAGAAACTCAAAATCAGATGATAGAGATCTAATTCGGAGTAAAGTTTTAACAAATGTGTAGGAAGCTAGGTTCTTTTCTATTATTGCAGACAAAGCAACAGATTCTGCAAATGAAGAACAGCTAGCCATCAGCATAAGATACGTTGATGATGTAAAGCCACAAGAAAGTTTTTAGGGTTCCGTGAGTATCTTTCTGGTGTCACAGGCGAGGCAATTGCCAATGATATTCTTGGTCAGACTAATTGGCAGTTAGATCCACACTTGTTGAGAGGCCAGGTATTTGGTGGTGCTGGTGCAATGGCTGGTAGGTCAAGAGTAGCTGCATTGTGCATCCCACAAGTTAAACTTGTGCATAGTGAAATGTTGTAGCTACCATAAGAGATGTTGGCAATAATTATGATGGGAGTAGACAAAGTAGTTCGTTTTTCCCCGAATTCCCCTAAAAGGCAGTTGTCTTTAGAGAAATGGATACTCTACCTGAAGAAAGAAGAAAAACTCTAAAATCACTATGTCGCACCAGGTGGGTGGAATGCCAAGAGGCTTTTCAGGTCTTCACTGATCTTTACATTGCTATTGTCAGTTCTTTGGAGTCAATTGCCAACAGTACAGGGTGGAACAGAGAATCCAGATCAGATGCTCGATCACTACTCTTGGCTTTATCTCAATTTCAATTTCTTGTAGCCTTAGAAACCACGAAGAAGGTTTTGGAGTACACAAGAGGATTAAACAGGGACAGTATAAGCCATCTTGCTCTCTCTAACTTTGTTTTTCTGTATTGAACTTCAAGGTCGATACATTGATGTAGCACGTGCTAACCAGGAAGTGGAAATGGTAATAAAAAAACTATGAAAGGCTTCGCACAGAGGTGGAGACATTTCATGCAAAATGTACACTGCAGCAAAGAGAATGGCCCTGACAGTAGGTATTGAAGAGTCACCAAGACTTGCATCCAGGCAGCAACATTGAAGTAATACAACAGCCACAAACTACCAGGAATATTACTTTCATCAAGCTATTACCATCCTCAATTGTTTCTGCTGATTCTGATATTTGAGCAGTGAAGTGCTTGAAGGCAGTATTCTACATTTGTACAGAGGTGACCTTCCATCACCAGAGTACCTGGATTCAGAGCTTCAGTTATGGAAACAAAAATGGAGCGATAACCTTCAAGCATCAGTGTTAGTCTACTCGCCAGAAAAGGCAGTCAACTATGCAGACAAAGATTTTTTCCTTAATATTTTTTTGCTAATGGGTACTTTGCCAGTGACAAGTTGAAACGTTCTATTAGTATGCTAAAACATATTAAATCACCCTTGAGAAGCACCATAGACTCAATGGTTTATCTATGCTATTTTTTCACCAAAATATTGAAATTACATCAGAGGTTTGTAGATGCATTTGCTAGGCGACACCCACGTAGAATGTTGTTGTGAACATTAATGAACATGCTCTATAAATTATGTAGTTCTCATTATATCATTGAAACGTATTGTAATACTTTTTTTCAGATTATGTTTCGGCCCCCCCCCCCTTAATAAATCCTGGTCCAACCCTGAGTGCAGTATGCATGTTCAAAATGTATAAGTGAGGCATCTGCTCAGGGCACTGATGTAGAGACACTCACCTGACACAAGGTAAAAACAAACATATTCACTTTTGACACTTTCCAACAAAATTGGTTACAATTTGGCCCAGACAATCTCAATAGATGTGTTTATATCGACAACAAAAGACAAGCCATCTGTGTCAGACATATATATACCTATATATAGGGTTAGATAAATTATGCTAGCATAATTTTGATAGCATAATTTTGAGAATAATAGGTATGCCTAAGAATCCAAGGCATATAGAATCCAAGAATAGTGCTGAACTTCCCCTGTGCTCTAACAGTGTACAACATCTGTTTTGGTTCTTCAGCTGCAGCAGAGAGAGTGTTTTCTCTGCTAGCTAATTCTTTTAGTGAGAACAAACAGTTTCTTTGGAAGATTATGTACAAGCTTCACTTATGCTACAATATAACTATCGGAACCATGATTCTTAATACATGTTGCATTATCATCGTTGACAATAATTTTGAGAATAATTGAGAATAATGGGCTACTATTGGGATTCTCAGTACGAATAATAGGTACCTAGTATGAGAATCCGAGAATAGAATCTTAGGGGAAAATTAGAGCATAATTTACTCACACCTACCTATATACCTGTGCATTATTACGTCATCTGTTCTCAGCAAGATTGAATCAAATTGCATTGTGTGCATGTTCATACAGAGTTTATTTTTGCTTACGTATGCTATATTCTCACTTCCATATATTCTCACTTCCATGCAGAAAAAATTCCAATCCAAGTAATGTTCATCATGTCAAGGTGAAACAAGTCCCACTCTCTCTGTGGACTTTTAAAAGTTGTTTGGAGGAATGTTGTCCATGGTAGTGTTGGAAAATCATATGAGCAATATATATACTGCTAATTCACTGCACTTCAGAGATATATAGCTCCTGGCAGTATTAAAAAAACAGAGAATGTGATTCTGGAATCATCTTCTTTTACAGCACTGCAAAACAGAGCATGCATACCACACAACATAGCACGAGTAAAATTAAGACTTAGAATAAATCTCATCATTGCAAACACACGTAGTGAGTTCAGCATTACTATACATGCCATTCTGTTGGTCGTCATCCAGGTGTATATGCAATGAATTGCACATAATCAGTTGTGTTCAAAGGAAAAAAGATGTAATCATGAAATGTATTGCTGGCTATCTGGCATATCCACGAGTGCTTTAGCACCAGTTTGACTTCATCAGAGAGTGTTTCTTCATGTCTACACCTCTGAAAACAGGGTGACTCTGGTGTCAGTCTGACAACAGAGTGCTTCTGCACCATGTGACCTCTAAACACAAAATATATCTGTACAGCCAAGACATGGTTATGAATCCACATTGAATCTTATTGCAGACACATGGCAGCAAGTTCAACAGTGCATTTGGCATTATTGTGAACTATACGGCATGTCAATATTGTCATGAGCACAAGTGTGCATGAAAATGCCAATCCATTCATGAGCATATATACAATGCTAGAGCAATTATTTTAAAAATTAACCAGCTGTTAATAAGCTCAGAAAATTGTTGTTGCTCTTTGCATTTTGTGGATATTGTGTGATTGATACAAAAAGTAAGTTCTGCCTCAGAGTAAGCATGCACTCCGGTGATAGAATACTTTCTTGTGTGCACAAGGGTTAATTTCCTGTGCTGTTTCCCATCCCACAACAATTTGCATAAACAAAACACTCACAACACCAACCAAAGCAGCTTGCATTAACCTGACCATGGTCATGTGAACATGCTCTCACAGTAGGATTCCTAAGGATCATGAAATATGCACTGTTAATACTATGGCTAAGCATAGGACTGGGGTAAGGTCTGGAACTAGGGCAGGGTTAGGGATAGCCTACCCTATGGACTCTGAGGGAACTTGAAGGACTGGGGTAAGGGATGGATCTAGGGCAGGGTTAGGGATAGCCCAACCCCTATGGACTCTGAGGAAACTTGAAGGACTGGGGTAAGGGCTTGATCTAGGGCAGGGTTAGGGATATCCCTACCCTGTGGACTCTGAGGAAACTTGAAGCTATTGGAACCAGTTGTATCAAGTTGGTCAGTGTCCATAGGGGAGGTTTCCAACATTTTCTTCCCCCTATCCCTTCTTTTAGAAGTGCAGGCTGAACTATATTGGGCTCTTATAGCTCTCCATTGTGACTGTGTTAATTAATCTTGAGTATGAATCTGATCATACCTTAATAAAATCTCAGTTGACATAGTAGAATTATTCCTGATGAAGGCTAGAGCAACTAGCCAAAATGTTGAGTAGACCAATTTAAATGGAATAGCATTATAATTATCATACCTCTGCATGTACCCAGTAAAACCCTCTTCTTGTGTGTGTGTGTGGGTGTGGGTGTGCATAATGCATGTACTTGTTCCTCAATATAGGCAGCAAGGAACATCCGTAAGATCTATGCAGCAGAGGGTTCTTCTTCAAACCTCAATCGAATGGATTTTTTTGGCTACACACCTCTTCATTATGCAGCCAAGTTCAATTGCTTCAATATTTTGGTCAATTTGGTTGGTGTAAGCATGTGGAGTGTGGAGTGCATGCATATTACCACGTATGGTCAAACCTAAGTTCACAGCTGGTGGCCTATTTAAGGGAGCCAGTTACTGAGTTAAAGAGGGCTGCTCAGGGTGTGGTACAGTGTATGTGAGTGTGTGAAGATTTGCTTTACTCTACTTACTACAAGTCCTGGTAGGATTACTCTGGTACAAAAATAAAATGTAGGGGAAGAAGGACAACAAAGTTATGGACGTTCACATAAACTATGATAAAATGGGCCTTAAAATGTCAGCCTCTGTCACAGGCTGAGCTGCTAATTTGTTAGTAAGCTCACAACAGAAACAAATCATATATGACATTTTTCATTTCTTCACTTATCACCAAATAGATGTCAATTTGTGGTCCATGCAGTTAATAATTAATAATCATGACCACGCTTTCTCCAGTTTTCATGTGATATGTCCCAGGATTAATCATTTCATTATAGACATTCCAGGGGGGACTTAAGGGGACTGTTTCTTTCGTTACAATCACTACCCTTTCTTCTCTGTCCACCCCAGACTGTTTACTGAGAGGGGCTTGGTTATGTAATATAGTCTACCTGCCAGTCAGGGTTGCGAGCAATACCAGTTAAGCATCAGTCACAAGGCTGAGTTTCCGTGACTAGTATGAGCACAAGATAAAAACTTTACGCTCGCCCAATCATGGCCATCTTCACTAGTCATATAATAATTTTTTAAAGCAGAGAACAACAAACTCCAGTAAAATGATAACTATGATGACCATTACAAATACACAAAGTAGGCTCAGAAGTGATTGCTCTGCTAAGAGAGTGCATTACCAAAGCAGTTACATAGCTCATATTCACTACTCAAACTGTAATAAAAAACTGGATTGAGGCATAGCTACACTCAATCAATATCACTCTGGGTTGAGAGTGACACTCATTCTGGGTCAAGGAAGGTATAAATACATGTATTATGAAAGAGCTAAACAATATTTTAGCTAGTGCGCCTGTTGTCTAATAAAGATATTCTAGGGGATTTTGTTGTTGTTGTTTTTGTTTCCAATTCATAGTTACATGGGGCAGAATGTGAACTTTCAAGATTATTTTGTTTGGACATACATAACGGACCACATGATTAATAATCTTTTTGTTGTTGTTTTTGATGCAGGTGATATGATGTTTTTAATATCCTTGGTGCGCATAAATAGTGAACATATAGTTCCCACTTGCTGAAATAAGTAATGACATTCAAGCATCTTTATTCCTCTCACTCTGATTATCCACCACAATTTTCAGGAACTGGACTCAGCAAAACTTTAACACATGATTGATCATTTATTGGATGACTATCTATGCAAATAAAGGGGCATATAATAATCTATGTACATACAAGTTGGAGGGAGGGAGGGGAGTGCAGGCATTTCAATAAGGCTGCTTCTCCATACATATATACAGAAGAGATGACAGGTGTTCAAAATTAAAAATTAGCAACAACTTTAAAAAATCGTTTGGTGTACTCTACATGATAAATCTCTTGAAGGTCATTAACCAACCCATTACCACTGCCACACCAATTGCCAGACCCATAGCAGTTGCAGTGAGGGATACTTGACAGGTGTGTGGGTTGGAATGATGAATATGGTCCAAGATCCAATGCTTTCCATCTCCTTGTTGGTCCAGGTAACTATGTCAGAAATTAGGTGTCTCAGTTCCTCTTGCTATTCACAATAGAGAGCTATGTGTGCTAAAATGGTGATAGAGGTCAGAATTCTCCCCTAATATATGTCATCATGAACATCTCTGCAAACAATGATATCAAATATGAGTTTCAATTTGCTGTCATCCATATTTAGAATGCATAGCATGTCATCAAACTGTTGACTTTTTTGTCTTCCAGTTCTTCTGCAATTTTTGAGCAATTCATGAACAGGATCATTAGGGTTTTCTACTCCTGGTAAAATACTGTTATCTCGAGAATCAATTCCTCTCAAGCAATGATGTACATTCTTGCTAAAGACTGACAGTTAGTTTCCAGCGCAACAAGAGATAGTCGGCCAAAAGGCTACTGTATTTATTGAGGCATGCAATATCCATTTTCAATTAGTCTAATATGGTTATTTTTATTATCAGCTAATTATCAGCTATGCGTAGGTTACAACTCGGTGCATGAGCTTCTTTTATACCCTTGGGGTGCCATACAAGCACACGGCTCTTGCAACACATGTGCAGTAGGTGCACTGCAAGCAACTAGCAGGGTCCAAAGTCAATAGACACATGTGTACAAAGCTTCCATGCCCAGCGACTGGTATATAATAATGTAAATGATATAAAAATAGCACTTGGCAGAACAAGACTAACTTTGTACCCTAGAAATCTTTTTTGGTTTTTGGTTTTTCTCTCTACAAATCAATCCAATTGTTAGATAGCATTTTTGCATTTCCCAGCTTTTCCTCAAATCTATAAAAAAAATGTCCCAATTGAAGCAAAATAGAGCTTCTTTCGGTTATAAAGGAGAGATTTTGTCATTTAAAGAGTAGAAACAGTTCCATAATGTTGAAAAGGAAACTAATGTGCCCATTTTGACTAAAATGAGTGATTTCAGACAGACACAATATGCAGACACATGCATACAACAAAAAATATATCAACAAAAGTTAATATCTCTAATAAACTCTCAGTTTACATAATATAATACAATGACAATAGTCAACTGAATTTTACTCACTCAACGTTTTTGCTAGATGCTCTAGCCTTATTCAGGAATAACATTGTTTTGGTAATGTAAAATATGTCTTGCAACTTGGCCATTAACTCAAACTACCCATTCACTACGAAATATTGAATTCTTAGGCAATTTTTAATACACATGCATATGAGATATAATTTATGCTGTATGTATATTTGTTTTCTGCTGAACTAAAAGTTTACTCAATATAGAAGATTGTGTAGCCAAAGTTTCCAAAAGTGCAAAAACTTGCATAATTGAAGATGACAGGTTATTTGTAAAACATTCTGTTGAAATAACAATGACCTTCTCAACTTATTCACTAACAACTTAGTCCAACTTGTAAATGGCACACTAAACGGGCAACATTCTGTATCAAATTGCCAAGCTAAATCACTATCACCTCCATGATTCATCAGCCTGCAGTAACAAATCGTTGGATGTAGTCACCATACATTTGATATATCCTCCTCCCCCTTCTAGTACTCGACTGAACTATGCTAAAGCTAAATAAATTTCCATCACCTCTTGTATGTCAATAATGACCTGTGTTCTGCTAATGATGCTCAACAAATTTGGTTCCTGATTTAAGAAGGTATATTAAGTGCAAGCCACAAGTTTGTTCCTGTTGCCAAAATTATTTCTGCAACTCGATGGTTTAGTTTGGATATCGTAGTAACTTGGAACTCTGTATTAAACATTTAGTGTTAGTGTAGAAGTAATTGACACTAGTTGCATGGTTTGTATGTGATTACCTTATATGGTATTGTGTGGCAGTGCCCAAGGGCGACAGGTCAGTCTGGTTTAAGAGCCAGATGATGGGCAACTGTTGGATTGTAAAAAGGAGACTTCTTGACTTAGTATCAAAAGAGGATTGTGTAACAGGGTTACCTCAAAGAGGCTGAATTGTGTAACGGGTTACTTCAAGTGGTGACGAGGATTTACAATGGCAGTATTGGCGCATTGAACCGGGGAACAGAATATTAATGCGGTCACTTGGTCTGTGCAGGAATATTCCTGCACAGTCCTGTGTTATTATTTGGTCAACTGGTCAGTGCAGGAATATTCCTGCACTGTCCTGTGTTCACTCAGATCTGTGCATGCAGAGCCAGAACCCTTTTATCTATGTGCATGCTCATGCATGCTATCTGGTTGGGTATTATCTGGTTGGCCTGATTTGTGCAAGAGTTAGAATCTTTCACAGTGGACAGAGAGAGTTAGCTATGGTATCTTCAGAACCCAGTACTTCAAGGTTGCCAGAAGAAGATTCTTCAGATATGGATTCTGACTCTGATAATGAGGTTTCACAATTGAAATTGACAGTCAAATCTCTTACATCTATAAGTCTGCAAAACAGCTATTGTGTGTCTATCGTAGACAGTATGCAAAGACTTTCCCATGGGCCACAACTTGCCTTCTGTATGAAGTGCTCTCATGATATAAAGCTTGGAAGAGGTGGTACTAGAGATCTCAGGAGACATCAGGAAATGAACACTCAAAAAAAGATGGTGTGGGTGTACTGCTTCTACAGTCTTACTTTGGGCCAATAAGAGAGGAGTCTGTAATCCGTGCAGAAGTATTCTTCGCATATTTCCTTGGAGAGCACCATCTTGCCTTTCAATTGGGAGATCATTGTACCAAACTATTCAAGTTGATGTTTCCTGATTCTTCGATTGCTAAAGACTTTCTTAAAGTGCAGTTGTAGTAAAGCCACAGCTGTGTTGAAAGTTATTGCCCAGCATTGTTGGAAAACCATTTCCACAGCAGTTAGAGAGACTAAATACTTCAGCCTCCAAACTGATGAGACAACTGATATTACCGTTACACAACAAGCTGCTATTATGCTTCGATTCTTTGATAACACCCAAGGACAGGTGAGATGTGTCTTCTTTGCCCTAGAGAGTGTAGAGAGGGTAACTGCAGAGCTGCTATTTAATAGAAATCGATAAGCATTTTCAAGAATCCACCCCCCCCCTTTATGATAATTGTGTCAGATTAGATACAGATGGGGCCAATGTAATGTTGGGAGCACAAAATTCAGTGATGTCACGGTTACGATGTTAGCAGCCAGCTTTAGTTGCTCTTCATTGTCATTGGCACATAGCAGCACCAATAGCAAAAATACCAATAGCAAATGAGGCATACCAAGTCTTGCCTGATGAATTGGAAGATCTGACAACTGATGTATGGTAATATTTCCAGAAGAGCCCAAGGCTGCGACAGTTTGAAGAATTTCAGAGTTTTGTGGAATGCAAGCCACACAAGTTGTTAAAAGCATGCCAAACACGATGGCTCAGCCTTGAAGCTTGTGCAAATTGTCTTATCGAGTAATATGAAGCCTTACTCTCATACTTTCGAAGGACTGAGGATAAGCAGGCAGTAGTGAGAAGAGTAAAAATTGTACTTGAAAAGCCTCTGACCAAAGCTTACTTACTCTTACTATGTTCTGCATTACCAATTGTTAATAATTTCAACAGGTACATGCAGCAGCAATCTCCAATTCTTCATGTTCTCTACCAAGAGCTCGATGGTTTAATACGAAAATTCTGTTGCGCTTCATGAATTCTGAGTACATGTTTGCTGCTGAACATGTTTCACAAGTGAGTATTGATAACTCAGAAGAGTATCTCCCTTTACACGAAGTTTTCGTAGGTCACAACACAGTAGCATACCTTGAAGAAGAGGATGGATTATCATCTGAAGATGTGAGAAAAATTTAGGGAGACTATCCAAGCTTGGTGGGTTGCTGCAGCCAAGGGAGCTGTCAAACGATTACCTATGAGTCACAAGTTACTCTCCAATCTCAAATGGCTTCAACCAGGCTTACAACAATTCAGTATGGCTGGTCAGGTGCTTGCTGCAGCAGAGTGTGTTCCTCAGGTAGTTCAAGTTGGTGACAAACCTAACCTTCAAGAGGAATTTATGGATTTCTGCACATCGCCATTAACTCCTAAAGTTACGGCCATCACAGAGGTGGATATGCAATGAGCCAAATCAAAGACTGCTTGGAAACCGAGTATCGCTACTCCACATTGGCAAAACTTGTAAAAGCCATTCTAGTTATATCCCATGGCAATGCTAATACCAAACGTTTATTCAGCCACATTGGTCTCAACAAAATGAAGCACAGAAACAGACTAGGAATTTCTACATTAAATTCACTTTTAACGGTGCAATTCAATGTTCCTCAAAAATGCTATGAATTTAAACCAAACACTGAACTATTAAAGACATGTGTAAATGCTATGAACACACTTTAGTATGTTATTTCTCATGAAATTGTTGTTTGGATTTTGTTTGGATTTTTTGTTGTCAAAAAAATTTGATAACACAGGAGAGTAATTGGGAAATTACCAAAGAAAATTATGGCAACACTGTTCAAACAGAACGAATCAGTTGAAAAATGTGTGGCTGAACTCCATGAGCTTTCTGAACATTGCAACTTCCAAACAACATTGGAGGCCTTGTTGCGTGGTTGCCTTGTATGTGGCATCAGGGAAGTGAATGTTCAATGCTGTCTTTTAGCTGAATCTGACCTCAAATTCAGGAAGACTTTTGAGTTGGCCCAATCAGCTGAAGCAGCTGAACAGGATTCACAAGACCTACAACAGAATAATCCTGCATCCTTTTCCAAATCGGGTCCCATATACTGCATGGCAACCCAGCCTAAAACACAGTGGCCACAGAGTGTGACTCGCAACTGTGATCATTGTGGAGAGCCACATGCTCCAGGGGATTGCCACTTCAGGACTGCTGTCTGCCACTCTTGTAAAAAGAAAGGACATTTGGCCAGAGTCTGCAAGAGAAAGAAATAGCATCCACAAGAGTTTTGGTCAAGACAACAGGACAACCAACCACGAGTTCGAACGCATCAGGTCACTGAACAGGAGGAGATGGGGGAAGATGAGATTGCCTACATGCTCTTTGCACTAGGTGGGGTAAAGAAAAGGAAGGTAGACCCCATCATGGTGCCAGTATAAGTGAACGACGCTATACTCTATAATATGGAGGTGCTGCTATGTCCATAATTATCGCTAACACATATCACCAATTATGGCCAAAGCATTTAGCACCTTCCTTGCAACGCCAGCTTCGCACTTACACAGGAGAGGTTTGGAAATCCATGGAACTATTCGAGCTACCAAACCCAGCTTGGAATTGATGGTGGTAGCTGGAAGGAGCCCAAGTTTACATGGTAGAGACTGGCTGTTGGAAATCAATGGGGATGCATACATCAAGTGCCAGTAAGCCATGCACAAACCTTACAATTCCTTATGGACAAGTATGCAGACGTGTTCAAAACTTGGGTTAGTGGTTGGTAACCCAGCCAAGATTCACATCGACCTAACAGTACCACCCCGTTTTTGTAAACCACAGTCAGTCCCTTTTGCACTTAGAGGCAAAGTTGAACAAAAATTGAGTCGGTTGGGGCAGCTGAGAGTCATTGAGGGAGTGCAGTTTGCAAAGTGGGCTGCTCCCATAGTGACTGTGATTAAAAAGGATGGCTCTATCCAAATATGTGTGGACTATACAGTTACAGTCAAGAAGGCATCAAAGGTAGAGACACACCCTCTACTTAAGATCCATGAGCTCCTGGCATCTTTGGGGGGTGGAAAGACATTTACGAAGTTGGATCACGCACACGCGTACCAACAGATTCCATTGGAAGACAAGTCAAAGAAATTCGTGGCCATCAACACAAAACAAGGGGCTATGGCAGTACACTCGCTTGCCATTTGGAGTGTCTTCAGCTCCTGCAATTTTCCAATGGACCATTGAAGGTGTTTTATAAAGTATGTCACATGTATGTGTTTATATAGATGACATCTTAATCACAGGGGTGGCCGAGCAAGAACACTGGAAAACCCTCGGAGAAGTCCTGACGAGACTGTTGAAGCTGGAGAAGTGTGCATCTGTGCAACCAGCTGTTGAGTACTTGGGGAACCACATATCAGCCGAGGGAATTCGACCATAAGAAAAGGTTCAGGCAATAGTTGATGCACCTCCACCTCAGGACGTTCACAGGTCCGTTCTTTTCTGGGGCTGAAAATTTCTACCGCAACTAGCCAATAGGTTGACAACTCTGTACAAGCAGCTACAAAAGGATAACCATTGGAGGTGTGTCTGAGGAACAGTTGAAATTGACCACACCATGTGTGCTGGTTCATTTTGACCCAGATCAGGAGCTCGTTGTAGCTTGTGATGCCTCGCCATGTGGTGTGGGGGCAGTCCTTTCCCACCAGAAGGATGATAGCACTGACAAGCCCACCGCTTATACATCACATTTATTAGCACCTGCAGAGAAAACTTATGCACAATTGGACAAGGAAGCCCTGGCAATTGTATTCGGGGTTAAAAAGTTCCATACTTTTCTTCATGGCCGCAGATTCACTATCTACTCGGATCATAAACCATTGCAGCATTTGTTCCGTGAACACAAGACAGTTCCTTACATGGCTACAGCTTGAATCCAGAGGTGGGCACTAATGCTGGGGCAATATAGCTACCACATCGTTTATAAACCTGGGAAGGAACATGCCAATGCAGATGGGCTAAGTAGATTTCCACTACCAGAATTTCCATCGTCAGTTCCACAGCCAGGTGAGTCCATATTGCTACTGGATCAACTACTACAATACACTCCAGTTACAGCTTCTCAAATCAAGTTGTGGACAGAACGAGATCCCTCATTGTCAAGCGTGAAGAACATGGTGATACACAGTTGGAAACTTGTAGCCTAGGAACATCTTCAACCATACCACCAACGTATTGAAGAACTCAGTGTCTTGGATGGTTGTGTCATTTGGGTAGGTCAAATAGTGGTACCAAAACCAGGTCGGAAGTTAGCATTTGAGGAACTCCACCAAGGTCAACCTGTTCAAGGATGAAGAGTCTTGCTCGGACAACTGTATGGTGGCCAGGGATAAATGCAGACCTTGAACAACATGTTAAAACCTGCTCTGAATATAAGAAGAACAGGAAAGCACAAATGAAGTTACTAAAGGTGTAGTTGATGACTGGCTTCCAGATTTTCCCTCAGTGATTACTCCACCAGTTGGAACAACGTCTGCCCCTGGCATCCCTACTTCACCTCCATCAGAAATTCACAACGGAAGCATTATAAGACGGTCCACTCATGTCATGAAAAACCAGTTTTCTCCCAGTACAGACACTTTAGCTGGCTGAGCAGATCCCTGGTTTTCACGCGATGCCTGATCTTTGACTCCCAGTCTGTCCTACTGGCAAGCCTCAGAACAAGCCAAACTCAGCAACTCTCAACAGAATTGCTGGATTCCCAAATATAACTACAGTTAGTTATGATGAGATACGTAAATATGCTGAGCAATGACAAGATAAAACAACACAATATCAACCACAATAACAAAGGTTCAGAGGGTTCTTATCTAACAGTTCTTAATTGCTGGTTGCAGATGTATAGCAGTCTCTGGCAATATTCACCGTATCTGACCTAACTACTCCCTAGCTGTTTCTTATATACTGTTCTAACTACTCAGTTTGATGTCATCGGGTCATCATGGCACCGACCCTTGGCGACCAATCCGATGTCTTGTCTTATCAGGTGAGAGGTGTGTAGATCTTTCCTCTGGCAGGTGGACCACATCCTTTATAGTGTCTGGTGGTGAGGTCCTTCGTCTGTTCCCGCACTCGCTACCATAGTTTCCACACATCTGGTGTACGGCTTGACCACTAGGTTCTTTGGCAACAAGAGCTGCTGGTTTGGCTTGTGAACTCAGTCAGGGAGATAGAATTCCCTGACATTCCCCCTTCCTCGGCTCGAGACCCATCTCAACTTAGGCCATCGGCATTGGCATTGGCGGAACCCGACCGGTGGGAGATGGTGAAATCGTAGTCTTGTAGGTTAAGGGCCCAATGAGTGAGTCGGTCATGTCTGTCTTTGATATTGGCTAGGTGGGACAAGGGGTTGCGGTCAGTTTCAATGATAAATGTAGTTCCCTCCAAATAGATGTGAAATGTTTAATTCCCACCACGATGGCAAAAGCTTCCCGTTCTATTGTCGAATATCTCTGTTCTCTGGGTAGAAGTTTTCGGGAACCGAACACCACCGGATGCTCGTCACCCTTGAGGTCAATTTGGCTTAGTACAAATCCCAGCCCTGTCGCTGATGCATCTGTCTGTAGGATAAAAGGTCTTTCCCAGATTGAGGATAATAACACAGGGTGATTAGTAATTGCGGCTTTTAGAGCTTTGAAAGCTACTTCACAAGAACTACTCCACACAATCTTATTACTCTGATTATTTTTGGTTAAGTCTGTTAAAGGAGATGCTATTTCTGAGAAGTTGGGTATAAACCTTCGGTAGTAACCGGCTAATCCAAAAAAGGCTCTCATTTGCTTCTTAATCTGAGGGGGTGTATAAGTACAGATGGCCTCAATCTTGCAAGACAATAGTCTAACTTGTCCTCCACCTACTAAATGTCCCAAATACTCACAATGGCTCACACCAAAGTTACATTTCTCTTGTTTTATTGTAAGACCTGCTTCTCTCATTCTTCCTAAAACTACTGACACATGTTGTAAATGGTCCTTCCAGTTCTGACTATAAATGACAATGTCATCTAGGTATGCGGCAGTAAAGGGTTCCAACGCGGACAAGTTGTGGTCCATTAACCTTTGAAACGTGGAGGTGGCCGAGACCAAACCAAAGGGCATAGTCGTAAATTGATACTTCCCATAGGGAGTAATAAAAGCAGTCTTCTCTCTACTACCACTCCCCATGGGGACCTGATAGTATCCTTTGGTTAGTTCAAGGGTGGTTAAGAACTTGGCCCCTCCCAGGTTGTCTATCATTTCTTCAATGTGTGGTAGTGGATATGGGTCTTTTACAGTCACTGCATTTAATTTCCTATAGTCCACACACATCTGTCTCGTTCCATCCTTCTTTAGGTATAAGCACAATGGGGGCTGCCCAGGGGCTTTTGCTTGGCTCAATGATTCCCTGCTCCAAGAGAAGCTTGATTTCCTTATCAAGAAACTCTTTAGAAGCATGAGCTAATCTGTAGAATGGTAACCTAATTGGTAAGGCACCTCCAGTAGGAATCTCATGTTCTACAAGCGTAGTCCTACCCGGCACATCCTTGATTACATCCTTGTACTGTTCTTTCAACTTTTCCAATTGGAAAGATTGACTGTGAGACAGAACATTGCTTTGCTCTTCTCCTATACTTGGTCTACGCTGGTAGGTTTGTTCATCTTCCTCTAAGGAGAAAAAACCCGCTGCTGTGGGGGCAAGCCATTCTTTCAGTGCATTAATGCGATAGGTCTTAAGTGGTTTCCCAGGCTTCCCAACATCAATCTGGTATGTTACGGGGGTTATCTTTTGTTTTACCACAAAGGGGCCCTGCCACTCAAGTAACAGCTTATTTTGCAGTCTAGGTCTAAAGACTAGCACAAAATCTCCTTCTTCAAAATTTCTTTCCTTGGCTTGTTTGTCATAATGGTGCTTATGTTGCTTTTTGTGCTGTCTCTCTCTCTCTCCTGGGCTAGGTTTCTTACTACCTCCATGCTTGCTTTGACCATCTGTATGTATTCAGGTAGGTCTACTTTACTCTCTTTTTCTTTCCCTGTCCAGAAACGGACTAACTGGTCAAGAGGCATTCTCATGTAAAGCATTTGGTATGGGGGCAAACCCGTGCTCTTGTGTGGCGTTCCCCATATAGGCCCATAGAATAAATGGTAGGCACCTGTCCCATTCTACGGCCTGGTTCTGGGTCAGTTTTCTCAACAGGCTTTTCAAGGTTGAATTGAACCTCTCCACCATACCGTCTGTTTAGGGATGATATGGGGAGGTTCGAATTCGCTTGATGCCTGTGAGTGCACAAAATCGGTTCATGAACTTCGAGACAAAGTTTGTTCCATTATCGGTTAACAACTCCAAAGGAACACCTACTCGGGCAGTTAACTCCACTAGACAGTCAGCTATTGACTCCGCAGTTGCATTCTTTAATTGGAACACTTCTGGCCATTTAGTAGTGTAGTCCATAGCTATGAGTACGAATTTGTGTCTACCAGAAGTTCTTCTAAGGGGTCCAAATATGTCCATGGCTATGCGACTAAAGGGTTGATCAATAATAGGTAATGGGTGAAGGGGTGCCTTAATACTACAGCTGGGATGGCTTTTTGGCAGATGGGGCAAAACTGACACAGCTCATGCACATCTCTGGCCAGACCTGGCCAATCCATCCTACCTCTGATAAGTTGGATGGTTCTTTCCCTGCCAAAGTGACCTGCTGCTACAGAGGAGTGAGCTAACCTACCTTGGCTCTGGCTGATTTGGGCACCATAATCATAATTCTTGGTAGGGCTTCCTTACTAATAACCCATCCTTCCAAAAATACACACTCCCTTTGTGGTTTAATTTTTCCCTTACGCTCCTTAGGGTAGGATCTCATTTCTGTTCATCACGAAACTCTTCCGGGGAGATGGTGTCCAAGTCTCCGGGCTATGCTGCTTCGGGTGTTGAGGGAGTCACTAGGTCGTCCTTTGGAGGTCTTTCTGGCTCACCTAGGCTCACTCCTGTTTCTTCTGGTGCTGGTGGGGGAGGGGTCTCTAGCTCGTCTGTAGGAGGTGTTTCCGGCTCGGCTAGGCTCATGCTCCCCTCATCCATTTCACTTTCACTGTCATCAGGTAGTACTGGTTGTATGATGGGCTCATCCTCGTGGAGTTGTCAGGCCTCGGCAGGGTCCGAAGCTTGCTTTAAATCCTTGTGGTTGCCAGGCCCAGCTCAGGGGTAGGGAGAGTAGGAGGGACAAGGTCCCTCTTCCCGGCGTCTGTATCCAGAGCTTCCCGGAGGTATGTCTTAAATAAGGGAATATCATGCCCCATCAACATATCACACATAAGGCATATCCGTCTACCTGAAGGGTTATCTTGGCTGCTGGGAAATGGGTTCGAGCAGAACTCGCTGTAGTATATGCTATTTCCCAGGGAAGATAATCTTTCTGGTCTACGTACCGAGGATGCACAATACTTTTTGTGCATCCATTGTCTAACAAAGCTATCACTGACTGGTTGTTAATGGTTACTCTCCTATTCCATTCAGGCAATTTCTTTCTCATAGTGAGGGCACAGTTCCCTCTCTCTATTTAGACACGACAACCCCTCTGCATGTGACCTAATTTCCCACACCTGTAACATTCAACTGATTTTGGCCCTCTCTCTTGAGGAATATTTATGTTACATGGGTTAATGTTACCAGGGAGTTCCCTTCCTTGCTCAGACGGTCTGGGGGAGGGGAAACGTCCTCTGTTGCCTCGGGGTTCTCGGGGAGGGGTTCTTCATCCTCCTTTTTGCTCTGTCCTTGGAACTGCATCCTTCTCTCTTAGTGAGGTACAGAGACATCACAGCACTGCCTCCTTGAGTTCTTCATAACTTCCAGGCCCCATCTGGCGCATACGGCTCTCTAGCCACCTCGGAAGTTTCTGTAAAGTAAGCTCAATTAAAATAAGTTCTTGGGCTGACTTACCACTAGAAGCCACTAATCGGGAACAGGCTTGCTTCCTGTCTCGGAACTACTCTTCAGGTTTGTCTTGACTGAAGTGTAAGTCAAACAACTTCTTCCGGTATGTCTCCGTTGTAATCTGGTAGGTGGATCGGAGGGTTTGACAGACTAGATCGTAATCTTCTTGTTCTTCTATAGTTAGGGAGGTTATGGCCAACATGCCCTGGCCGGATAGTGCACTTCATAGGTAGACACTCCAGAGATGCCGTGGCCACTCGCTTGCTCGCGCGGTCTCCTCAAATGAGCTGAGGAATGCTCCCATGTCATCGGTGCCTTCAACGAATTTTTGTAATGTCAGTTTGGGTGTAGCTACCACTGGTAGAGCTACCGCTGGTGGAGGGTGTCTCTGGTCCACAAAGGCCTGGATCCAACGATCCTGTTGCTGTTGTCGGTCCTCGGCCCATCTGGCATCTTCGCATTGTGATCTGGCCTGCCCATTGGCCCATGAAGCGATTCATTTGTCCTCTAATGGAGGAGGGTCTCCATCCCTTGAGATGCTGCTCCCCGGCTCATCATCCTCACTGCATTCGCCTGGTTCCAAGGGAGGTACACAGTCCTCAATGAGGTTGTGGTCTTGAGGGGGTCGGTTAAATCCGGATCGCAGAGGGAGAACCATAACAATACAATGAAAAATACACACTCCCGAAAGAAAATACACTCAGTGGTTATACAAAACAAAATATAACCTAGAGTTGGGTTTGGTTTCACAAGCCCCAAGGTTCTCAAGTGACCTGGGCTGTTTCCCACTAATCACAAAAAAAAATTATGTACTCACAACCTCTCACTCAGGCTGGAGCTACAATAGTAACGTAGATCCTTTTTTTCAACATGGATCCCACCACTGCCACCAATGTCATGAAAAACCAGCCTTCTCCCAGTACAGACACTTTAGCTGGCTGAGCAGATCCCTGGTCTTCACGCGACGCCTGATCTTTGACTCCCAGTCTGTCCTACTGGCAATCCTCAGAACAAACCTAACTCAGCAACTCTCAACAGAATTGCTGGATTCCCAAATAAACTACAGTTAGTTATATTATAATGATGAGATACGTAAATATGCTGAGCAATGACAAGATAACACAACACAATATCAACTACAATAACAAAGGTTCAGAGTGTTCTTATCTAACAGTTCTTAATTGCTGGTTGCAGATGTATAGCAGTCTCTGGCAATATTCACGGTATCTGTCCTAACTACTCCCTAGCTGTTTCTTATATACTGTTCTAACTACTCAGTTTGATGTCATCGGGTCGTCATGGCACCGACCCTTGGCGACCAATCTGATGTCTTGTCTTATCAGGTGAGGGGTGTGTAGATCTTATTTCCTCTGGCAGGTGGACCACATCCTTTATAGTGTCTGGTGGTGAGGTCCTTCGACTGTTCCCACACTCGCTACCATGGTTTCCACACATCTGGTGTACGGCTTGACCACTAGGTTCTTTGGCAACAACAGCTGCTGGTTTGGCTTCATCCCGGGCTGTTGTGAACTCAGTCAGGGAGATAGAATTCCCGGACAACTCGCAATCGGCAGCCTCCACAATGATATTGCCCTTGTGCTCCAATTAAGGTGGGAAGGATGTAGTAACTTAGAAGAACTCTGTATTAACAACTGTCATTTGTGTTAACTGTTATTTAGTTATTAGGATTAATTGACACTAGTTGTGTGGTTTGTGTTTGATTACTATATATGATATTGTGTAGCAGTGCCCAGGGGCCAAATTTCAAGTTGTGGAAGTTTAGAATAAAAACTTGGTTTTGGTGCTGCACTTCTAGGATATTTTTTTCTTCGTGATTTGATCTGAAGTTAGCAAAACAACAAAAAAAGACCTCTCTGTAAATCATCCACACCTTCACTTGGATCATCAAAAGCTTGAAGACTGTATAGTCCTTGTCTTTATAATCAAGTATAGGCAAGTGAAAACATTTCTTTCTCTTCTAATATAATACGTTAGCTCCAACAAAATAGTACACGAGTTGGCATGTTTATGGTCATATATTTGCTTCTGCTTCTGCTAAGCTTTTAGTATATTTTCTTTGGCAGTACACAACTTTTTCTAAATGCTCATCTTCAAAAATTAGGATTACCTTGTTACCATCTTCTCTAGCCAACTTATCACTGTAATCTTAGGATGCTGATCATATATCAATTAGAAAGAAAGCTTTGCAAGTTCAAAATAATGAAGTAAATGGTTCCACAAACTGCAGTTTTATTGGCATACATGCAGCTATCTAGATACTTGTCCCAATTTTTTCATACCATGCGGAGCCTTCAGTAATATCTTCAGCAGTGTTTGGTTAATTCATGTCAGCATACAAATAATTCGGTATGATATGGCAATGTATCCTATTCCTTGATGCTTTGAAACCTCTTGAACGAAATCGATTCTTCAACTCCATACCATTTTTAAGTCAAGGAATCCCCTTTGCATAGAGATATAGCTTCATGTACATTAAAAAGAGATGCAGCCACATTAACACCACTCTTATCTGGTAATGGCACAGCTTCAACAAACTTGGTGAAATAATCACAGAGTGTTAGTGTACATGTATTTCAATTAGAAGTTGGCTTTATTGTGCCAATGAAATCAACTCCAATGTGAAACCAAAGTGATTTAATTAACTGGTACTGGGTGCAGTGCATGTGTTGTATTTTTGTTGGTGTTGTTTTATCCATGTTGTCTTTGACATCACTCACAAGAGAATAAAATATTGAGGAAATAAATATTTCTATATATGAAATGATTCAGGTATGATGGACACCAGTTGGTCAAAGTGGCATGCTTTTCAAAATTGAATTCTGTGACCACATGTTTCTATGTATTTAACCTCAACAATCTAAAAAATACATTAGTATATCTGATATAATAATTATTATATGGCAAATAAATGTATAATAAAATGCAATGTCTTTCAATAAATATATATACATGTTATGTAAGGTAGAATATCTGATAAAAACAGAAAAAATGTTATTCTTGCTAACTGCCCTGTTTAAAAAACTAGACAACATTTTTTGATAACAAATCTTCCTTATTGCCCTCTTGCAGATATCACTGCATCTCTCAGGGTAACTACGCAGAATTGAAATATATGCATATATTAACATCTGGTTAAGGAGCTATCACACAATATTGCACAATGTCTGCATGCTTGGTAAAACTTGAAAACTATGCTAAAAATCATGTGACCTCTGTATGATATTACAAATTGTAACCCTCTAAGTTGGAGATCTCAGGTTTCATGTTTGGCTCCTCCCTAGACCATGCAGTGAAATTTGTTACTTGCAGGTACCTGCTGCTTGACTACTATTAGCTTCCATCTCTGCACAACAGAAAGCTGCACTCCATTTTACCGTCATGCTGTATGGTGGTCGGTCTCAAAATGTATATTTAGAGTTTGAGGGATTATTACTTAATAGGTAAACTATGCAAGCATATTTAGAGTTTGAGGGATTATCTCAATAGGTAAAATATGCATGTATATTTAGAGTTTGAGGGATTATTACTAAATAAATCTCCTCACTGTAGTATGCTAGACAACCATGCGGTAGCTCCTACTATTAGGTGTTATCTTATTTCTTTCTTGCTTTCTTATAGGTAATTGACCTGAATCAATCTACACCATGGCTATTTTCTTAGCCTCAGTTATTTTGCAAATATAACCCACAGAGGATTCTCTCCATTTCTTCATTTCACTTTGCTTCTTATCAATCTCCTGATCAAACCTGTTCATGTTTAGGAAGTAGTAGTAATGTAGTATATAATATGCTAGCTATATCTATCCCTGGATAATTAACTTCTTTAGGAACTGACCTTGAATCGCATGGTAATTGTCCTTTTTAATAGCACCGTTAACCAATCAATAGCTCCTCAACCTCATTACAAAGACAGTGTCCGTGATTTGCAACCGCACTTCCACAGTAGAGGGACAATCATTCCACGAGGTGATCGGCATTCTTGTAGTAATATGCCAGTTCCTCATAAGTTTTATAAACTTCCTTACTGCTGTTGCATGGCAGGCTGTTGTTCTGGATATGTGCTTCACAGGTGTGATCTTTTCTGGAATGGCTACTTTTTTAACTGCTATGGTGGTGGCACACTGCTTTCTTGCTATCCCCTAGTTTTTTGCTGATTATCTCAAGTTCATCAAGATTTGTGTTCAAGTTTGGTAATCGTGTCAAGATCCTGAGTCTGCAGTGAGGGTTTAAGACATTTTCTAAAATCCTCCTGTGTTTATAGCTTCTCGAGAATCGACCAATTTCTATCTATCATTTTTCAAGGCAGAAATTGCATCTAAAATCTACTAGGATGCACACTCCAAAATCTCACTGTGATGCTGCAGGGCAACTTTGTATGCCACCAGCCTCTGTTTCAAGGTCGGGGAGTGGCAAGCACCTTGTACACTTGAGAATCTTGCTCTTTAACTTTTTTAACTTGCATGAAAGATGTATGCCCTATTAGTTATCTTCAGTTTATTTTCAGCTATGGCTGAGCATATCTATCCTCTGTATAAGTAGAGTGAGGAAGGATTGCCATGCGAAGAAAGCATTAAGAAAAATGGGTGGAGCAGAAATAAGACCAACTACCACATAAGAGAAATGAAAAAGGGCCGGTTAGCAAGATCTCAGAAAATGACTCGGCAAATACAACATCAGGGTAGATCAACTGAGCTTCCAGCTCCTTGTACAAATTTCCAACATAGTGAGTGTACCTTCATCGATGCCTACTTCTTCTATGAAGCTGTTGAGGGTTGAGAGTTGGCTGGGAAGAGAGAAAATCCTTGCCATTATTAGTTAAATGCAATGCACCTTCTCATTCATGGATCAAACTGGATAATAAATCTATATGATGTTCAGAGATGCGTGCTCTAACTAAAGTGTATGACAAGGGGCATGCGCATGGTAAGGGGTCGCTAACATGGTAAGGGATCGCTATAACAGGTAGGTACATGATACAAGGTGTGTGCATGGAATGAATAGTTTAGATGATTATTGTCTATCTCCCCCCAAGTCCTTCGTCAGGGGGACTGAAAGAGTTAGGGAGCCTGTCCGTATCTTTGCGGGGGCTTTATGGTCCTCGTACTTCTCCGTAGGGTCTGGTCTGGGTTGGTGGGTTTGGGTGGTGGTGGTGGGATCTTGGCCAACGTTTTGGGGGCCAGTGGTGGTAGGTTGTCTCGGTGGTTCTGGGTGCCGGCGACAGCTGCGTATGTTCGGGTGGTGGCCGGCGTGGTAGTTGGCTGCCTCTGGGTTGTTGGTTCCAGAGAGCCAGGTAATGGTTGGCTGGTTGATGTAGCCGGGATGATTGGTAGAGGTTGGCTGGGTGGTGGTGCCTGGGTGCCTGGTGATGAGTGGCTAGGTGGCGGTGCCGGGGTGCCTGGTGATGGGTGGCTAGGTGGCGGTGCCGGGGTGCCTGGTGATGGTAGGGGGTGGTCCGGTGGTGGGATGGGGAAGGTGTTCCTCCTGAGGTATTGGCGGTTGCGAGTGGTAAGTCTGCCGTTGCTGTCCATCCGGACTTGATACTGATGATACTGCATGACCTCTACCACCATGCCTGTGCTGTCCCATTTGGTTGGGTGGTGGCCGGTCTGGTTTTGCACCAGTACTCTGTCTCCGCGTATGAGGGGGGAGAGGTTTTTGGTGTGCTCCGTCCAGCGTATCTTGCCCAGGGATTGGCGCTTCTCTAGTGCTGTTAGCCTTATCTGTTGGGTAGCACCTTCCTGGGTCGGCTGTTGAAGTCGTGTTGGGAGGGTAGGTAGCAGGTCTCTGGTTGGGCGGCCAAAGAGGCACATGGCCGGTGACGTCCTCGTGTCAGGGCAAGGGCAGTTCCTGTAGGTCAGGAGTGCCTTGAAGAAGGCTGAATTCAGGGCGCCCCCTGGGTCTGTGTTACCGGTGATGAGTCGCTTGACGGTTTTGACCCCTGTTTCGGCGCGGTTGTTCGCGTGGGGGTGGTATGCCGAGGATGTCCTGTGGTGGACCCCCCAGCTAGCCAGCAGATCTTTTGTTGCGTGGGCGGTGAATTCGGGTCCTCCATCTGTTGTGAGCGTGGCTGGGATGCCAAAGGTTGCAAAGGTCTCCCTGAGTACCGGTATGAGGCCTGTGGCTCCGCTGCTCGCCTGCGATACGATGGGCCATCCCGAGAAGCGATCCACCAGTACGAGGTAGACGGATCCTTCGTGGTGGAAGAAGTCTGTGTGTAGGTGCTCGAACGGGTGGTCCGCCTCCTCAGGGGTTATTGGTGGCATGTGGGGTTGAGAGGGGGCATTCCCGTTGCAGATGTGGCATCTGCTCCTTGTGGCGGCGATATCTGCTGTCAGGCCTGGCCAGTATATGGATGCTTTCGCCCTGGCTGTCATCCCGCTTGTCCCTTGGTGTGCAGTGTGCAGGGTGGCAAGGCATGCTTGCCGTAGGGAGGAGGGGATGATGAGACGGTCGCCCAGACATACCACGTCGTCGACTATTGTGAGGTCGGTTATCACATGAAAATACGCCTGTATCCCCACTGGGAGCAAGTCACGTTTGTTGGGGGATCCTGCTTCTATGACCAGCATAAGGTCCTGGAGGGATTGGTCTGCCGTGGTGGCTGTCTGAAGCTGTTCCCAGTTGATGGGGGTGGCTGAGATCGCTGTGCACATTGCTGAGGAGAGGCCGTCGTCGTCTGCGAGGGCAAGGGTGGAGCAGTTCGGGCCGGGGGCTGGCAGGTCATCTGGCAGGTGGAGTCTGGCGGGTGTCCTTGTCCCAGATGGGTGACGTGACAGGGCGTCACTGGTCAGGTTTCTGGCGCCCGGGATGTATACCATCCTGAAGCGGTACCTGAGGGTCTTCTCTTTGAGATTCCTCAGGCGGGGATTCGGGATGTCCTCCAGGCACCTGTCCCCGAATAGCTTCAGCAGTGGTTTGTGCTCCACCGCTACTGTCAGGTCCCGGCACCCGAGTACAAAGTGCCTGGGTTTGTCAAGCGCGTCGGCTACGGCTAGGGCCTCCCCTTCCACAGGGGTGTATCGAGACTCTGCTGCATGAGTGAATCTCGACCCCACCAAGGTGACGCGCCAGCCGTCCCGGCAACAGAAAGGATCGCGGGACGGGCACTGGCAGTGTTTCTGTGTGAGCCAGAAGCCAATCCCGTCCTTGCTCCAGTCTGTCGCCAGGCAGGTGGGGCGCCCCTTGTCGAAGATCTCTACTCCCGCTCGGATGCTCTCGTATATGTGTTGTTTGGACGCGGCGAGGGCTTCGGTCAGCTGATCTGACCATTGGAAGGGGGTGGAGGGCATCAGGAGATCCCTGAAGGGGAGCATGGTTGCTGTCATGGCGAAGGTGTAGGAAATTTGGTTTACGAGGCCAAACCATGCTCTGATGTCAGTGATGTTTGTTGGGGTGGGGAATTCCTTGATGGCTGCCGTGAATTTGTCAGCGGGGCGGACCTCTGTGGGGGTGACTGTGAACCCCGCGAACTCCACTTCGTCTTCTGCAAAGCGGAACTTCGTTGGGTTCAGGGTGATGCCGTTCGTGGCACAAATGTGCAGCCACCGCACTGCCTGATAGAAGGATCCCTCTATGTCATCCGCCCATAGCAGGGCATCATCGATGCACTTGGTCTTGTTGGTTACATTGGTAATGAGGGCGTCGTACCGTGCCGTGTAGGCGTCTCCCGAGGCGATGTAGCCTTGTGGGGCCGTCAGGTAGCAGTACCTCCCCCAGGGTGTGATAAACGTGGTGTAATGTTTGTCTCCCTCAGCTAGGGCCACGGAGTGGTAGCCGTTCCACGCGTCGAAGATTGTTTTCTTCATCATTCGTGGGATGGCCCTGGGGTGGTGGAAGGGTGAAGGGCAGTGGTGGGTCTCCCGGGTGGCGTGCTGGTTGAGGGGTTGGAAGTTTATGGTCCTCCTTAGCGCCCCGTTCTTCTTGGTGCAGATCACCATTCGGTGGCACCAAGTGACGGGCGTGCCCAGGGGGACCTTTTCCAGCACGCCGAGCCGGACAGCCCTGTCCAGCCCTGCCTTCACCTCCTCCTGCCAGTGAATAGGTATGGTGATGGGGGTGTGACATGGTTTGGGGACAGCGTTGGGGTCGATCTTCAGCGAGAGAGGGGGGCCGGACATCATAGGCAGAGGCTGGTGTTCGCACGTGTTGAATGCGCTGGATGCGTAGAGGTTGAGGAGATACTTCTCCAGCTTCTGTCTGTTTCCTTCTGTGGCTGGGAATGGCAGTGTCGTGGGCCTATCTGGTGGTGGGGATCTGGTGGGGCAGGAGCATGGGCGAGCCGCAGGTTGTGTCTGAGGTGCTGGTGGTTTGGCCTGCCGAGTTAGTGGTGGGCTTGTCCCGGTGGTTCCGGTGTCCCTAATCAGTGCCAGTGGTTGGCTGGTGATCTTGCCGTTCGGGGCTGGTGAACGCAGCGGGAATCCCAGATTAATTAGTCCCAGGTCGCTGCATGCTGACATGCTGAGGTAAAGCTTGGTGGCTACGGGACTAAAGTACACCATTTGACTCGTTTCCTTGTCTGTGTCTCTGGCTCTGATCCTGGTGAGTGCGGCTCCCATGATGGGCATGGGGTTGCCACTGGCAGAGTTCATGGTGAGGGAGCTTGGGATGAGGTCTTGTGCACTGAGGTTGAGGTCACGCATGAGGGTGGGGCCTGCCAAGCAACTCTGGCAGCCGGTGTCGGCGAGGGCACTTGTGGTGAGGTTTCGCCGCTCTCTCCTGAGGGTTTGCCCGTGGGTCTGGAAGTCTGCTCGATGGGTGGAGACGATGACGTTGAGGGTTGGTTGGGGTGGTGAGCGACGCTGTGCCCAGGTTTGGGATGCCTGGTCCCAGGTTTGGTGTGGCAGGGTGCCTTCCGTCATGTCACTGACCCTTTCCTGGATGGCACTCTCTTGCTCTGCTGTCTGCCAACACATCTGTGATGTGTGGTTGGGGCGGCCGCAGGATTGGCAAGTTTTGCCAAATGCAGGGCATTGGGTCCTCCTGATGGCCGTCCTTGCTCTGGTGCCATGGCCTTGGCGGCCGCAGAAGCAGCATGCTGTCTTGCTGTTCGGATGTGGTGTGGGCGTGGTTGTGGGCCATATGGGCGTGGCTGACCAGTTGGATTTGGGGTGCGTGGCTTTGGGTGGTGGGTGCTGCCGCTGGAGCTTATACCCACTATGCAGTGCATCCCCCTGGTCTGCCTCATCATTGATGGCACTGTTGCTAGCTTGGGGTGGGGTAGTCATTGTGGTAAATGATTGCTTGCCTATGACCCTCACCATTATAAACTGTACCAGCTCCTCGACTGTCTGGTCTTTGTCTGGCTCCCTCAACAGGTCCGCCTGGATGTCGGGGTCGGCGAGGCCGACGCACAGTTGGTCCGCCACTCTGTCCTCGCTCTGGCTGTTGACTATCGCACAGCCCGTGCATTTTCGGTCGAATCGACACACCTCGGCCTGGCCTCGCAGGCGGGCCACGAACGACCTGACGGTTTCGCCCCTGTCTTGAGTCATCCTAGAGAGCGTCACTCTGGCTGCCCTCTTGTTCTCCTCCTGCACTGCCATAGCTATGATGGCTGCCAGGAGGTCTGGCTCTGTGTATTCCCTGAGGGGCGTGGGGCCGGTGGCATTCATGGTGACTTCCCGGCGGAGCTTGGAGTCTAGGCATGCCAGCAGCTGGATGGTGATATGTGGGGCAGCCAGGCTGGCTGCCTGCGAGTACTCTTTCCACCGGTTCAGGAAGTACTGCCACCCCTTCGAGGTTTCTCCGGCTGATAGCTCTGGTCTGGGGGTTTGGGTGGGCTTGAAGGAGGCTGCCTGACTGTGGTCCATCGAGATGTGGCCTGTCATGAGGGCTACTGCCATTCCTGGTTCTGTCCCCTCTGCTATGGTGAAGGGGCAGCCGGCTTTGGGGCAGTTCGCTGCCATAAGGTGGGCGGGCGTTAATTGGAGAAGTGAAAATCGGTCTCCAAAGCGTCCTAAACTCTAGTCAGCACTCCTGCTGGTGAGGCACACTGTCTAGCTGGATATACTAGAGAGTTAGAGCACGCATAGTTAAATGCAATGCACCTTCTCATTCATGGATCAAACTGGATAATAAATCGATATGATGTTCAGAGATGCGTGCTCTAACTAAAGTGTATGACAAGGGGCATGCGCATGGTAAGGGGTCGCTAACATGGTAAGGGATCACTAACATGGTAAGGGATCGCTATAACAGGGAGGTACATGATACAAGGTGTGTGCATGGAATGAATAGTTTAGATGATTATTGTCTAATTATGGCCACATTCTCCTATATGCTCCAGGAATATCTGAAGAAAGAGACTTATAGCTTTGGAGAATGATGGAGAATTGGTGGTCAGAGCCTTTTTTGCAATAGCATGTGTTCAGCCATTTCTATGCTGTAGCTTCGAAGTCTGTTCAGAGACTCCATCAACAATGTTGGCTACTATTTCTCACACATCTCACTGCTTGAGGCCTTGCAGGAGAAGTATGTAACCAGCATTCTGTATTTGGGAAGATTGTAATAATTCTGGGTCAAATAGATCGCAGTGATACTCTTGTGCCTCCCCGCTAAAAAGTTTTCTTGGCCTGGGTCAAGAAGCTTGCTGTCGAGTCGGATCTTGGTTTATGTATTCGGCTCTGAGGTGGATGTGACCTCATCAGGAGATTTCATGGTGAAGAAGTCTGTGTCCAACAGGTGATAGAGATCTTAGAAAATAGCATATTTTCCCTGGTCTCTCGACATTGCGTAGATCATCAGTTCACAATGCAGTGACTAGTTCTTCAAAAGCAGGTTGGTCTGTGTGACGGAAAGTCGTCCTTCTGCTGAAACATACACGTTAACTGTTCAGTCAGATCCACACTTTCGTCCGACACCTGGGACCTATTCCTAGCCACCTGCTAGAAATTTTATCCCAAGCCGAACTCAGTATCTATCCCCGAGATACTGGCTACCCACTTGAAACAAGTATGTTATATATTAAATACAGATAGAGAATCACACATACACAGTGTCAATCAACACTATCAACAATCTCCATCAAAGTTCTTACAACAGTTCTTAAAGTTCAACATATCAGGTATCAGTTCTTTTGGGCATAGGCCATAGCGTGTTTCTATCTTATACATAGTCTCCTTTTATACTCTTTCTATCAGTTCAGTTTGACATCACTGGTCTCCTTGCCAACCTGTGGATTGGACCAATCATCTTAACTTGGGTCAGCCCATGTCACAGGCTCCTCAGTCAGGCGAGTGTTCCTGCTTGTTGTCTGTGATGTGGTTGTGGCTTGTTTGTTCCATGAGTGGCTTGTTCTTTCACATGTATATGTCCCTTTGTTAATACCACAGATAATGATGTTCTGTTGTCAACACCACCTGCTGGTTCTGCCACTGTCAGGTGAGAGTATTTCACTGACAGTCTGGCTAAATACCATGTTGAGATAATCCCTACATCCCCTCCCTCTACTCTGGCCTCTCCAAGGAGTTCAAAAAGAAAAATTAACCACTGCAGCTCCAACCATAAAATCAGAACATCAAGAAGGAAGGCAAGAGGCTCTAAAAAATCTTGTCTCAAGTATAAGTGGAGATTCATTATAGACTTTTCTTGAAACACCAAAGAGAAAAATGTGGCAGTCTTCTACGCAACTACAGCAGCTGTTAGTCAAACTGGGTCAGATACATGGTAGGCACCTGGCACCGAAGTGCCACTGTTGAATATAGATAAGGGTTGATTTAGGTGGTCAATTAAGCACTGAGAGTAATTAATATTTTACTAGTCTACATGCATAAATAAGTGTATCCATCTGTCTGTCTGCAATATGTGTGTGCATATGTGTGTGTGTGTGTGTGTTTGGGTGTGTGTATGTGCAAGTGTGTGTGTGTGTGTGTTTGTGACTTATGATTAAGCCATTTTTCAGCAAGTCACATATAACTGGAAACCTCTTGACCCAAGTAAGGTTTGAACACACTTAGAGACCTTTAGTCCATTCCCTGTGACTTTAAAACAGAGATACTGCATTGCCACAGAAGTACAATATCAGGGTCAATTAAGGGCGAAGGTCTTTTGACCAGTTGACCATAGAGCAGGATTACAATATAGCGAGATAGAGAAAGGATTTATAAGGGCAACCTCCCCTGTCCAGACTTGTGGATGCCTGACCACATCTATAGCCTCCACTCAAACTCAATATACCACCATCAGGATGTGGTATCATGCTCTGATTACTCATTTCCCTAGAGTTCATGTCTGTGACCATCTTTACTGTAGGGGCCATCTCAGCAGTGCCAAGTTTGGTCTGTCAAATTGTCTGCCGTGCTTATTTGTCCATGTGTTGTCAGGAGTGTCTGCCTGACATCTCCTTCCCACTGCGGGGGTCAGCAGTAACCACTCACAGGGTCTTAGCCATGCCCCACTTCAGCAATAGGAATTGCATCCTATGACCAGGCTGCATGCTACTGCCTTTGGCACTGCAAGTTACCTACAATGGCATATGGTGGATCCTTCACTGGGTATAACTGGGGGAGTGTATGTCAGCTATCTACTACCTCTGTTGCAGGGAGGTAATTGACTAACTTGATATAGCTACCCAGTGGGGGGTCTCCCACTACTAAGGTCACCGTTGAGGTTTCAATAATTCCTTTTACTATCCGTTTTAGTATCCTGTGGGAACCAAGAGTGTTAGTACTTTTCTAGTGCTTCAACAATAGCGAGGCTCCACTATAGCCCTTGTACTTTCATACCCATCCCTTCAGTGAGGAATAGGGGTGGAAGGTAATGAAAGAGTTTGTAACAGTAGTAGTAGTAGTAGTAGTTGTAGTAGTAGTAGCAGTAGTAGCAGCAGTAGTAGTAGTAGTAGTTGTTGTTGTTATTATTATTATTATTATTATTATTATTATTATTATTATTATTATTATTATTATTATTATTATTATTATTATTATTATTATTATTATTATTATTATTATTATTATTATTAGTAGTAGTAGTAGTAGTAGTAGTAGTAGTAGTAGTATTATTATTATTATTATTATTATTATTATTATTATTATTATTATTATTATTATTATTATTGTTATTATTATTATTGTTATTATTATTATTGTTATTATTGTTATTATTATTATTATTATTATTATTATTATTATTATTATTATTATTATTACTATTGTTATTATTATCATTATTATTGTTGTTGTTGTTGTTGCTGTTATTATTATTATTATTATTATTATTATTATTATTATTATTATTATTATTATTATTATTACTATTATTGTTGTTGCTGTTTTTTTTGGTTTTTTGGGGGTTTTTTGGTTTTTTTGTTGTTCTTATTTTACTTATTTTACTTATTTTACTTATTTATTATTGTTTATTTTTGTTTGCTTATTATTATTATTATTATTTTGGTTATTTCCTTCTTATTATTATATTTATGAAATGAGCTCTGGCGATGTGTGGTGGGTGGGAAGCATAAATGCTAGCACTGGCTCGTGACACTGGAAACACCCAGGTAGATCTAATGCTAGCACTGGCTCGTGACACTGGAAACACCCTGGTAGATCTAATGCTAGCACTGGCTCGTGACACTGGAAACACCCAGGTAGATCTAATGCTAACACTGTCTCATGAAACTGGAAACACCCAGGTAGATCTAATGCTAGCACTGGCTCGTGACACTGGAAATACCCAGGTAGATCTAATGCTAGCACTGGCTGCCAAAGCTCTGCTCTGAACCAGACTGGGACTGCACATGGTCTGATTTATACTTGGGCAGAGAAGATGAGGTAGAAGAAATTTAAAGATTGGGAGGTGGAAGTGGAGAATAGGAACAATATGTATTGGAATAGGTTGGCGAATGGCACATTCAAAGGTATGTGAGATATGAGGTCAAGGTATAGATTAGAGTGGTACAGCTGAACAATTGCACGATAAGATGACACATGGATTTTCTGGAAATGACAAAATTGTTTGTGTGACTGAAGTGAATATGAATCAGTTTTATGTTGAAAGTGAGAAATTTTAGTATTGACAACAAGCACTATTAGCAGACGTGAACAGAGTGGGATGGAATTTGAATAGAAGACAGTTGGAACAGGAGAGAGTGGGATAAGAACATAGGATTGGGGAGCAGGATGAAGGAGTGGTGACATGTTACATAGGCAAATGGTGGCAATGGAGGAAAGAGTTGTTACTATAAGGTGAGTAGTAGAGCAACCACTCCCCACATGTGGAGACTCAAGCATATTTCTCTATTGCATTTTTGCTATTAAAAAAAAAAAGTATTCTCTTCTTTCCACTCTTTATGCATATATTGTGATGAATTATGTGATGGCTCTTATGAGCTCAGCACTGAGTAACAAACAATTGCTAGGCTCTGAGTGGTGAGCTGAAGAACCCTTTCTTTCCTTTTTTATATTATAAGTGTACATGCATGTTACTTACAGATGCCTGACGTATAAATGGTTGCACCCTAACACAAAGGATACAACAATATGGCAATATGGTTAAAAGATGAATTTGTTATGAGAAAGTGCTTGTGCTCTGATGGATTTGTCTGAGTAGAATTTTCCCCTAAGATTCTATTCTCGGATTCTCATACAAGGTACCTATTATTATTTCACAATTACACTGAGATTCCCAATAATAGCCCATTATGCTCAATTATTCTCAAAATTATTGTCAATTATTCTCAAGATTATTATCATTAATAATGCAACATGTGGGGGCGGTTCTGCTAAAAAAACGTCTGTTGACTTTGACTGCCCATAACTTTTTTTATAATTGGTTTGTGTAGATAATATTATGCTCAAATTGTTGCTTGTTCTATGTGCTTTCCAATAATATATAAAATATCTCTAGAAACATGTTTTGTCAGAAGATGCATGCAGAAACATCCAAGGCAGGACCCTCCTCCTCTTGGCCGACCCCCACTATACTCACACTCAGACGTTTTTTTACCAGTTTGGGGTGAACAACCTCTTTAGAATCATGGTTCCGATAGTTATATTGTAGCATAAGTGAAGCTTGTACATAATCTTCCAAAGAAACTGTTTGTTGCTCACTAAAATAATTAGCTAGCAGAGAAAACACTCTCTCTGCTGCAGCAGATGTACAACTGTTAGAGCACAGGGGAAGTTCAGATTTGTGTCTTCTCCACCATAGTAGCTTGTCAATATCTGCTGATAATCCATTGGCTTTAGCCATATAAAGAGCTAACTCGCTCATGATAGTGTCGGTATCAAGAAAAGGAATGACACGGAGATTTTCTATGTCATTACTGGTGGGTTTTAGCTCGTTAATTTTGGTAAGATCGAAGTAGCGAATATACCGAAAGACCAAAACTGCTTCTTTCAGGTCACTTCCAAATGTTTTGTGGAAATAATCATATGCAGGCTTGGCACATGCTTTAGCATAGTCAATTAGCTGCTGTAGCTGATTATTGTTGCTGGATAACTTGCTTGCAACTGCATTTGTATTAGGATAATGCATCGTTGAAATAGCAGCCTGAAGCATGCTAACTTCCTCAAAAGCAGTAAAGGCAAGTGGCCCATCCCCTTCTAGTCGATATGTAGCTTTAACAAATGCTTCTCCCACATCAATGGTAATAGCTAGTTCAATTTGTTGTAATTTTCGATATTTGCCAGCATCAGAAAGTATTTCTTGAAGCCTAATCTTCGACGGTGGAAGGTCATCACTATCAAGAAATGAAGGTAAATCCCCATCCCCAAATGTGTCGTGAAGATGTTTAATAACCTCCCGCACTTAGACCACCAGTGAGTGACAGAGTATATAGGAAGGAGGTGAGATACCTGTTTTAGTCTTCCATGCCAGCTTGGTTTTTGGGCTCCTGGAAAAAAGGCCAATCCAGCCTTTCATAAACTCATCCAGTATTTGCGTTCTCATGTGTTCCCCAACATGATCAAGAGGGCGAGCAAAACATCCAATATCGACGAGTTAAGGGTAAACAATACTCAAGGTGCGAACTGCAGTGTTGTCAGATGCACAGTACACATGCAAGCTAACAGCATGTTTGGTGCAATACTTTGCTCAATAGATAAGCATACAATCAACTGATGAGCAAGTTCCTCTCCAGTTAGGCTCTTTGCTGGGAGCATAAGTCTAACCACAAGCTGCTTAATATTAAACTGCTAATCAACAAAACGTAGTAGAATTACCAGTGCCTCACAAACATGAGTAGTTCCATCAAAAATCACTGATACTTGCTTTTCGTTGATTTGAGCTTTTACACTAACCAATTCTTGATGATGAATAAATGGTATCAGCTGACGTAGATTCTGGGTGCTGGTGAGTTGAAATGCAGTTTCTTTGAAAACCTCACAAAAGCAGTCAATTTTATTGATAGGTACACCTGCCTTCATAAAAACTGTTACTACTTTAATCCGAAAAATGCGAACAGATTCAGGAAGGGTTTCTCCAACTGGTTGGGCATCTTTACTATAGCATGTCAGCCATATTTCTTTCTCTCTTATCTTTTGTTACCAAACGTTTTTCCCCAGTATCATGCTTTGACGACTGTAGGTGTTTACATAATACACTTTTTTGAGTGAAAGAGTCTCCCTGCATGCATTACAAAATAATTTCCCCAAAGTTACACTCAAACATTCCTTGGGGAATTCTTTTACTCTCTGTGATGAGTCAATATAGTTTAGCTCAGCAACTACAGCTCCCTTGGCCCGCTTTTTCCCTTTTGGAGGATTTGCTGTTATCTTCCTCTTTCTTGACAAATCAGAAGCACTTAAGTATGTCTACAAGACTAGTAGTAGTTATATTCACTTCTTCTGGAACAATAGTTTCTTCTGGTTCAGAGTTGGAGGCCATAATAATGACTCCATAATAATGACTCCAGCATCCACAAGCAGCTCCAGAAGCTCGTTAACGATCACCAGGATGACTGGGATGAACTTATAGAATGAAAACATCATGTTGATAACAATGAATATGCAAACATCCTGGTGATAACAATGAATATGTATTTGGAATGATCATTAGCTGCCATCTTTCACACAGATTCAGAATACACAAGCAGGTGGCCTTGCATCATGTGATTCTCATGTCCATGGCAAGCAGGTGCCTGTGGTTTGTCAACTTGTCACTATGTGCAATATATGGTCTGTCAACTTTCATTATGTGCAATACCTATGTGGTCTGTCAAAATCTGAAGCTAGTCACTTATCACAGCTGCTATCCTTATTCCTTGAGTGTTGTTATTGTTAGGATTCTCAAAATGTTCCCTATTATTCCAGCATTATTCTTGGATTCTTAAGCATACCTATTATTCTCAAAATTATGCTAGCATAATTTATACCGTACTGAAGGGAAGACCACGACCATGCAGAAGTTTACAACAACTTCAGACACTATAAAGAAGGTCATCAAGTAATGACGGAATTATTGGAGTACTAAAGGGAAGATCATGCAATGCAGTAGCTGCATGATTGACATATATTTTGCTCTCATGCTCTGTTTGTGTCTGGTACGTTCTTCATCGCTAACACATCTCTCCTATATCGATTTTTCTTTCCTCTATATTACCATGTAGCCTTTGTATTCACCATCTGAGAGAGCAACATCGGTGAAGAATTGGATAAGTTTGGTTTAGTTTCGTATATTCTTGTGACAATGGTGTCTCCACTATTATATATATAAGGAATTGAGTAGCTATGTCATAATACAACTCCAGCAGATAGATCTTTCATCAGCCTTTTTTCTGGTAACCATGGAAACCCTCCTAAAATAGAAGAGTAGTCTCACACAGCCAGACCCTTCACTAAATGATAATTTCAAATCACAGGTATAAATGTATTTGGAGCATCCAATTTTCCTGTTCTAATCACAAAAGTGAAGTCCGACTGCTTGAGACAAATCATTACCTGGAAATCATTCATGTATTATATACAATAATAAAACAACATGAGTTCTAACCAGGCATTGGTTTTCTAAAATTGTTATGAATATACATGAATTATTTTATTTATTAAATAACAATATATATAGAGGACCTTTAACATCATGTAGCTACACTAGTATAATTTTGGTGTAGATGATATTAAATAAGAAGGGGTCCTCTTAATGTGATTTATACACATAATTATTATCACAATTCCCCCCCCCCCCCAATTAAGGTACATTCTTTTTTTATTCTTTTTGACAGGTCAATCCTGTTTCTATTCAGATTTTGGGGATGTTGTTCTTCCTCTATGTAATATGTAATACAGTCTAGCTGTCGGGCAGCTGTGGCAATGTTGATAGTTATGCATCAGTCACAAGGCCGAGCTTTTGTGATTCCAGTATAAGCATCTACAACTTATTTCTTCTCTTAAAACTTTACGTATGTCTTTAGTCACCCAGGATGCCAATTTTCACTAGTTCTATAAAAATTAAAAAAACAGAAAATAGTTCCGGAAAATGATAACTATGATAAACATTACAACTACTCAACGAGGCTCAGAAGTGACTACTCTGCTAAGGGAGCGTAAATAGGCTTACCAATGTAGGTACATAGCTCCTATTTACTGTTTAAAATGTAATCAACAACAGACTGGTTTGAGGCATGTTGACAATAGCTTTACGAGTTACACTCGATCCAGATCACACCATGTTGAGAGAGACATACAAATCAAACATCATAGTCAGGTCAGACAGGTGTAAAATGTGTTATTCTAGACATTTGGATTGAAAGGTGTAAAGACATTTCAGCTAGTCTGTCATATACCAAATGCAACAAAAACACCATTTTGGGGGTGTTTTGGGGGGGGGGGCTGCTATATATGTTTAAATGATATAATGTTAAAGTGGTAAAAGGTAAAATGTGAACAAAGATTCTTTTATGGACAAACACACTTACATATTGACGGACAACATGATTACCATACCTTTCTTCAGCATGGGGGAACTATGTGTTGATTACTTATGTACGCCAAGGATGACATCATAATTATACCATGCAAAACAAGGTTTGACTCAGTACATATCCAATACCCGTGTTGGATGGATCAGTTTCAAGTGTAAAACCCCTTCCCCATGTCGGTGTGTTCAGAACCGGATGTGAGGTTACCAGTTTACAAAAAATATTATAAAGTGATAAAGTAACGACATCAAAACATCTCTCTGATCATTCACAATAATTACAACAACTGGATTCACAAGATCAGCAAGACTTTAACACATAATTTATCATTTTTTGGATGATTATCTTTGCAAACACAGGGACATATATATATATATATATGTACATAACAAATAGGAGGTAGCAGTGGAGACTTTTCAATAAAGCTGTTTCTCCATCAAAAGAGAGAACAGGTGCTCAAAAATAAAAATAATAATTTGGTTGTACATGATATGTCATATTTGAAGATCATTTGAAGATCATTAACCCACCTATTACCACTGCCATGCCAATTGCCAGACCCAAAACAGTTGCAGTGAGTGATACTTGACAGGTATCTGTATTGTAATGTTGAATAAAGGCTTGGAGACCACCTTGATTCAAGATCCAATGCTGCAGCTTTTCCATCTCCTTGTCCATCCACATCACTATGTCTGGGATTCGGTGTCTCAGTTCCTCTTGCTTTGCACAATAGACTGCCATGTGTGCTGAAAATGTGATGAAGGTCACAATTCTCCCCCAATTAATAGTATCCATGAACATCTCGTACACAATGACATCATATAAGCTGTTCAAGTTGCTTCCATCCACGTCCACAACGCACAACATGTCAGCAAACTGTTGCCCTCTTTCTTCTTCCAAGTTATCTGCAATTCCTTTCAGCACGTCATGAACAGGATCGTTATGATTTTTAACTCCTGGTAGAATATGTGCTATGTCGGAGAATCCATTTTTCTTTAGTTGGGTGATAATGTACATTCTTGATAAAGACTTGCATCTGTCAATGTCCAGCGCAGTTGTAGACAATCTGTCCTGGAGGTCTGTTCTGTTGTAGTGTCTTGCAAAATCCATTTTCGCTATAATTTATGCTTGAACTCGGTTCTGAGCTTTTTATGTACTCAAACATATTACTCGCGCCATATTACTCGCCACATATTGCGAATGCGCAGACATCCCCTACCGCCCACGCAATCCGGAAACCACTGCCATACCATTGCTGGGAGACAGATATCTGTATTATAAAAATATTCGCGTAGCTAAGCCATTGCTGGGCAGTGGCGGATCCAGAAGGGATCGACTGGTCTCGTTTGAGGCCCCCTTTTCTCTAATTTCCAAAACTCTTAACTAAACACAATGCTTTTTGCCTTTTCTTGCTTTTTTCTTTTTCTTATGTTCCTGCGAAGCCACAACCCCAAGTGTGGGAAACGTAGGGGTGTGACTGCACCAGACTAAACCTTACCTTTATCCTCGTTCCAAATGTTCAGCACCTGGTTGATTACCTCCCAGAGAGATTTACTGTCGACTCCTGTCACTCACCAAATATCTTACTCATGGCTCAGTCAAAGTTAAAGGCTTTTTTCAAAGCCACCCCACACAGCTAAGTAAGTTGATCTAAACTGAGCAGTGATCGAGAATATTATGCTATTGAATAGATTGCCAACTTAGTACTAGTACTAGCTAGCTATAGTCCTTGCAGCCACCCACTACTGCTAGCTAGTAGAGTTAATTTACATAGAAATGTCCACATTTAATGCATAGGAAACAAAAAAGGACCAACAAGAACACCACTTTTCCATCTCCAGCTGTGGTACCTGTCACTCTTCCTGGGTCTCCTGCTTCAGTCCATTGTGTCTCCTCTGAGTCCTCTGTGTCTGTGATTCTCACCCAGCCCTCTGTGTCTGTCACAGAGAACTCTCTATCTGTGTCTCCCACCCAGCCCTCTCTGTGTGTGTCTCTCAGCCAGCCCTCTCTGTGTGTATCTCCCACCCAGCCCTCAGGCTCTGTGTGTCTGTGTCTCCCCCTGAGCCTACTGAGCCTGCGCTATTACCGCCTTCATGTTCCGCTTCTGTCCTGCCCTCTCATTCCACGTCTCATCTGCCCTGCACTTCCTTGTCCACTTTTTCTGCTGCTTCTTCGCCAAGTGCTTCAATTGATTTTGAGAAGTGTAACGATATTGGCTTGCTTATGCGCTCAATGTCCCAAACAGATATCTTGAATTTGGCTCCAGAGTGCAAGTATTCACTTTTAGTTAATCATTTTAAGCCTGATAGTTCATTTACATTTCCAAGTAGTTATTTAGATGTATTTAGATGGCTGTAATAGGTCTTGTCAACATAAATACTTGGCTGAAAACCCTTGGTTTGTTTATAGTAAAGTAGAAGATGGAAGTAGAAGATGGAATATTTTGTTTGCCATGTGTTCTCTTTGGTTTGGGTCATTTTGTATGTAATGGATTTAATGCATGGTCTAGGAAAACTAAAAAGTTTGCCAGTCACAACTGTATGCAGTACCATCAGCTGGCTTTAGCTCGGGCAGATGCTTTAAAGTCTTCTCATGTGTGTCCAGAGTCTTCTATTAAGAATCGTTTGCTGCATATAGATGAGAGTAACATAGCAACAAATAGGTACATAATAAGATGTATGGCTGATGCAATACTTCTTTGTGGCAAGCAATGTATAGCTATTCGAGGTCACAGAGATGATAGCACGGCTGATTCTGAGGTCAACAGAGGGAATTTTTTAGCACTTCTTGAATACTCTGTGAGGTCCGGAAAAGCTGCATTAGCCAAGCATTTGAAAGATGCTTAAAAGAATGCAACTTATAGTACTAGCAAAACCACCCAAAATTAACTCATTGAATGCATAGGTGACTATATTAGAGATAGTATAATACAGGAAATTAATCAAGCTAAATATTATTCTATTCTTAGTGATGAAGTGGTCGATATATCCAGTAAGGAGCAGGTGTCAGTAGTGTAAGATTTGTAGATAGTAAGTGTACTGTAAAGAGAAGAATTCTTAGATTTCATAAGTACAGAAAGGATCACTGGAGAGGTTTTGGCTCTTGTAATAAAAGAAGCACTGAATAAGTTTGACTTAGACTTTGAAGATTGTAGGGGACAAGGCTATGATGGTGCTAGCAATATGTCTAGTGCAAGGGGTGTGCAGGGTCGTCTCTTGGCAGAAAATCCTAAAGTCACATATATCCACTGTAATAGTCACGTGCTTAATTTTTGTATTGTTGAAGCTTGTATATAGTTTACCTCCTATTCGTAATATGAATTCTACTGTTACTGAGACAGCATATTTCTTCCATTATAGTGCTAAACGGCAACTATTTCTTGAGAAAGTAATTGATAAGGGAACTAGCGTTGTTAAAGTATCTTTGTAGAACAAGATGGATTTATCGGCACAACGCTTATGAAATTTTTTATGTTTTGTATCAATTCCTTGTAACTGCAATGGAAGCAATTACAGAACGATCCTACATATGAGGATATGAACTGGGATATGAAAACAATTGTGGCAGCCAATGGCTTGCTCAAGATGTACCTTTCCTTTCCTTTAATAATATCTTTCATAGCAACAATGAATTCTATGTCTGTTATAAAACCTAGACGTATAAAATTACAAAAGAAAAGTAGTAATATAGTTAAAGCTTATACGGATGTTAAAGACGTACTGAATGAACTTTGTGTAGTTCGTCAAAGTGAGGAAATGTTACATTCATGGTATGTGAAAGCTGAAACTATAGCTTATGATGTTGGCGTGGTTCCTGAAGTCCCACGTGTATCTGCTCGACAAATTTACAGAAATAATGTGGAGTACAGTTCTGTGGAAGAATACTATCGAAGAACTGCTATGCTTCCTTTATTGGACCACTTAGTTCAACAAATGAATGATAGGTTTGGTAAGACTCAAACAGTAGCAGCCAATTTAATCAATCTTATACCTTCTATAATCACTACTTGGGATGATATATCTTTAGAGGACTTGATTTCTTTATATAATGATGACTTGCCAAGTACTGCACTTGTGTCTACTAAGGTGTGGAGGTGGAAGGCAAAGTGGCAGAGTCAAGATGTTGACAAGCGGCCATCCACCCTTCAAGCTCTGAAAGAGTGTGACAAGGATTACTTTCCTAACCTTTACGTACTGCTGCGCATCGCATGTACTATTTCAGTCACATCATGTGAGAACGAGAGGGCCAATAGTACACATAGTATGGGGCAGGACAGATTATCCGCATTTGCATTGATATATTCATTATAGTTTTCCTGTTGATCTTGATGATGTTGTTCATAGATTTAAACTTAAATGTAATAGAATAGCACATGTATGTACGTAATGTATTAATAGGGCAATTCCGGGAAAATGTCAACCAAGGGGTCAAAATTTCAAAATGGGTTTTGAGTATGCTCTAATTCACCATTCTGAAGCTAAATAAATGAAGTTTCATATTCTGCAAATTTTTAACCCAATATGAAAAACGGGTAACGAGATATGCTCGTTTTTATGTAATTGCAGATTATGACAGAAGCTTTGTTCTGTTTTAGATCAGACACCTCCTACAGTTGGGAATTGAGTTTTGCTCCAAATTAAGTGTATTTGGATCATTTTAATAAAGATTCAATGGATTTTTTTGGGTTACACCCACTAAATAATATTTTACGGTTTGTAGTTTCGGGATATAATTGATGCCGTACGTACGTCACAAATATGTGCATCTTTATTAATTATTTCAGTGATGTTAAAGTATTAACTAAAACTATTTCATATTCTCTTTTAGTTTTCTATTAGGCATCACTTCCACCCTTAATGGAAAGGCCACACACCCATGACTTATGGAAAAACCTGTGACGGACGTACAAGGTTCTTGTACGTACGTCATGTACGTACGTCACAGCTTAACAAATTCCCATCTAGACATTGTTAAAAGATGTAGAATTTGTTATTGTACAGCCTTAATCTTTACCCTTTTCTTTGTTTGTCTCTCTGCCATTGACAATTCGATCTTCAGAAAAGTTAGAATGGCTACAGCACTAATTCAATCTTCTATTTATAGTTTGCTACCTTACATTTTCTAGAACATTTTAAACTGACTAGACTGATTGTCACCTTTATACAGATGACAAGATTAGGGCTTGGACAAAGGATAGGTTTAATGCTTGGACCCTGACTACGGTTAGGGTTGGACAAAGGCTAGGTTTAGGGGTTGGACATTGACCAGGGTTGGGCTTGGAGAAAGGCTAGGGTTAGGGGTTGGATATATACACAGGATAAGGGCTTGAACAAAGTCTAGGGTTAGGGGTTGGACATTGACCAGGGTTAGCGCTTGGACAAAGGCTAGGGTTAAGGGTTGGACATTGACCAGGGTTAGTGCTTGGACAAAGGCTAGGGTTAGGTGTTGGACATTGACCAGGGTTAGGTCAAGGACAAAGGCTAGGGTTAGGGGTTGGACCTTGACCATGGTTAGGGCTTGGACAAAGGCTAGGGTTAGGGGCTGGACATTGACCAGGGTTAGGGCTAGGACAAAGGCTAGGGTTAGGGGGTGGACATTGACCAGGGTTAGGTCTTTGACAAAGTGTAGGTTTAGAGGTTGGACATTGACTTAGGGCTTTGACAATGACTCGAGTTAGTGCTTGGACAATGACTTGTACAGGTTAGGGCTTGGACTAGGATTAGGCTTGGACCATGACCTGGGTTATGGCTTCAGAGGTTAGGGTGTAAAGAAACAAAGCTGCTGCTTGAGTTATAGCTACAAACTGATAGTCATTCCCCAAATACATACACTATCTAGCCTGCAAGTAAAACTATTTTAGCAGCTGGCATTGAGGAAGTTACAAGATCTGTTAAGAAGTATGTAGTTCACTAGTTTCCTTTCTGTGTGCTACAGGCATCCCTTTTAGGGAAGAACTGGTGAATATGAATCTACAACCCTTCTGTAAACACTAGTAGGGAAGCTGGGGAGTGGGGAAGTTAGATGCAGCAATGTTTTGCTAGACTTTACTAGAACAGCTGGGGAGTGCAAGACCTTGGGAAGTGTGTTCCTGTTTCGTCCTTCATTGAGCAAGTGACCTGTGATGCCACTTTCAAGAAGTGCATGACACGAGAATGCTCAACCTGTGTGGATCTGATTGATGAGTTTGCACCACAAAGCAGCTCAGGGACCTTGCAGTACTACCAGTGGAAGTCTACGGATAGCCGAATTGAGAAGGTAGACATGACTGATACAGTGGATGCAGTTTTTAATGAGTTGAAGAAACAGCTGAGTACCTTCCTACTCCATACCTTTGTGAAGAGAGAGCAAGCAGCTTCGTTTGACTCCTTGAAGAACTCGGGTGATGGTAAATCCATTGTTTTGCAAGTCGATTTCTCTGAAAATGCGACAGAAAGAAGTACCACCAGCCCACTGGCACCACGCTCAGGCAACCATCTTCACCACTCACACTTGGATCAACAATGCCACAAATTTCAGTATGGTAGTAATTTCAGATGACCTCGACCACACAAAATACAGCATTTTCGTTTTCATGTCACAGTATATTTTCCGAAGTCTCCGAGCGAAATTCCAAAGCATAGAAACAGTCAATGTTTTCAGCGATGGTCAAACTTCTCGGTTTAAGCAGAGGTTCCTCTTTTCAAATCTCCACTACTGGGAGCAAGACCATGACATCTCTATCAGATGGAATTTTTTTGCCACATCTCATGGAAAAGGTGTCATAGACGGGATTGAGGGACAGTGAAGAGGGCAGTTTGGAGACACATTCGGTCAGAGAGAAGTAATATCACCACTCCGCAAGAGTATTCAGCACTCGCCAAACAGCTTTGCCCAAATATTCAAGTTGAATTTGTTGCCAAGAGTGAGATTGATCAACAATCTGCATTTCTGGATGCCAAATGGGAAGGAGTGATGGCAGTCCCCAAACACACAAAGTTCATTTTATTCAAGCTTCTGGTGCGGATGAGGTCAAAGTAGCCGATATTTACAATGAGATGAGAAATGTTTCCGAGTTTGTCGAATCCGCAACACCAATGATGTCACTCCTCCGACCAATTCAACAATTGAACAGGATTGTCCAATCGAAGACGATGCCCGGCCTCAGCTACCAGCACTGAACTGGACAATTGGATTGTGGGTTGTTATGGAGTATGATGGTGAAGAGTTTCCAGGGAAGGTGACCTGTATAGAGGATTCTGATGTTGAAGTAAATGTCATGCATAGAAGTGAAAATGCTTGGAAGTGGCCGAGACCTGAAGACAAAATCTTCTACTCAAGAAACAAAATTGTACGTATCATTAACCCACCAAGTGTTGCAGGCAATCGAGGACAGTTTGCGTTTGAAGACATTTAGCATCTGTTTATGTTGCTTACAAGTACTTGCTTTGTCTAATAGTGCCTAGCAATGATCAGAATTCTTTCCTTAATCACACATGTACGTCCGTCACGGGTTTTGTGTACGTCCATCACAAAGTTTAATGAGGATTAATTTGATTATACGATATTCAACAGTTAGGCTTTGGGTATTAAATATGCCTTAGTATATATGAACATTTATAAAACAAGAACAATATCCCTGTTAACTTCACAGAGTTTGGGCTTTAAACATTCCTACCCTATGATTTCCCATTTTTCTGCGTACGTCTATCACAGCCCTTTAACGAGGCCTAACCCCTCCCATGGACTATGAGAGTGAAAATAATTTTTACTAATGTCTAGCCTAGGTCAAGCCTTGCTGTGATATGTATTGTATACAGATTTACCATTTATGAAACTAGCTACAGCTCAATTTCTTGTCTGAATTGTACGTAAGTCACCCGGAAGTGCCCAATAGCATTTCTCTTCCAATTCTTTTTTCCCCTTTTTCCCCTTCAATTATTGACCCTTGGACTTCATGATTCAGATTCACAATTTTTATATACATATATCATTGTGATACATATATCATTGTGATAACCAATTATAATAACTTGGATTTTTTGTTGGTTTATTCAATGTAATTTAGTCATAACATTTCTCTCTCTATATGCTGTATTTGATATAATATACTATATTTAAATTTTAATAAAAGAGGCCCCCCACAATAATTCCTAGATCCGCCCCATGCTGGGTGACAGATATCTACAGATAAGTATGTACCAATAATTCCATTTCCCTATGATGTTCATCTAACAAACTATCCCTCAGATATAAAAGGTTGATATTTGAATTTTCAGGTCAGTCATGGTGCGAATAGAGAAAGACCCACATGTGTTCCTGCGGAAGGTTGAGCACTATTTACAGAATAGTGCATATAGCTGTGACACAGTGGCTGGAGAATGCAGTGGTATTCGGAAGAGCAGCATCAGTTTCATGGTATGTAAATAATTCACCACCTGCTTGTGGTGTTTTCTCACAGCTTTACTGGTTCAGATTGTGGTTGTCATGTGGACATAAATTGATCAATGCCAACGATTTCATAAGCCTCCCATACATGATCGGAATATGCAATGTAGGAAAATCAGCAGGCTGAACAGACGAAAAGTGTACTACGCTCTCCGTGCCCAGCAATTAGCATGAAGAAAAAATAGTGCTGCAACTAATACCCTGTTTTGTTGTATTTTGTTTTGCTTGTTTTTTCCCCTCTCGCTATAATTATAGTATTTTTGTGCTCATTTAAAGAATTTCCCTGCCTATCCTATCCTGCACAGACACAACAAACTGGACATGAAGAATTCTCAGTTGTGAATTTCTCAACATTAAACTTGAATTTAATCACTCGACCTTTTGGCTAAATGCTCTAGCCTTCATCAACAAAAATCCTATGAAGGCTAGAGCATTTAATTAAAACCTGGAATGAGCTAATTTAAGTTTACTATCGAGAAAGTCATTGTGTCCTACTGTGTCACCTGGGAGTTCAATGAGAGTTATTACAGTTTTTCTTCTTTCTTCAGGTATAGTATCTTCTATCCATTTCTCTAAAGACAGCTGCCTTTTAGGGGAATTGGGGGAAAAACGAACTACTTTGTCTGCCACTTCCATCATATTGCCAACATCTCTTATGGTACAACATTTCACTATGCACAAGTTTAACTTGTTGAATACACAATGTGCATAGAATATGCTGACATTATTCTTGATGCAGCTCCTTTTGACCTACCAGCCATTGTACCAGCACCATCAAATGCCTGCCTTCCTCAACAAGTGTGATCTAACTGCCAATTAGTAAGTTGACCAAGAATATCATTGGCAATTGCCTCGCCTGTGACACCAGAAAGACACTCATGGAACCCTAAAAACTATTCTTGTGGCATTCATGCACTTGCTGTTTCAAAATGTTCCTTCAAGAATTGATCACCTACATCAACTCGAAACTTCAACAGAGCTTTGAAGTTCCCCATGTTCTCACTACTATCTAGCTTGAGAGGTCCATTGTCTTGCTGAATCCTAAAAGCCAATCCTTGCTGCCCACAAAAGATAACAGTGGCTGCAATAGATCTTAGTTTCAGCCGGTTTTCAGTTACAAGTTTAGCTTTGTGGGAGCTAATTTGCTGATCTACTGACAATACTGTATTTTCTTGAATTGCACAGAAGGCCAGTGCATTTTCTACAGCTATTTGATATGATAGCCTTCCCTTAGACTTTGTAGAAAAATGCTCATTTAAATTGCTTTTGCTCTCTTCAAATTTTTGAAAGGCATGACCCCCAACTCTTTTGCAGGTGATTCACTCAGTGCACAAAATGTGTAGTATCCACCATCATCTGAAATAGAAAATGTGAGGCCATTGTATCGATCTAGCCACAATGTGTATACAGACTGGCTAGTAATGTGATGCGCATGCGTACAGGACAATGATAATAGGTACGGATCGATTGTGTGTGAGTGTATGTAGTATAGTATTGTCTATCTCCCCCCAAGTCTTTGGCCAGTATGGTTGGAGACTGAGTAGTTAGTATGTTCCAGAGTAGTAGTAGTCTGGTTTCCGATGGGTTCTCTTTGATCTTCTAAGTCCAGGGTCTGGGGTGGCTGTCTGGGTGTAGTGCAGTCTCCTAGGCTGGGCGACCATGGCTTCTTTGGGGGTTGTATCCTGGTTCAGGGTCCGGTTTGTTCCAGGGGTGGCAATGGTAGGCGTGGTGTCCATGAGTGTGATATGTGTTGAGAGGTTTCCTGTCGGGATGTGGTTCGAGTGGGTTTGGTCTTCGGTTTTAGTGGGTGTTCGCATCATTGGTGTGGTTTTGGTGATTGTTGGTGTAGATTGGGTGGAGGTCTTGGTTCTGTGAAGGCTTTGTGCGATATCTTGGGAGATGGTTAGTTTGGCTGCGGGTTGTTGGTGTGGGATGTATCTTCTCAAGAACTTCCTGTTCCTGAGGGAGACTTCTCCCTGAGCCGTCCATCTTCACCAGGTACTGCCTCACTTCGATCACTGTGCCGGTGCGATCCCATTTGTTGGGGTGGTGACCGGTCTGGTTTTGTACCCTGACGGTGTCTCCTGTCTGTAGATGAGTGAGGGGTTTAGTATGCTCGCTCCAGCGTTCCTGGTTGATGTGATGTCGATTTCGGAGTGCCTGTTCTCTTAGGTTTAGTGTGTTGCTCCAGGGCTGGTGTGGTATGTATTTCCCTTGGAGGACTGGTATCAGGTCTCTTGTTGGTGCGAATACGCATTCAGCAGGTGACTGTTTTGTGGAGGGGTCTGGGCTGTTCCGGTATTGGAGCATAGCCTTCTGAAATGTGTCATTTGAGAGGTCTCCGTCTGTGCCTGTGTTCCCGGATATTAGTCTCTTGATGGTTTTTACTCCGATTTCCGACCTGCAGTTGCTGTGAGGGTAGGCAACTGAGCTCAGCCTGTGGTTTACCCCCCATGTCTTCAAGAAGTTTGAGGTGATGTGTGACGTGAACTCGGGGCCACCGTCTGTGGCTAGCTCGTCGGGGATGCCATACGTTGAGAAGGTCTTTCTCAGGACATCGGTGAGGCCCTTTGCACCGTCTCTTGATCTCTCCACAATAGGCCATTTGGAGTATCGGTCAATCACCACTAAGTAGTTTTTCCCTAGATGGTGGAAAAAGTCAGCACATATGTACTGGAAGGGGTACACTGGTAGGGCTGGTGGGATGGGGGGCATGGCTGCCTGGGATGGGGCCATCCCATTGCAGATCCTGCAATCTGTTCTGGTAGCTACAATGTCGGCAGTGATCCCTGGCCAGAATATAGATGACTCTGCCTTGGCTATCATTGCGGATGGGGATTGGGTGTGGTGTGTCTCCCTTGTGGCGTGTTGGTTGAGGGCCTGGAAGTCAATGGTTCGACGAAGGGAGCCATTCTTTTTGGGGCAGATTACCATCCTGTGGCACCATGTAACTGGGGTTCCAATGGGGACTTTTTCGAAGACGCCAAGCCTGACGTCCCTGTCCAGTCCAGCCTTCACTTCGTCTTGCCAGTGGAGGGGGACAGGGATTGGGTTGTGGTGGGCAGTTGGTGTTGCGAGGGGGTCGATCCTTAGCCGCAGAGGTGGGCCAGTCATGAGAGGAAGAGGCTGGTGTTCGCAGGTGTTAAATGCATTGAGCGATACAAGATTCTCAGGGATTCCTCTAGTTTGCCTCGGTTTTCTTCCGTAGCCGGAAGTGGTGGTGAGGTCGGGATGGGTGGTGGGGGTGATCTTCTCGGACACTGGCATGGTCGGTTGGGTGGGGTCGTCAAGTGGATGGGTGGCGTGGCCCCTGCCTTTGTTGTGGTGCCTGAATCCGAGATCCTTGCGATGCCTGTTTGGGGGAAAGACTGGTTGATGATCCCTAGGTCGGTGCAGGCTTCCTGGCTGAGGAAGACCTTGCTCACGTTGTGGGTCACGTATACCATTTTTCTTGTGGTCCTCCCTGATATGGTGTCGGATAGTCTCAGGATTGTGGCTCCTAGGATTCGCAGGTTGCTGTTGTTGGCAGTATGCATGCATAGGTTCACTGGTATGAGGTCCTCTGTGGTCAGGCCGAGCTTGTGGAGGATGTTTGTAGCAAGGCAGCTCTGGCATCCTGTGTCGGCCATTGCCTATTTGGAGGTCTTTTTGTTGCCCGTCCTTAGGGTGTGTCCTAGGTGGCGGTAGTCGTCCTTGTTGAGGTCGATGTTGAGCCGGATGTACGGCTGAGGCTTTGATCTCCTCTTTATCCATGACTTCGTGGACTGGTTGTATACATGGTGGTCCAGGGTATTGGCTTTGTTGGGGTCGGATGTTGCTAGGTTGCATACCTCGTCGAACAGGGAGCTCTCGAACTGCGTGGTGTGTTGTTTGCTATCGCTCCTGCACATCCTCTCAGTGTGGTGGTTTCTTCCACAACGAGTGCATTTTGACCCGAATGCTGGGCACTCTGATCGCCTTATTCGGGTTGGGGCGCTCCTGCCATGGCCTTTTCCTCCGCAATAAGAGCAGATGTCCTCCTTTGGTGGGTGTACCTTCGTGTTCTGGGGTTTCTTCTGTTGCTTGTATGTACTTCCCAGCGCTTCGGCTGATTGTGAGATGGACAGTCTCGATGCCGACCTCTTCCCAGCCTCCTTGGCTTCCACGAAACGTAGGGCTTGTTCCACTGTCATCTCCTGGTTGGCTTCCCCGAGGAGGTCGATTTGTATCTCTGTGTCAGCGAGCCCCCTGCATAGTACGTCTGCCACGTTCTCCTCGGAGTAATCTACAATGTGCCCACATACACTGCATGGTTTCATGAATTTACATACACTTGCCTGTCCTCTCAGTCGTGCGCCGAATACCCATATCGGCTCATCGCGATCCTGTTTCATGTTATGGAGGGAGACTCTGGCGACCATGGCGTTCTCTTCCCTCACCGCCAGTGCCTTCATGGAGGCGAATACCTCGTCCTCAGTCTTTCCGGCCAGGGTGCCCCCCGCGTTACGGGTGAGGTCCCCGCGCAGCTGATCGTCGCAGCACTCTAGCAGTTGCATGATCAGGTCCGGTCCGACTAGCTTGGTGGCCCTAACGTAGTCACCTCACCTTGATCTAAAGTATGTCCAGTCTTCTGAGGTGCCTGCTGATGTGATGTGTGGCCTTTTCACCTTTTCCAACCTGGCCGTCTGCGGAGGCCCAGTCCTGTGGGTCATCAAGTGTGCTGACAGGAATGCAGCTGCCAGTATACTGGGTCAACGTCGAGTATGACATAGTCGCAATCGTCGAAGGGGCATCTCATCTCTGCCATCCTACGTAGTGGTGTGCTCCAATTGGGGTCTGTCGATCTCGTCTCTTGGTCGCCTCTTTCTGATAGGTGGGGGACCTCCTGGGCTCTTCAACGTGTTGCCCTTGGAGTCTGTATACGCATTGATAATAAGGGGATCGCCCTCTTTGGTCGCGATGCCACTGAATCAGAATTGGTAGTTCACGAATAGCAATGTGTATACAGACTGGCTAGTAATGTGATGCGCATGCGTACATGTAGGACAATGATAATAGGTACGGATCGATTGTGTGTGAGTGTATGTAGTATAGTATTGTCTAAATAGCAGGACCAATGATCATTATCGAAGAACCGCTTTCATCCTCGAAATCACTTGGACTTGATTCAGTATCAGTGGTATCAGCAGAGGATTCGTAATTTTAGTTCAATGAGTTCACCAAATTAGAATGACTACGTGGTTGCTTCTTCAGAAGAGACAGTTGGAACATAATTATCTAATTTAAACAACACAATAGACATACGCTTTGTTGAAGAAATGTCGAAGTCCATGCTCTGGACTTTCTTAGCAGCTGGTCCTTTAGACTTGGCTCTCTTAGAAGTTGCATGTGATCAAAGGGCATGAGCATGCTTATGGCTGTACTTTGAACACATGGTTAGATGGCATGCAGCTGGTTAACACCTAAGGGTCTCACCCTTAGGTGTTACCAATCTAACAAGGTGTGACCATCACTCAGCCAAATTAGAAAGTGCATGATTGAATTTGCAAGATCAAATTTGCACAAAAAAATTGGAAAGAGAAGGGGGGCTGGATCCACCGAGTCAGCCACCTTATGTCCGATAGGAAATGGCATATTCTCATCAAGCATTAGGAGCCTTTACCAGCACTACAGGCAATCAGGGGACTCCTGGTCATGCAAATGGAGACATAAGGCTTTGGAGGTGACAAATTCAGCCAGGTACCTAGCATAAGACAGCCCAGATTCTTGGAACAGAGATCAGGTTGGTTCCATAACCACAAGACAGTCTCTGATTGATGGAGCAGAAGAGAGGGCACTGATGCAAGGGGGCATGAATTTCCGCAAATGTAGATCAATCAGGATTACGGTGACTAGAGCTATATTTTGTTTTACCACTGTAGTTATACTCTTACTTTCTCATGCATTACACTATTATTATGTATGATACAAGCCTGTCTAGGGCAGTAGTTGGTAGAGCTATATGGCAATGGCTAGAGTAATGACAACACACAATATGTCATCTCAATGATTTATGTTATGTTCTTGTGACATGAGAAACTAGCCTACACTTTGACTGAGACATAAGCATATAATTATCTAGCAGCCATAACCGCATAGCAAAGCACATAGATAGATTGGTACTTGATACCAAGTTTTCACTCTACAAGAGTACGTTTGATCACCACAGAAATTATAGTTAGCATATGAAAATAATACAACACATGTACATTATTCATATACTTTGATCCATGATTCATAAACAATATAGGACTCATCAGCATATTCTTTAACTAATTGTTTCATTAGCCAGATGTTAATCAGATTGCCCTTCTCCTCCCACTCCCCCTGGATTGGCATCCAGCTTACGAGAATAATGCAGCAAATAGGTACCTGTAATGTGTTAGAATAATGTTAGATAACTTTTTAACGGGGCATGCATGAAAATCCAGTACCGATTTGAACAGAAAGGTTGCCAACTTTTGTCATCAAGATGATATAATTAATGCCAGGATTATGACATTGAGAAATAACCAGCATGTATGAATGAAGGATGTGGCAAGTCAGGTCAAGAAAAATGTGGAGGCAGCAGCTCCTGACCTTTATTGCCTTGCATCTCGACCTGATCTGCAGAAGGATGGTAAAGCATTGGCCACTAGCAGCAAATGACCATTCATCAGGCACATTCACATGATTATAGATTATACTTTACCCATGGTTCACAGACAGTTTATGGTTGGTCAGTTATGGCAGCATATTCTTCAACTAACCTTGTCTTGCTAGTACATTAATTAGAATACCCTCACCCTCCCTGTCCTCCACATTAACATTTATCTTTTGAGGCTAGAAGAACTAACCTTGACGAGAGGGAATTAGTTCTCTCCAATGAAAAGTCTACTAACAGCAATGTCACAAAAAGGCCAAGGTGTTAGTGATTTTAAAGCCAGCTTGAGTGGCAAGCATTACAGGTAAGCTGTTACAGCAACTGGACCTATAGAATAATAAAAAAATACGTTCTTATCAATGTTATTTAATAGATGTTTGCAATTGTATTCCCTTCACTTGCTTGAGGAAAAAATCCTCTCTTCGCATTTGTTGCTGATCATTCAATTGTGCACTTAGGGGCTCTCAATTGTGGGTCTTACTTGAGACATCCATTTCATTTTGGCCTCTTTATGGCTTTATGGGAGAGGGAACCCATAAGATTTAAACATTTCTATGGCTTTTTTCCAATTTTGGAAACCTTTTCAGTAAACACTTTCTCTGCACATTTACTGAATGTAAGGAATTTGCACCTGGCGGCATATCGACGGTAATAGCAAAATACCTTCCTATGAAATGTACACAGACTAAGCCATGGAAATTGTTCATACCAACTCAATTTAAAGTTGTCGTACTCAATTATTTCAGTGTAATATTAATATTTGGCTGAAAGGGTTTCCTTTCACTAAGTACAACATCAGTTCCACCCCCCAACCCCACACACACATACACAGTATCTCAGCCAGTGTGCTGTGGAATGCACATCTCAAAAGCACTGAATGGATAAATGCGGTAGAGTGAAAGATTGCACCCAAATGATAAGTAACTCACTACACGAGACTACTAGGCTATAGTCACTACAGCAACTATGGCTATAGCCACTACAGCAGCTATAGCCACTACAGCAACTATGGCCATAGCCACAACAACTATGGCTATAGCCACTATGCTATAGCCACTACAGCAACAATGGCTATAGCCACTACAGCAACTAAGGCTATAGCCACTTACAGCAACTAAGGCTATAGCCACTACAACAACTATGGCCATAGCCACAACAACTATGGCTATAGCCACTATGCTATAGCCACTACAGCAACTATGGCTATAGCCACTACAGCAACTATGGCTTTGCCACTACATCAAGTAGCTATAGCTTTGGCCACTACAGAACAATGGCTATAGCACTACAGCCCCAAGGCTATAGCCATAGCCACTACAACAACTATGTCTATAGTCACTACAGCAACTAAGGCTATATCCAGACGGCAGTACAGCAACTATGGCCATAGCCACTACAACAACTGGCTATAGCCACTATGCTATAGCCACTAGCAACTATGGTTTCTATAGCCACTATAGCAACTATGGCTTCTATAGCTACTACAGCAACTATGGCTGGCTTTAGCCACTACAGCAACTATGGCAACTATGGCTTTGGCTACAGCAACTATGGTTTTAGCCACTATAGCAAGTAGCTATAGCTTTAGCCACTACAGAACCATGGCTATAGCCACTACAGCAACTATGGCTATAGCCATTACAGCAACTATGGCTTTGGCTACAGCAACTATGGCTATAGCCACTACCGCAACTTTGGCTATAGTCACTCCATCAACTATGGCTATATATAGAACTAAGTTATAGTTGTACTTTTTGGCACAATTATCACAAAATCAAAAATCCAGAGACAGTGTCACGTAAAAATTGGACTAGGGTAAAACATAAACTAGGCGGATCATTTTGGCAGCGAAATGTGGACTGGGTTGCCAAAATAGATCTGACCTCATCTTGTGTGATGTCAAAGCATCTACTGATCTCCCTAGTCCTAATTTTAAAAAAAATCCTTTTTTTTTTTGCTGCTTCAATAATGCGGATTGTTGAAGGTGTGCAACTATTCAAGTGAAGAACACCTGCAGGAGAGAGACTAGATCCTGGTCACGAATGGTGAACTTTTCTGCAATTTAGTAGTGCATATTGAATGAGTGGAATATTGAATGAGTGGAGTAAAATATTTTGGTTGAAGAGTGAATGTTCACTTTTCATCACATTTTGTTTTTCTTCAGTGAATTCCTCTCATTCAGCTATGGCCTAGAGCATCAATAAGAGGACCACAAATAAGTTCAGCTGTTCCTTACAAAAAGGGGGAAAATCCAAAGTGAACTCCATTGACATAGTTGTCCATATGTATGTTGTATCTGTGCTGATGGGAGATTACCTTCATGAATGCCAAGGCTTGGTTATGTGGCTTCCTTCTTGTTATAAATGAATTATTGTGTGGAATGTTCTTACAAGTGCAACTGTTCTAATCGTGATAAATTCTTGACTGATAATGGTGTAGAGAGTTCAGGTCAGTAACCCAAGAGATAATTTTAAAGGAGCTATCTCATGGTTGTCTAATATACAGGAAATCCTTTAATGTAGTTCATAAAGTAATAATCCCACAATCTCTAAATATATCTGCATAGTTTTCCTATTGCTTTTAAGACCAGCCACCATAGCATGGTGATGAGAGTGGAGTGCAGCTTTCTGTTGCAGAGATGGAAGCTAGTAGCAGTCAAGCAGCACAGACAAGTAACCAATTTTACTGCTGGTCGAGGGAGGAGCCACATGAAACCTGGGATCTCCATCTTAGAGTGGTACTATTTGTAAAATCATAGAGAAGTCACTTGATTTTTAGCAACTGCTTTTCAATGCGCAATAGCTCTTTCAATATTAATGCATAGCCTGATGTTAATTTACTTCGCTAGGGCATAGCTACCCTGAATGATGTAGTGATGTCTACAAGAGGGCAATAAGGAAAAAAAGCAGGAATTTTTTTCTTCAAAAATAGTGTCTAGTTATTTAAAGAAGGAAGGCAGTAAGAATTTTTGTTATTTTCAGGGATTCTATCCTACATATATATACGTTATGTATGAAAGATGTATGCATTTTATTATACACATAACATTCTAATATAATTATATCAGATATGTCAATGTATTGTTTGTTTAGGTTAGATAATAGAAGCACATGAATCACAGAATTGAATCTTGAGGACATGCCACATTCATTCAACTGGGATCATATTGGTGAAAAACAACCATCGCCTCAATTTCTGATCATTTCATGTAGAAAAGGAATGTGAATGCTGTAAAGAGAATGGTATAGTTCTTATGTACTAATGCATAATTTATCAGTTGTGTACTGATGCTCTTTCAAGTATTACATTTTTCTAGTTATGGCTCTTTTAAATTTCAGAGGCAGTGCTATATTCTTCTATGTGCTTTGTATGGCCATTATTTCATATCAAAATGCTATACTCTCTTGCTATATATGTATATATATATGTGACAGTCCCAACAAATATTATTCCAAATTCAGAGAAAAATGCACTTGAAATGAAGCAACTATAAATCCACACACAACACTCTACTTTACGGACTCAGAGGAAATGCAAGATTGCCATGGGTGCACTATTACAAGTGCTGAAAGTGTGTGGGGGGGGAGGGGGGGGGGGGGGAGCTTTCTAATTGTCTTGCAAACAGCTGCTCAAATCGAGCTCAAAATGCTTCTTCCATGGAGTCGATTTGCAACAAAATTACATTGCAGTTCAGGCAGAATCTGAAACATCCATATTTCAAGAATCACTTGAATGAAATTTCACTGAAAAAAACTTCTCCTCTTCCAGATCCACCCCTGCGACAGTTTCTGTTGGAAGGGATGGATGTAAGCGCTTTTGCATCGACACTCTTCGCTTCTATTAGCAAGCATCCAGCACATATACTTTTAAAAAACCACTCGCAAAAAAAAGTGACACTATAAACATGCTTCACCAATCCCTTCCCCATCTGTACTGTGATATTGTATTGTCAAAATAATAATACAGAGAGCTTTCGCAGGTAATGTATGCACAATAATAACAATGATATCATTTTCCTTTCATCAGCAGACTCGGGTGGCTTCACCAGAATGTTACAGGGCACCCACAGTAACTTCCTCTTCCTGAAATATATAAACAAATAAATAATTATATATTACATAAACCCATAAACCATCAAAGGAAGAAAAAAGTCCCACAAAATCATGGCCAAATTCACTATTACAGAGTAAAATGCTATGAACAAAGGTATTTATATACTATATACCTGTCTAATGTTACAAACAGTTCAGAATCAGTCCCTGGGAAAAGGATGAATCAGTCCCTGGGAAAAGGATGCATCCTAGATCTAATGTGACAAAGCAGCATCTACTTCAGTAGATGAGAAGTCGATTTTGGTCAGACCTAGCACTCACACTGGTTATAGACTCACGGACATGTACAGCTTCTTTACAGGAATAACTAGTTAGAGCTTCAGTTTGCTATAAGATCAGATCCATTGAAAGGAAACAAGAAAGGGACTCAAGAGTGGTTCCAGGTGCCTGTATAACCTTCCTCGGCAGAAGAGTTTCTAGGAACAGCTGGAAGTGACAGGCTAAGAGTTGCCATTAGCCTTCACTCCCTCATGCAGTTTTCTGACACCTACAATAGTCCACTGGGCATGTGCAGGGTAAAGAATCTGGCTTTGAGCACATAAATAATAATAAAAATTAATAATAATAACAATAATAATAGTAGTAGTATTAGTAGTGGTAGTAGTAGTAGTGGTGGTGGTAGTAGTAGTGGTTAGTAATAGTAGTGGTTAATAATAATAATAACAACAAAAACAATAACAATAACAATATTAACAACAACAACAATAAAAACAACTAAACAGTAACCAGGACGTGCATGTTCATGCATGTATGTGGTCAAGAGGTAGAGGCTTTGAAAGGACGGAATATAGATACGACCAGGGAAATGGTGCTTCCACATCAATGACCAAGTATCTAACCAGGTGGCTGCACTAACCAGGGTGGCTTCACTAACCAGGGTGGCTGCACTAACCAGGGTGGTGGATGTGTACATGTATCTATATGGCCAACAGCTCTGTGATCTTGTTCTTGCGAGAAGGAAGAGCTCACAACCTCAAGTGGAGCAGGATGGACAAGATGTCCTCACCTAGGGGGAGACAATGACCACCAACAAGACAAGGCCACACACCAGCACATATCACACACCATACCACACACACAGTGTGTGTCAACAACAAACATGCCATCAAACAAGCTATGCAAGCTAGTGCTGCAGTGTATGCGCACCCAAGAGCCGCCATCACTAACCTCACATACCCACGATGCAACCTCCAACATAAACCTGAATTCTATTAAAATTTGAAAACCAAAGCTTACAAGAAAATACAGAGATATAAAAAGTTCTCATTGTCGCACATCAACAACTGTAGCTATAGCAACCAGTATTGTACCTTAACTCATACAAATAATTATTGCTGTATATCATATATACACGGTGCGTGTGTTATAGCATGTATAATGTTAGAGACCCACCCAGACTGCAGATACGACTGACTGTGCCCATTAGGGCCAGCAACAATGAAGGTATGTGCAGAGTCCAGTCAGAACCTCTTCCAGCAACTTGCAATCATTCTCCTCACTGCAACACAAAGACAAGTACATCAAAAATCAAATTATGGCACATCACTTGGTTGTGGAGGCATTTCTTGTATATTGGTCAAAAAAATGTCACAATAAAACATGCAGCCATCTAATGGGGATCCAATCCATACACACTACATGCCACTCTCTCACATACACACACACAAACAGATACTACGTGCACATGCACACTCACAACACATGCGTGTGTACGTATGCATATGCACCACATGTGCATGCATACAAACACCACATGTGTGTGCACATTTGCACACCCTTCGCATGCACACACACCACCTATAGATCACCAATGATGTCTTTATTGGGCACTAAATCATCTTATACTATACAGTCAGCATTAGTAATAGGGCTTCCGCTACAGGAATGTCGAGAGCCCGGCAATGTCTAGAGCCAGGCAATGGCTAGGTGCCGGATAGTAGCTAGAGCTAAGCAATCCATAATTATAACATTACCATGATTCTAGGATAATTAGTTTCCCCTAGAGGTTAGCTGGTCTCCTTCCCTCTTGCTGGTCAAGGGAGACTAGAAATAATTAACAAACACATGCACACATGCACACATGCACAAGTGAGCCTGCTTCACTGCTGCAGCTGATTATATCTTTGACTTGTGGATATGATTGTAATGTGGATTCCAGTTGCCATGTCCACCGCAGTTGCCACTCCTGACTGTTACTGTAGAAGGAAAGGATGTGAAGAGACAAGCTGCACACCAGCTTAATATTTCAATGTTTTTACTTAGAGCATCCCCTCAGTTGTCCATGAATATTGTTGCCCATCACATGTTCTGATCCATACCGAAACTACAATATCCTGTTTCCACAATTGAATCCCACTTATTTCACACACACACATGCATGCACGCAGAACACACAAACAAATATATAACACATGTGTATGCATGCACACACACAGACAGAGAGGCACCACTTGCAGATCACAGGAACTGTCTTTGTTGTTTCCTCATTGGCATTCCCCATCATCATCAAAGCTGCAGAGGCAGCACTAATACTAGGGTTTCTGCCATACAAGGCCAGGTCAGTGGCTAGTTCAGGCCCAGGACTATGTCTAGAGCCAGGCAATGGCTAGGAGCAGGAGAGTAGCTAAGGCTAGCCAGAGCAATGGTCAGGGCAATGGCTAGGGCCAGAGGAGTAGCTAGAGAAATGCAATCCATAATGCCTATAATAACAGTATTGTGATGTAATGCTAGGGCTGGTCTCCTTCCCTCTTGGTGGCTCGAGGGAGACTAGATCAAGTAATTTTTAACACATGCAGACAATGCACGCATACACATATGCATGCATATAATATATGCACACACACACATGCATGCATATATAAGCACACATACATGCATGCATATATATGCATGCACACACACACATGCATGCATATATATGCACGCACACACACACATGCATGCATATATATGCACGCACACACACATATATGCATGCATACACACATGTATGCATATATATGCATGCACACACATGCATGCATATATATGCACGCACACACACATGCATGCATATATATGCATGCAAACACACATGCATGCATGCATATATATGCACGCACACACACATGCATGCATATATATGCACGCACACACACCTGCATGCATATATATGCACACACACACACATGCATGCATATATATGCACGCACACACACATGCATGCATATATATGCACGCACACACACATGCATGCATATATATGCATGCACACACACATGCATGCATATATATGCACGCACACACACCTGCATGCATATATATGCACACACACATATGCATGCATATATATGCACACACACATGCATGCATATATATGCACGCATACACACATGCATGCATATATACGCACACACACACACATGCATGCATATATATGCATGCACACACACATGCATGCATATATATATGCACGCACACGCACAGGCATGCATATATATGCACACACACACACATGCACGTATATATGCATGCACACACACACACATGCATGCATATATATGTACACATACACATGCATGCATATATATGCATGCACACACACATGCATGCATATATATGCACGCACACACACCTGCATGCATATATATGCATGCACACACACATGGATGCATATATATATATATATATATGCACGCACACACACATGCATGCATATATAATGCACGCACGCACACATGCATGCATAATATTATATATGCACGCACACACACACGTATATATGCATGCACACACACACACATGTATACATATATATGCACGCATACACACATGCATGCATAATATTATATATGCACGCACACACACACGTATATATGCATGCACACACACACACATGCATGCAGTATTATAGCTGTTGCAAAGCCACTTGCTCTGCTCTCCTCTTCTCTGATCCAATTCCAATTAAATACTTGAAGTCAAAGGATATTATTTGTCAGTGAGCACACTTATGGCTGCTCCCAAACACATATATATACCAAGAAAAGGAAACTGCTTCAAACTTAAGAAGCCACTCATTATCACTCACTCTTGAGGGAAGCCATTATAATGACCCACGCACACACACACACTCTCTCTCTCCCTCTGGTAATCACCACACACACTTAAAAGCCATTATCCATTTTTAGACATGGTCCTCTCTCTCTCTCTGAAGGCAGCTTGCAACCAAATGCATGTACAATAAATAATTGCATAATTGGTCAATTAGAGATCATGACTTCCTTCTGACAACAAATTATACTCCCTACGAAGAACACCACCTTGCTGATTTGACCTAAAATAAGGAAAACTGACCTTATAAGAATACCACACCAACCCTTGTTCTGATCAACACCTTCACACACACACCCACACACACACACAACACACACACCACACACGCACACATACAAACACACAAACAAACATTTACTACTCCTAATTGCATGCTGCAAGCACTAGCAGAGATACCCACACTCAGTTTGCAGGAGTCAAGCTGGTGTGGCATCCAGCGGCCTCTAAACACACATACACACACAAACATACACACAAACACACACACAGAGAGAGAGACAGACATAGGTATGCATTATGGCAGCCTGCTTTGTTTTTCTTTCTTTTTATCTTGAAGCCGTCAACTTTGACATTTCCCGCTGTAAATTTTGTCCATTCAGCAATTAAAATGTTAGAGAGGCAGTCTCATCAACAAACTGCTTGTATTATGTTTGCTCTACATAGCTAGTGCAGTTTATAGAGTGTGGCTAGGCGCAGCCTCACCTAGCATTATATGAGCTCCAAAGTCGCGCATAGTTTATCGGCAACTACCCTCTGCCTTTACTCCTACCCTCTCTTCCCTGTACCTAGCTCTGACCACAACTCCATCCATTTCTCTCCACCTCTCACCTCTGACTCTCTCTCTCTCTCTCCTTTA